>CM050846.1:32856586-33176586 GCA_027580175.1 Siniperca scherzeri
ATGCAGTACATAATCTTCATGAAGAGATTTTTCTTCACAAAGTGCAATACAGCAATATCAAGTGATGATGCCTGTTATGATGTCCAGTGGCCAGAGCACGGCACAAAAAGCCCAACGTTCCCAAAGACACGAAGGTCTGTCCAAGGAGCAGCAGCTAAAGTGGGCTGCAGTGTGCGGAGCTCACACCTTCCCCCGCAGGGAGCCGCTCCTCCAGACGGGGCTGTCTTACCTGTTTGAACTGCTCCTCGTAGGTCCACTCGTGGTGCTGGGACTGCGGGTGCGCCGATGGAGACTCTCCGCGGTGGGCCGGGGCGAACGACGCCGGGGCGAACGACGCCGGGGCGAACGACGCCGGGGCTCTAGCCATGAGATGCGCCGGGGCGCTCTTCGGAGGCAGACACGCTCCCTGGAGCGAGGAGTGTAGGTGCTGGTAGTGGTTCAGCCCGGCATCGTCTTCACCCTCCTCCTCCTCACCCACGATCTCCTGGTCGGTCGTGTCATCTCCCTCCTCGTCCCGCTCCTTATCGTCGCTGCCCGGTCTGGACGAGTTCCCGTCCTCGTCGGCTCTGCGGGCCTCCATGTGTGGGAGCGTCACACCGGAGGACGAGTTGGCAACTCCGGCGGCCAGGGCGCCTCGCATCGCCGCCTGGTAGTGGCGGAAAGCCAGAGCCTGTTGGTGTATCTGGGACTCCACCATGGAGCGGAGGTCTTTCTCTGTCTCCGCCTGCCGGAGCTTCTCCTCCAGGGCCAGCCGAGCTGCCTGTTGCCGCTGCAGGTTCTCCATGACCGCCTCTAGCTTCATGCCGCCGCTGCCGGGCTGGTGGGACTGGGCGCCGGGGAACGGGCTGTGGGAGGAGGCGGAGGGAGCCTGGAGGTGAAGGCTGCCGGACGGGAAAGAGCCTTGCTGCGAGGGGACGAGAGGACGGGCGAGTAATGATTAGCATGATAGCACTTTACAAGATGAAATGTCAGCCTCAGTCCACACACTGAGACTTTTAAACGTAGTCTAATAGAAAGATTCAAACCTGGAAAAACACTGTCAACTGTCCAAATCCAAAGTTCTGAAGTGTGTTACAGTAGTAGCCAAATGGAAAAGAAGACTAAATCAACTGCACGGCTTACCAACGCAGATGTAGTCGCTATGCTTGTGTTATCAACCATGCTGCTCTCCGTCAGATGCGCCCAAATGTTTCCGGCCAGGTCAGAGTCTTCCTTCGGTCCTGCCCGCGCTCCGCGATCAGCATCCAGATATGCAGCTCTCGGTGGCTGGCGGAACAAATACTTGAAATGAGTTTGGTGTTGGATGGCGGAGCCCCGAGCTGCTTTTGGCAACAAGTGGCAACTGTAGTGAGAATGACCTCTGGAGGCAGAGATCAGCCCTCCTGCTCCATCTGCGCAGCACGTCAGCAGAGCCGGGCCCAGGAATGGGAAATGAATGAACCATTACTTTTCGGACTGTCTGAACGCAGTTGCCATACAACATGGAAAACAGGGTTTTAAAACTTCAATTTTTTCTAACTTCTGTAAAGCTACATCATAATTACATGATAATATGCAGGATTATTGATAGAGTTGTATCTTTCCCTATCATGGCACATGTACATTTATATTGCAATATTCATGTAAATATAGTGATACAGTAGATGCTCCAAAGTCAATTGAGAAACTTGATCTGCTGCTGTCTTTATTAATAGAGCCTAATAAGTAATACAATCAATTTACGTTAATTTCTATATATATATATGAGATTCTTAAAATATTATTTTGTATGTTTTTAACAATAGATTGATGTTCACTGTCACCTGTGTATTCCTGGGATGTGTGTGTTCAGTACCAATTTTCTTTCCACATAAAAGATACATTTGAAGTGGAAACTGAACTTTCAGTGTGTGCAAAAATCATATGAAGCAGTCCTGCTCATTGATTTGCTGCACTGGCTACAATGACCTGCAGTAATACACCCAGAGATATTAACAGGAGAGATACACCTGTATAAATATATTAAATATTAGAATATTGGAAAGAGTTCGGTCTAGACCTGCTCTGTAGGAAAAGTGCAGTGAGATAACTTCTGTTATGAACTGGCGCTATAGAAATAAAATTGAACTGAAAACAGTATGGAAATTTTGCTGGTGGTTGACAAATTTATATCGCCGGCCCTTCTGGGACCTTTCACCTGGATTTTCACATGTATGGTCATCAGCACATGAAACATGTTACATCTCATGTGTGCTTACAGATGGAGAGAAAAAGGACACCTGTCCTCCACTGACTGCCACACTAACCCAACATATGTTATCTATAGTTATCACATATTCAATTAACTGCTGTTCAGTGCTGTTTTATGTCAAGAACTATTATACTATATGTCCGTGTCTGCGCTGCAGTGTAAACATAATGTCTGTGAACCCTGCAATTGGCCGCCATTTAGCACAGTGACCCTACAATTAAGGTTCACTGTGATGTAGAATATATCATTTGGCTGAAGCAAATCAATTATCATCAGCAGGGTCAGCACTCAGCTGCTTCTTCTGGGAACTCAGTTAAGATCCGTACGTTAAGAAAGCTGTTTGAGCGTCATTTCAAAAGGGGTTTCCAAAATGTACTTCAGCTGTGCCACTGCCAGATTTGCTCGTTTTATTAAATTAGTTCATCTGTTACTTGCTGGCTAAAATGTATACGCTGTAAATGTTTTCATGGAGTCATGTAAAAGGCAAATTACTGCCACTTTGTGAGTGACTACTACTAATAAAAGAATATTAATAATAAGAAGAAGAATCCCACATACATTAGTTTTACCTACGGTTTTGTAAAGCAAAGTGAGGGGCTTCATTTGAACCTTTTTCTGGTCCTTTCTTTTATTCAGAATTTATGTATTTATCTAAAGAATGTCATCTTTTCTGAACTTCTGACTATATTTTTGTACTTTACAATAAAAGGAAAATGTACTGAACAGACATTACGTTTTTCCAAGTTCTGTATATTGTAAAGTTACTTTTAAACTACTAATCAGGTGTTTTAGGGAAAAGGCATTAAAGTGGTTAACTAGTTTAAATTACTTGTCTGCCAGTTAACTGTAGGATTCATTTTTATCTCATCAATTTGTAGTAGGCATATGTGCTGAGATGAGTTTATGCACAGTGATGTTTTAGATGTGTTAGTTTTAGCATATCAGCAAGGGCGAGGTAGATTAGTAAGACTACTTGCTAGCTGATGAGGAAGAAATGCTAATGATCATTTCCTGTATTAACTTATTGTATGTACTTATTGTACACACAGTTATTTACTCTATAAAAGCATTACACATACCTTTCCATAAATGGCTTATAAGTTTATTTATTTCTGTGTGTAGTATTTTAACTTTAAACTTTCTAGCAGCCCTGGAGTGTAAGCGGGCATACACTATAGAGGGCTGACACAGTGTGGTGTAGAACAGCGCTGCCAAGTGGCAGTTCAGAAGACTTCACTGGAGCAGCTGAATTCTCCCGAGCTGACATGACTGAGGTACTGCCTGCAGAGTGTCACACTTCACACATACACAGACCTGAAAGTGAGACCCATTTTAAATTAAAAAGAGTTTTTTGCCTTTGCTCTCTGTCCCTCTTTCCTCTCTCCTCCTCTCCCTCTCCATCTGTATGCATTTCTTTCCCATTAATGCATGTTACTATCTTCTCTCTCCCGTAGTTTTGTGCTTTCTCGTCTCTCTCCTCTCTCCTTCTGTCGCTTTCAGCAGGTATTTCTGCCTCCGGAGCTGCAGAGTCTGGATCTGTGGTTGTGGGCCACCTGCTGCCCCCGTGTTCCTGCTCCACAACTGCTACTACAGTTGTTGTTATTGGCTCTGTTACTGATGCTGACATTATTATTCCTATAGCTGTCATTCATATTATTATTAATTTATTAATATTACCACTACCATTACATTATTACTATTTTAAAATTCTAGGAGGAATTTGCTAGGTTTCTGCCTGTTAAAGGAAGTTTTTTCTTGCCACTGTGGCCAAGTGCTTGCTCATGGTGGGATTTGTTGGGTTTCTAAATAATATTGGAAAGAGTACGGTCTAGACCTGATCTATAGGAAAAGTGCAATGAGATAACTTCTGTTATGAATTGGCGCTATATAAATAAATAAATTGAATTATGGTATACTGAGATCTGAAACAAATCATGCCTTTTCACTCAGTGTGGTGATGGTTTTGCCCTATACACCCTGTTGGTGCAGAACAGTATCTATCATGCATACACTACCTCAATAAGACAATAAAGAAACCCTGTAAAAATTCAATAAAACTTGTTTGGTTTTCTTGTGCGAATGGATTTATTGGGGTGGGAGAGAGAGGAAGACGTAGACAAGGGCGAGAAAAAGCAGAGCAGATGTGTACATCAATAATGATCAGTGATATTGACCAGCTACTGGAAACATATAAAAACCCTGGATGGGTAGAGGAGACCTAGTCCCATTTTTTGCTGTAAATCAGTTCAACAAATGTTGTGTCTGTTGTAAACATAGGCTCTTAATACAAACTGTCCTAACATAGATAATGAATTAAGAAATAATTGCTTTTCTCTTTTTTGTTGCAAGATGTTTTTGCTAAACAAACACTGTCATACTGAATACAGAAGAAATAATAACAAAATAGATTTTTACTTTAATCCTTCAACAATTAGGCCTACTCCATTACGGGAGAGAGAGAGACAAACTGAGGGTGACAAAGATGCAGTGGTTTTCAGAAAGTTTACAGTTTTCTCATCAGCAGGACAAACATGTGGATCAGTTAGTTAACCCAGCCTCTCCTTGTGCCCCTGCTGATTGTGATGCTGATTGTGAAAAGTTTCTTTTGCACTTTGCTGGAAAGGTGGAGTTAATAAGATCTTGTACCACCCCCAATCCTGCCTTTTTAGATGTGGATCACCCGCTCAGGGATTCTTTGAGCAATTTTTCTGCTGTTACTCTGCCTGAACTCGCAGACATCATGTCGCTTATGAGAGTATCCTCCAGCCCTTACATAGAAAAACTAGGTTTTTATTGGAAGTTATGGATTGTATTGCGCCCCTTTTACAAATTATTTTTAACAGCTCGCTGTCTACTGGCTGCGTCCCTGATTACTTTAAAACAGCTTGTGTCCAGCCAGTCCTAAAAAAACTGGGCTTGATCCCACCCTCCTGGATAACTATCGCCCAATCTCCAAATTGCCTTTTATTTCCAAGATTCTCGAAAAACTTGTATCCAAGCAGCTTCTTGCTGCTGTGGAAAACAATAATACCTTTGAAAAGTTCCAATCTGGCTTTCGTCAACACCACAGCACTGAGACAGCCCTTCTAAAAGTCACCAATTACCTTTTAATGAATGCAGACGCAGGCATGTGTTCAGTTTTTGTGCTGCTGGACTTAAGTGCTGCCTTTGACACTATTGATCACAGCATTCTTTTAGATAGACTGAGGCACTGGGTGGGCATATCTGGCACTGCACTAGACTGGTTCTCATCTTATCTGTCCAATAGGAAATTCTGTGTCAGCATTAATAACTTCATGTCATCCTTTTCCCATATCAACTACGGTGTGCCTCAAGGTTCAATTTTGGGACCAATACTGTTCTCCTTATACATGCTTCCCTTGGGTGATGTCATCCGCAGACATGGGATTTCTTTTCATTGTTATGTGGATGACACACAGTTGTACCTCCCTGTCAAGCCCACTGACCTTAGTATGCTGAGTTCTCTGCAGGACTGCCTGTCTGACATAAAAAATTGGATGTTGATCAATTTTCTTCAGCTCAACTCAAATAAAACTGAAATCCTTGTTATTGGGCCCCAACACATCACTAAACTAATACTGCCATCTACTGGTAAGCTGTCACAACATATCAAACCTGTTGCAAGAAATCTTGGTGTCCTGTTTGATAGCAATTTATGTTTTGAGCAACATATCACTAAGCTTGTCCAATCATGTTTTTATCACCTCAGAAACATTGCAAAAATCCAATCTATTTTAAATCTTAGTGATGCAGAAACTGTTGTACATGCTTTTATCTCCTCATGCCTCGATTATTGTAACAGCCTGTTCACTTGTCTTAATCAAAAAACTTTGACAGACTGCAGACTGTACAGAACTCAGCTGCTAGGCTGTTAACCAGGACCAAGAAGTACGACCACATAACACCTGTTTTAGCTTCTTTACATTGGCTCCCTGTTTGTTTTAGGATTGATTTTAAGATCTTGTTGATTACTTTTAAGGCTCTTCATGGCCTGGCTCCAGACTATATTTTAGACCTTGTAATCCCTTATGAACCTTCACGTAGTTTGAGATCTTCGGGCAGGGGTCTTCTGTCTGTTCCTGAGTCCAGGATGGAAACTAAGGGGGACAGAGCTTTTGCCATCAGGTGTCAGTCAAGTGCTTGCTCACGGTGGGATTTGTTGGATCTCTGTAAATGATATAAAGAGTAAGGTCTAGACCTGCTCTATAGGAAAAGTGTAATGAGATAACTTCTGTTATCAACTGGCGCTATATAAATAAAATTGAATAAAATTGAATTGAAAGGTACAAGGCCCGACATAATCAAAGAATAAGCAAGTGGTGGGTTTAGAAGATAAAGCCAGCTTAGACAATGTTTCAAGAGAGAGAGCCTCAAAATTTGTAAGAACAGAGACTAAATGGGATTCAGCATGTGATCATTGCACTGCCAATTTTACAGGAGTAGCTGGAAATGAAGAACTAATTTTGTATCTAATCTCATCTATTTTTCTGCAGAAAAAAATCAAAACAATCATGATCCAAAAAGGTTGTGTGTCAAAAAGAAATCTAGGATTGTGTTTATTGTTACTGATTAAGAGGCTGAATTTCTGAATGCACACCTCCTTCTACTAAATCTACAAGGAATCTCTTTACTCCTACTGTCAAACAATGTATTGCTAAGTTAGAATTTGGCGGATTTAATGTTCTATTGGTCATTTAACAAAACAACACACTTATCACACTTGTCTGATGTCTCCTGATGCTCAGCATGCTCTTCCTCACTCTGGTCTGGAGCCTTGTGGCTGCTCCTCATCGTAAATTGAATTGTTAGAACCAGAATAAAGAATAGCATTGTCCACAGCATTTTCCATTCAAAATTGCTTGGGCATGGTTCAACAATTCTAATCATGTCAATTCTGAACGTCCGACTGAATCGTCAACTTTCATCTCGCACTGCAAAAAATGCACAAAGACAACTGAACGCTTCAGTGTAGCCAGCTGAATTTTCATTTCACTACAGCTATTAGAAGTATTTTACCTGATCACCAGGCTCTCCAGTGCTCTCTGAGCCTTCAGAAAAACATTATCTTGAAGATGAAACTTATTCACAATACTATACACAGATACAATATACTGTGTATTTATCATTGATTGAAATATTAATTTTTAGCTAGTTATTAGCCTACTTCCAACTTTTATAAAAATGCTTCTGAGAAAATAGGCCTACTTCACGTTAAATTAATTCTGTAGGAAATGGTTGCTTGGCATTTCTATCGTAATGCTTCACCTGCTGGCCTGCTGGTAGCCAAGTTAGCTCCTTAGCTGCCTCCCTCAGCTCTTTCTCTCTCTAGGTTAGACCGCCTATATGTTAGCTAGCTAGCTAGCTAGCTAAGATTGGTTCGTGTGGTAGCATAATATAAGGCAATACTGCGCGACGTGATGCAGATGTGCCAAGCTGTGCATTGTTCTGAAGCATATGTGGAAATTTTCATTCATAGGGCATCCCTTTGGTCATACCAGGGGTTTTTAAAGTCTGAACTTGTGCCCCCCCCTCAGACAAAGCTCAATTGCTCAATTCCTGGATTCCCATGAGATCATGATTATGTTATTTGACCCCATAGACACTCAACAATTGAGCCAAGATAGCCTAATATTGCTGTTTGACATAACTTCAGACTACACCAAATACATAAAAAAGGTCTGTCCTAAGGCATTTATTAGTTTCTGACTCTGGGAAAGTGGCAAAAACAGTAAAATTCCCCCAAACTACTATATCTCTGGAACTGTCTCTTTAGCCAAATCTAACACATTTAGGCTATTCTATGAGATCTCCTTTTGATAACTAATGTAATAACTTATGTAATATTTTTTCACTTTCATTCACTGAGCCTCCCCTGAAACTGTTTGGAGCCCCCCTGGGGAGGCCCACCTCCCACTTTGAAAACCTCTGGGTTATACCATTTAATCATTTCCACAACTTCAAAAGACAATATCACACAATATCAAATTTGGATGCTACAGTACTGTGTCACATGACAGGGGGCATAGGGCCGCCCCATTTCTGTGTCCCGCGGAGGCATGCCTATCAAAAAGTAATAAATGTTTGGATGATATGGCAATTTAATTTAGTCTAACTTTAGCAATTGTTGGCTACTCGTATTTATGCAGCCACAATAGCATAAATAAGACAATTATTTTATTATTTTTTAACTGCAGCCTCTTGAGTTAAAAAAGGCCTTCTGTTTGGAATCAAACACCATTAATTACAAATGAGCTTGTGTTGCTCATTTGAACTATCTTGAGATAGTGATAAATTGTGAAAAGCTTTATGATGCAACTTGATGTAATTTGTGTCTCGCAGCTCCTTTGTAGTTAGACATAGTCTATGCAGTGTTGTGTATTCTATTGTTTTTATGGTCTCAGTAGGTTTCAGAAAGCTTGTTGCTCACTTGAACCTGCTTCCTCCTCATCCTCCAAGGCCATCCGTGTTTCTAATCTCTTCATAAAGTTGGGAGCCAATGGTGATTTGAGGAGTGGCGGCTCTTGAGACAAATTCTCAGCGAGTTCCAGATGAAGGGTTATTGACCGCCCCCGTTTGCCTTGAGCCATGGAGAGGTTGACTCCTCCATCCCGTCAATGATTAACCTCCAGGGATTGTCGACCAAATCGCCGGGTGCAATCAATTGCTTCACAACTGTCACACACTGACCACTTCCACTAATGATGACAAGATAATTAGTTGCTTCTCACTGCAAGGGCATCAACTCTTCAATAATTTATTTAGCCTTTTTTATATTCTGACAAGTAATGACTTTGTCCTGTTGTTCAGAAGGCATCGTCTGGGATCCTCCGTTCATGTCTACCTGTCACCTTGCTATTGTTTCTGCTCCTCTCCCTTTATTCCAGCAAATATGACAGATTTACAAAACAACTTCATAATTTCCTCAAAGTCATAATAGGTCAATGCTTAAGTGTTTTATTCTGTTCTACCAATGATAATTCACCTGCTAATTTCACTACTGCTCCTCCACTTGAACACAACTGACAAGCACAAGCACAAGCACCTAAAAAATATATATATATATTATACTCATACAAGACTCCAATTACAAAATGATACGTTTCCTTAAAAAAACAGAATCATACTTACCAGTACTGAAAGTACTAGAAATATAATTCAGGGACTTTTTCGACGAGAACAGTCAAATAAAGTACCAAGAAAACAAGATACATACCCCAGACACGCTCACTACCTAATCATTCAAAAACTACACATGCTGTAATTCTTCTCCACAGGTGATCCTACAAGTTATGCTGGCAAGGAAACAGAAAATCTGGGAAGGAACCCACCGAAGAGGTGCATTTTCCTGTCATAAGTGTCGTCATCACCCATCAAACTCTATCCATCATAAGTTTTGAGTAAGTCTTTGTTCTTTTCTGTTGATACTTTTAAGCTCATGCATATTTATTTTGTTACAACTGAGACTCATTACTTTCAGCTGTATTTGAAATGGTGAAAATCATAAATATTGCTGTAATACTTTGTACTGTAGGCCGAGTTATAGTATACCTACTATACTGCTGCCAGTTGATGTTGTCACAGCAATATCAGTGGGAGTGTGATTCTGGTCTTTGACTGCCCTCCAGTGGCTCTTAGTGTTCTTTAACCTACTGAACTTCAGGGCCATTAAGCATTTAGAAAGAAAACATGAACTTATTAGTAAATACTATGATGTCTTGTGTTGACATATAGATACCTGCCTTGCACACATGTACACAAAACTGAAAAAAATGAAGGTCTTAAAACTAGATTTTGACACAAGGACTCTCTTCAAGCCAGGGCCCCAAGCTCACATAATAAAGCAGGACCCACTTTAAGGCCCTCATCATGTCAGTTCAGTGGTGCATATTCTTTCAATTAAATCGGGAGTTTCGGGACAAACCAGTTGTCACACCATAAATCTTGAGCTTTTGGGGCCCCTGTGGTCTGGGGCTCTGGGTCAGTTGCCCCCTTTTCTCTGGTTGGCGATCCAGCCATGAATAGCATTTGTAACAAAGCGGTCTTCCACCTTAAATTCTGAACAGGACAAAAACAGGAGAATTAGAATGACTTTAATAATATGACCATAATAGAGTCCAGAGGTTGAGTCTGTGCCTCTCAGACCCGAGGAATATTTAAATCATTAGAGGGTGCTCTTACCTCACAGACAGGAGAGGGGATTCAATTCCATTACACCACGTCTCAAACTCAAGACACAATTTTCTTCCAGCCCGCATGATGATTTTGATTTTCTATTAATAGCCTGTAGGTCCATTTCCATATTGTCCACAACGCGCTGCACTAGACTCTCCAGCAACATTCTGTGTTCTAAACCAATCCGGTCTCCTGCTTAAAATGTAACAGTGCTACAAAACAGCAGAACGAGAGGGCTCTGCATGAGACGTTGCCAAACGGTGCTCTGACAGGTAAACGATTATCACTGTGATGGAGTATCAGGGCCACTGGTAGAAAGAAAGAATCGGAGATTTCAAGAATAAAGTCATAATAGAATAGGTTGCTGCGAGTCATATGTTATGTGCATGTTTTAGCATATCCTGACAGTCCATAGGCTACTGTAGCCTACTTTTATTTTGACTTGTGTTGGGACTACAGTGTCACGTCTCCTCTGCTTCCCCCTGGCTTATAGGCACCTTTGCTCTCCCTACTCCCTAGCTTAGTGAAGCAGCTTATTCATGGTGGTGAAGTTAACATTTGTGTGGACAATAAGCCACACAAATGTGAGATTTATGCCTGATCTCCCATAAAGAGCAGCGCACTATGGAACGCCATTTGCACAAATAACATTTTAGAGATTTTGTGTTTAGATGACATTAAAACATGTGTCAACATGCTATATTTTTATGCATTAACACAACAAAAACATGCCTTTTCTGGTTGCGGCCAATGAGAGACCTTGAATCAAGGCACTTATACATATTTATGAGGAGGGTTGCATCAATGATGTCGAACAACTACACAAGGGAGCACATGCATAAATTAGTGATGTGGGCATCTTCGAACTCATTACAGGCACCTACATACACAGCAAAGAATCATGGTGCGGCAGAATTTTCTGTCGAATTGCAATGGCACATTTAGGGGTTGTATGAGACTAGTCTCAAATTATATTCAGCGATTCATTTGTTGTCCTGGCATGACTGCTTGCAGGCAAAAACGTTTTTAAAGAAGACACCAAAGTTATTGCATTCTTTAATTCAGTTTTGTACAGAAAAACGAATGTTACTGATATCATTCTGTGTAACCAATATAAAACTATGAGGTTGGCTGTCATCACATGCTGATTATTCTTTGATATAATGTCACATTGTTGAAACACCTGTAAAGGACTTTTTGAGTGAAAAAAAGTAAAAGATTTTTTCTTATAACATTTGATAATTGTACATAAATATTTGAACCTGCACCTACACATGTCCCCAAGCTCTTTTTAAAAAAGAAATGTAGGCTACATCAAAAATGTGAAATATTTGATTGTAAACATATCTACTGATGTGTGCGTGTGTGTGTGGTAAACTGAACGACCCCAATAATAATACACACCACGTAATATAATATAAATAATATACATATAATGCACCACAATGGCCATTTCAGCTGACTGGAAACACGTTTGTGAATTAAATGTTCAGTTTCACAGGTCTTGCACAACTCAGAATCCCTGATAAACTAAGAACCTAAATAGTTAGATCACAGTCATTAGCTTTCTAATGTTCATATGCCAATGGGCCATAAATGTTGTCTTTCAATATGTGATCCTACCCTCTTCTAGCCCCTGACAAATTTCCCCCCTTCATATCAGTCACTCGACTGAAACTTGTGCGAATCCCTGAGAAAGTGAGTGTGGTAGAAATGTATGGGTATGAAGGAATGTTTAATTTGTGCATTGTCCTTCACAATTGACTCTATGTAAGGGGTCTCTGTGTGTCTGGAGACAAAGATAAGATGGATCTTCGAGAAGTTCCAGACTCCCCGGATAATATTGAATGAGAGTTACACACATTGTTTTGCCTCCTCCCCGGTGGCGTGATTATACGTGGTTCAGTGTGGCGTGGGACATATTAAAGCTTAGTGAATGTAATAAAACTGTAGTTAAAGTTTTTGGTATGAACTGCGTCCATGTATACAAGCTGTACCAAGATCTTCTGACGTCAGGTTTGTGATGTAATAAACATATATATTTAAGTAAGGACAACTGAGGCTCATCAGGTTGATTCTTCTGATCATCAATGTGAAGACTGACCAGAGGTACAAGTTTTTCCACATCAAGTGGTGTTTTCAGCAGCAGAAGCACGGGTATGTAAAAAAAAGGATTTCAATTTTCCCATTTTTGTCTTACCCTGTGTGATGCTTGACGGGTTTGTAGAATAAAAGAATAAGTGAAAACTGTACTAAATTGAGCAACTGAGTAAGTAAATGTGAATCAACTAAGCGCTGTTTAGCAGATTGTTTAGATACTGTCACATTTTGGAGCTTGGGAAGAATTTCACCCCGTTCTGGCATGTTACTGGTCAAGTAGCGCAGAGCACGGTCTATAAGAGAGAGACTGGAGTAGGGAAATTAAATGTGTATGCAGTAAAGAATCGACAGTTTGCCACAGCCGTTGGATTCACAATTCAAATTTAAGAAATCACTCTTGAAAAAATTGCATTGAATATATGGTTTGTGCTTTCTTTCTAGGAGACTACCTCAGTTGCATCTGTTTCATGTTTTGATTTTCATCCTTCACTACTGATTTGTAAGTAAGAGAAGGCCTCTATAATGGGGTCAACTGTTCTAAAACTCAAAAGCAGGAAGAATTGACAGGTCCAAAAAAACACCTCCAGCAATCCATAGGGAGAGACAGAAAGTAAAGAAAAAAGTCCCACAAATCCAACCACTCCTGCTGAATTAGTTGTCAAACAGGCAGGAGAATGTTTTGTTTTGCCTTTTACCTTTGATATGAACGTGTGGACTGGTGGAGAATGGCCAGTCAGGGGTTCATTGGTTTAGAAAACTATAGAAAAGAAAACCGAAGCAGTAAAGGAAATTCTGATTGGGATTATCAGTATATCTGCTACAAAATGGGAAGAAATTGCAAAAGAGTGTTTTGTCTTGCCTCTGACTGTGCAGAGTAAACACAAAAGTTTTTTGTGTGCGTGCATTAGGTGTGTAAAAACTGTGCAGGCTCTCTCTTTTTGCTTTCATATATGTTTTTTGACTGTGCAGTGGAGTTTATGTTGTTCACACATCTCTGTGTTGTCTGCCTTGGTGATGATTCTTTGTTGTTACAGTGGCAGGTAGTTTAATTTCTGTACCCTAATAATGTTTGTTGCACCGCCCACAGTGTTCATAGCTGTTTTATTTATTGTTGCTCATTTTTGTGTAATTGTCTGAGTTTTATCTCTTTTCTGGTTAATTGTATTAAGACTATACTAAGAAAGACAGTTAATCTCTTGTATGCACAGGCTGCAAATGTTTGTCCATCGGAAAGGAAGTTATTGTTGTTATTGTTGTTTGTTTGGACATCATGGCTCTGAGGTTCGATGTTAATTTGATACTACTATCATATAACATTAACATTATCAATTGGCACTGAGTAAACGTTACTGCATTACATTTTTAAAAAGGGCAGAGTACATTTTAACTGACCTACTTCTTGCCTTTATCTGAGTGCAATTTTACACTGGTAATTTTACTTTTACTTAAGTAAAATTTCAGTGCTTAAACACGCAAATGCCCTGCAGATTAAAAGTTCCAAAATAGTGCTGATAAAGACAAACTATCGCGACCAGATTGAAAAACAAGCCTCTGCTATGTTACATTCTTGGGCGTATCACAGGCTCACCCCAGCACAGCAAAATAAATACAACAATGTAAAAAATACTCCATTAAAAGTTAAAGTCCAGCGTTCAAAATTTTACAAGAATAAAAAGTACAACATTAACCTCTGAAATATAGCGGAGTAGAAGTACACATGTATCTAAAATGACTAATGATAAATAAGCAAATACACAAAATAAATAACAGTGCTAGACAAACAGCTGATTTAAGTGTTGTCACTGCATGTTTCCAAAGACCAGAAGAGTCTGTAACAGAGTTTATCATACGCTTCCAGATGGGAAGTGTGGGAATCTAATGCAGACATAAAAATAGGACAATGTGAACCACTACCAGTACAAAAGTGGTGTGTTTCAGACGAAAGAAAGAACACTTCCTCTCCTTGCAACGGCTCAGAGGACAGCAGAGGGAGGGGCTCCACAGAGAAAAGAGAAAAGACAAGTGTTGTAGATGAGAAAAAAAAACTGGACACTGGGTTAGAGACTATAGGGTCAGGAATGAGTTTCACACACTGACGTACATATGTCACCCGACTGATCACAATACCCAGCTCTTCTCACAACAGGTCTGATCCTTACAGAAATCATAACAATGAATAGTGATGTCAGGCAGAAATCAGTACTTCTTCTGTGTTGCCACAAAAATAAAATGGTCTAATTCACCTGCGATCACGTTGCAATGTTGGTTGACAATGTAGCTATTCTTTCTACAGATGGTAAACTTTCCCACTATGGGACGGTGTAGTCCCTCATTCGTCCAGGAGTGTTCTATCGCAGAAAAGGTTTCAGTCGTAGTCATCTGGACACTGTTTTCAGAATCAAGATGTTTCGGCTCTCATTCGGAAGTCATTCTCAATTGTGAAAAATGGACCGGGAACTCAGAAATTTAAGCTACTCTGTGTTACTTAAGCCCTGCCCTCAGGAAGGAGTCTACCTGAGTATCTGTTGATTACTCTGCCTAGTTTCACCTGAAACTGACCTAATTGTTTCCATGATGGCCCAGTAATCAGTAATCAGGCCTATTGTTTTCTGGCTGCACCTCCCTCATCACTGTTAAGTACGTGATTAGCATATGATTGGCGTGACCAAGGTGCTAATACACTGTGGTAAACTTTGGGCAGAATCTCAGACCACCATTTATGTTCAAAGAGGGGTTTTCTTTTTTCACAAAAATGGCTTCTTTGACACCCCTTTCAAACCAACTCTTCTCTCTACTTAGAATCTTCACCTCACTGTCTTCAAATGTGTATGTACCGTTCTTTGCAGTTTTCCTCACTGCATTGAATTGAGTAAACTACATTGCTCTGTTTTTGTGTGGGCATCTTGTCCATGTCCTTAGAGTTTTTGTCTTAAAGTGTTGCCTGGTTTAAAGAAAACAGGAACATCGTGCTGTCTAAAGATCCTTTGTAGTTTTTCAGACAGTCCAGATACATAAGGAATGGAGACACCGTTCCTTCTTGGTTCTGTTTCCCTTTTGTCCTGTTTTTTGGCTCTTTTAACTTTGTTGATAGCCCAAGTAGGAACAGGAGCCGAAACGTCTTGATTCTGAAAACAGTGTCCAGATGACTACGACTGAAACCTTTTCTACGACTTCCCACTATGGTTGTTGCTAGAATTCCACTGGTTGGCACACTACTGCTGAAACAATTAGTCGATTAATATGCCTACCTGGCCTTAGAGCTAAGAAATCATACACAAATATCTTCCAAATAAATTGCTGTGTAATCTTAAAAAACAACATTTTGACCAGATATTAATTGCAATGCATGTTCAGGGCTGCCATTTAGCTTTTTCTGGTAAGGACTGGAGTAAGGACAAGTAAGTGAAAACGGATGGAGTGTAATTACAAGTTGCTTGTCCAAATATATAAATAAATAAACTCGCAGGCTATAAATGTTACAGCAGCAACACGTGATGCGTACTGACACATTGTGGAGCAGGTCTAAAAAGCCAACACGGTTGTTCCCCATATGTTTCACTCGAACGATAGGACAATATATGATAAAGCATTTCACTTGTCCGACCAAAAAGTTTACTTGTCAAGTTATAACGTTAATTGTCAAGTCCTGCATGTTTCACTCACAAGTTTTGAAGCGAGCGAACTGATGTTAGCTAACACATTAACCCAGTCAACTTTAGTCTGGAAGCCAGGTTTATTCATTCATTTATTACCACAAACTGAAAACTTTTTTGTGAGAAAAACTGACTTCCAGCCAGGCCAATGTGGCTTGCTAGCAAATTTGCCACTAGTTGACATAGCCAACTGCCCAGTAACATTGACTTAACATTAGCAAATGTATATGCTTAGTTAACATTAGGACTTACAGTTTGGGACTCAGGTTGGTTGTATTCTTCCCACCTAATTTGTAGCCACAGGGGTCTCTCCATCTCCCGTTACTACAGTGCATTGTGTTTTCCTTTCTGCCAAATTATAAATAAAGTATGTCCATAGATCTATTATTTTATTCCGATGTTGTTGTTATTAATTCACTGTCGGTTTGGGACTAACATCTTAGTTCCGTCTTGTCTCGTCAATGAAAAAATACACACATTTTCATTATCAAAGATCTATTTTTAGCTTGTCAACATCTCGTCTTCGTCATGGAAAAAACGTTGTTGACGAACTTTTTTCGTCATAGTTTTGTTTTTGTTAATGAAATTAACACTGGTAGTGGTGCTTTACATTGCTGCTTTTAAAGGGGCAATATGTAAGAATTGAGATTACTTTCCACCTGTTGAACTCATACACCAAATCAACAGGGGGCAGCATATATCACATATCAGGTCATAACTGCTGCTGACTGCCATTAGCTAGTTAGCACAGTTAGCAGTGCAGCTAACTTAGTCTTCCTAATAGCTGATTGAACACCAGAACCGAGCTGAGCGAGCAGGCAACAGAACCGGGATCAGCAGCCTCCCAGTTAAGACCGGGACTGAACACAGCCTCCGACACCGACAGAGGCCAGTTTGACAACAGTGAATATAGTACTAAGGTGATTTAAAGCAGCTCAGATCAGACTCTAACTCCGGGGATGACGAAAATATGGTGCATTCAAATGGGGTCAGGAGAGGCAAACGGCAGCGGAGCGCGAGGGAGGTTGGGCATCAGAAAGGCAGTGACAGCTGCTATTTTTCACATCTAACAAGTGGATTAAGGATTTATTTCAACCAAACCATAGTTGGTGATTGTTGGAACAGTTTAAAGACTAACCAAGATGGTTTTGGTGAGTTTTATTGTGTTTTACGATGTAATAGTTTGCTGAAAGAGAGAAAAGTGAATTCAGAAGGTGTACAGTTGTATTTTTCTGTTTGATAAGAAAAATAGGTGTAAGAATATTTTCTTTATTGACATTTTCTGAGTTTATTTTGTTTATTTATTAGACTAAAAAAGCTAAGAGAGCTTATGTAACATAGCAAACTCGCCGTTTGCACAAATCTCCCAGCTGGAACTACCTGACCTATACTATCGGATTATCGCCTCTCAAGGCACAAGTGGTAGCACAACCCCAGATTCCTATTTAAGACTGTGGATCACTTAGTTAACCCAGCCTCTCATTGTGCCCCTGCTGATTTTGATGCTGATTGTGAAAAGTTTCTGGTGGTGTCACCCAATCTTGATTACATCAAGCTATGATATGGTTAGTAAATTTTTTTAATGTTTTAATCTAAAATTCTGGCCAAATCTTAAATATTGCCCCTTTATATACAGTCTCGGGGGATGGCGGCACTAGTGAGCACCGGATGGAGTAGACGTGTTTTTACAGGGCTTCTCTCTACACTTGAAATAATTCAGTCATTCACTTAATATTTAATTAATTTAGTCTGTTTTACCTAACCATTTCTTATGTCTAAAAGCCTCAGGATGACAAACTGAAAGCCAAAAGGGGGAAGAAGCAGGAAAAAGCCCCAAATGAGACTGATGATCAACCACTCTCGGAGCTGGTTAAGCAAGCCGTGGCAGCCTCGGAGTCGGGTAAAGAGCCTTATGCTGAGCCCACAAACATTCTATCTGCAATACAATGAATGAGCAAGACGATGACTGACTGATTTAATGATTTAGAAGCATCTCTGGCATCTACCCAGCCATCTCTGGCTAGTTTTGGTAAAAGAGGTGGAAAATGCTTGCTCTGACTATGACTGCTGCCTCTTGCTCGTTGAGCACACATGCACAAAAATGCAGGTGGAGAACGAAGCACTTTATCTGAAAGTGATCGACCTTGAGGTTCGCTCCAGGCGGCAAAATATTAAAATCATTGACCTCCTTGAGAAGATTGAGAACAGACCCCCAGCAGAGTTCCTGACGAAATTTATCCCTGAGCTGCTGGGCGCTGGCAACTTCTCTAAGCCGCTGGAGGTGGATTGAGCACATCACCTGGAAGAGCAGCTCTCTGAAGAGGGCATGTGGCAATGCGTAATGATAGCACAGATTCATCATTTCCAAATGAAGAAGAAAATATTACAACTGGCCTGCCAGCAGTTTCCTCCGCGCTACAACAGCAAAGTGATTCACTTATTTCCCGACTACCCGGCAAAGGTGAGGAAACAATGCCAGGCTTTGGATGACGTCCGAAAGCGACTCTGGGATGCTGGTGTGAGGAATGGTTTCATTTACCTGGCACGGCTGCATATCACCTGTGGCACATCCGACAAGGTGTTTTCCTCCCCACGGTATGCTGAGGCTTTTGCAGGGACTTTGGCTTGAACTCTAACCACTCATAAGCCAACATGGCATATTTGGTATATGACTTTTATTTTGTAATCATGCAAGCCGGGACATTTTTATGACCATTTTGTTTTTGTTCACAAGCATTTGTTCACATTATTGGAGAGGGAGCAGAGGGGCCTTGGTGTTAACTTAGTTGCTGTTTAGTTGTTCCTATGGGATGAGGGGGTGATGTAGAAAACTTCTGGTCAATCTTCACTTTGATGAATAAAACAATAAACTCGATGAGCCTCAGTTGTTCTTACTTGAGGTAAAAAAGAAATAAAACCAAATGGGATCAAAACACTGGCAAAAGCAATATAATGTAATGAAAATAATGAGTATAGTGAGTCTTCTTATGTCCAAGCAATGGACAACATTACATTCCTACGTACAGGTCATCTGTTATGGCCAGGCATTTTAAACCATCACACCTAGAGGAAATATTTAAGCAAAGCATTAAAAAAATTCAATCATATCTGCAGCAGAATAGCATTCCAACTCTTTACCTATAGATGGTTTAGTTACAGTGATTATTACTCTCATCATAGCACAATATATAACTTGCTTACAGTAACTCAGAACACTTCAAGAATACATACGATGTAACTTTAGGTTCCTTAAAAGTCCATTGGTACTTTGTAGCTTTATTACATACATTAGATTATGGTAACCTTCATTCAAGTCAATCAAAATAGAAAATGAAACAACTCTTCTGATAAATGTAAATGAATCAAACTTTAACCATTAAAATGTGTATTAAGCACCATACTTATTGTGATTACTAATTAGATCATGTAACCGCATCTTCCTCAGCTCCCAATTAATTTACTGTAGCAGATAAAAGGTTAAAATGCATTAAACTGATCATATTGAATCTTAATTTTAGTAAGAGGAATCAGAATCAGAAATACTTTATTGAAAATACTATATTGATATTGGAAATAAGCAGGTTTACACTCACTTCCGGCTATTAGAATGAAATCAGTGCTCATATTAATTAAAAGTATTCAACTCAGTAAATTAATTTTACTGATTTTACCACTCCTTCACCAGGAGAAAATCTTGATAGTCATTGTCGAGGTATGAAAACCTCTCTCCGAGTTGGTTGATGAGAAGGGATCCACACGAGACCTACAAATGTCTTTAACTAGTATTTATATCCCCACAAATATTACAAACAATACAAACAATCAAACAATACAGACAAATACAGATATATCTGGAGACACAGCACAGAGACCTCTCCAGGCGATCTCCCTGCTATGTCTGAAGCAGCAGTACAAAAGTAGTTGGTTATATGGCCTGAGCTCCTCCTGGAGGAGGATGTAAATGCCTGAGTTCACACTTCCCCCATTCCTCTTGATCTTCACTCCATTCTCAGGTGTGATCAGAGCGGCTGGTCAGTGAGGATATGCGAGTCACCCCCATGCAATGATCAAACCACCCATATCAACAGGGTGTCGGCTCCGGCCTGCCAACACATGTGCATACATTTCCTCTCACTGTCACCCCAAATCACCTCTGTATGTCACCATGGGATTATCATATCCACTGTACCTTCCCCCACTTTCTCTTATCTAACTGTTAATTAGTTGCAGTCTATGGTGCAGAACAGCTGCTGACCTAAGATGTTACATGAGTTAGACTTGTACAGAGGCAAACATCTTACATACAGGGTGTACGTAGCACAAGCTATCAATCATAATAACACAGCCCAAGTTTTCATATTGACATCATTTATAATAATGAATTCATAAATAAATTAACCATAATTCATTAATAAAATAATTAATAATCAATTTAGTCTTGATCTGAAGTTGCTACAGAGTTCTTGATCAGCGATCTTGAAGAGAAGCGGAGAAGAGACCTAAGAATAGAGTGCAGAGGACATTTAGTTAAATGGTAAATGGACTGTACTTGTATAGCGCCTTTCTAGTCTTCTGACCACTCAAAGCGCTTCACACATATCACATTCACACACTGATGGCAGATGCTAACTGCTCAAGGAAATTAACTAATCATTCACACACTGAAGGCACAGCCCTCGGGAGTAATTTGGGGTTCAGTGTCTTGCCCAAGGACAACAGAAAATGAAATTGCAAAATAACATCACACAAGTTAGATGTTTTAGCAATCTTTGCATCTCATGAATGTGTTTTGTCTGTCTGTATGTCTCTCCTCTCAGAGGAGTGAGAGGAAGAGGGGGTCAGCAGACACATGCGGTCTCAGCCTTTCACTTACATTTTCTCTTATTACCAGCCATGATAATTTGTTACATATAGATACATATTCACATTTCCTGTTTCATTAGCTATTCCGCACATCATAATAGGCAAATATGTACCATCCAGTAACCTTAGGCATGTTCAGTTGATTAATATTAAGGTGAGATCAGAGATGTGTTGAAAAAATTCTTACACTACTGAAACTGAATAGGAGATTTAAGCCGTATCTGCCTTCTCTCGTAATGGGCAACGTGAGATCACTGGCGAATAAAATGGACGAGCTAACGGCGTTAGCCCGGAGTCAGACGAAGTTCCGTGAGTGTAGTTTGATGTGCTTCTCAGAGACATGGCTACACCAGGATATCCCGGACCATAACATTTCCATCGACGGCTTTCAGACTGTTCGGGTCGACAGGGATCACAACGGGAGCGGTAAGCGGAAGGCGGTGGGCTTGCTGTTCTGGTTAACAACAGATGGTGTAACCCCGGTCACGTTACCATCAGGCAGAGTATCTGTAGCCCGGACATTGAACTATTAGCTGTGGGACTCCGGCCATATTATCTGCCACGTGAATTTTCACATGCCATTGTTGTGGCTGTTTACACCCCCCCCCCTCTCTGCTAACCCGGCATCGGCGTGCAACGCCATTCACACCACAACTCCAGACTCAACACCCGAGTGCACTCATACTAATCTCGGGTGACTTCAACCATGTCAGTGATTCAACAACACTGAGTAATTTCACCCAGTATGTGAGTTGTCCTACTAGAGAGGAGAGGACACTGGACATTGTAGGGGTGGAGCTGGACTCTCTGGCGGTGGTGTCATACCATACTTATACCCACCTGGTACTTAATTTATTTTCTGACCTGTTTTTATAGTGTATTTATAGTGTATTGTATTATATTTTTTGCTAGTACTTTCTCCTGTGTGCACTCACGTAAAGGTGAGCTGCTGTAACAAAGAGTTTCCCCTCTGGGATCAATAAAGTATTTCTGATTCTGATTAACACATTCTTTAAAAAACAGCAGATACTCAGGCGCATAGCATCATTTCTACTATTGTTACTATTACAAAAACAAAACGCACAATAGAGGATCCCCAAGGTCCCAATAATCCCATTAGGTCACCAATTGGATCAAATGCATGTAAATGGACTGTACTTGTAAAGCGCTGTAGTGGCAATTCCTTCAGAATAAAGAAACACTCAAGGCAATCACTTGTCTTTCTGTAGGTTTACTTCAAGCGTCTGCAGACGGACTCACAGCAGCAAGAACATACATCAGTATAATCTGCTCTGAATGAGTACAGAGAAAAAAGGAGCATCAGTTATTTAGCCAGTCTTCAGGGTTAGACTCCTTAACCCGGGGAGAAGAGTGTCCCTGAAGTCTGGACATAACAGTCAATAGGATAATTTGTAGTTCCATGTCATCATTATCAGTGTACTGTTCTCATCTCGCAGTCCAAACAATCATACACAGATGAAGTATTGATGCCAAACAATTATAATAATATCTGTATATTATTATATCAGAGAGTCTGTTTGTTCTTGCTATTACAGCGCCTTTTTAGTTTTCCGACCACTCAAAATGCTTCACACGACAAATCACAATCACACACTAATGGCAGGTGCCAACTGCTCATCAGTCCAAAGAAACAAATCATTCACACACACACCGAAGGGCTAGGTGGGAGACTTTGGGCGGACGGCCCGAGGGCTGGACATGTGCGGAGCTGAGGACCTCGGGCGGACGGCCCGGGGGCTGGACATGTGCGGGGCTGATCTCCTGAGGTCTGTGATGAAGATTGACACCATCTGGAGGCCTGGCGAAGACTGAGACCTTCTAGAGGCTGGCGGCGAAGACGAAACCCTTCTGGAGGCTGGCGGCAAAGGCGGGACCCTTCTGGAGGCCGACGGCGAAGGCGGGACCCCTCTGGAGGCCGGAGAACCAGATCAGGGCCTGGCCACAGGACAGCAGGACAGGGAGCCGGCGACGGGACAGCAGTACAGGAAGCTGGCGATGGAGAGACTGGTAGAGGAGCTGGCAGAACCAGTGAGGTCTGGGAACCTGGAGCCTGCCACTCCAGCAGAGAAGGAGGATACTGCTGCGATCCAGCAGAGAATTCAGTGGCGTGCTGCGACCCAGCAGATGGTTCTGCAACGTGCTGTGGTCCAACCGGGGCAGGAGGTGGCTGCAATCCAGTGGTGACTAGGGATAGCTGCTGCGATCCAACCGGAGCAGGAAGTGACTGCGATCCAGCGAAGAGTCCTGGGACAGGGCGCTGCTGCGATCCAGGAGGGCGCCCAGGGACAGGGGGCTGCTGGGATCCAGCAAAGAGTCCAGGGACTGGGGGCTGCTGTGATCCAGCCAAGAGTCCAGCAAAGAGTCCAGGAACTGGGGGCTGCTGGGATCCAGCAAAGAGTCCAGGGACTGGGGGCTGCTGGGATCCAGCAAAGAGTCCAGCAAAGAGTCCAGGAACTGGGGGCTGCTGGGACTGGAGGCCACAGCGGCTCTGGGACTGGAGGCGGCAGCGGAGCAGCTGGGCAGTGGGGCAGTGGGGCAGGCGAGCAGCTGGGCAGCGGGGCTGCGGTGCAGGCATGCAGCTGGGCAGGCGAGCAATTGTGGGAGCCATGCTTCCACCTGGAGTGTTTCCCGGAAGGTGCCGAGAAAGCAACAGACTGAGGTGCCTCCTGGCTTGCAGGCTGAGATGCTGACTGGAGACGAGCGCGTAGGAGGTAAGTATGTAGGGATATGAACTGGGGGCCAGCAGGCTGGGGTGCGGGCTGATGGCTGGCAGGCCAGGGTGCAGTCCGATGGCTGCGAGGACCACCGAGCCAAGCGGGTACCTAGGTATGGGTTCGGGACTGGGACTGGTTGAGGAGTAGCAGGCAGGGTTGCAGGCTGGGGTGTCTGGGTCCAAAGGAAGTCCGTGAGCCACCCAGGGATGGCCTCCCTCAGCCCAGGTGATGTTAAGAATCTTTTTTCGACCCGACCTTTGATTGCCTCTCTGCGGGACTCGTCACGTATTTCCTCCTATATGTCCCTTAGGCACACCAGATCTCGGACCATCTGGTCCGCTTCCTCGGACAACTCTGCTGGGTCCATGATTGTTTGGGTCATTCTGTCGAATACAAAACCCCAGGATCCAGCCAAGGTCCAAGGGAGACAAAGAATCCAATACAAACTCACGGTAAGAATGCTGGGGAACTGGGCACAGGAACCACGTACAACAAAAGGAGCACCAAACAGCGACACTCACAAAGGTCAGGAACACTCACAAAACAGGAACAAAACTCACGGTAAGACTCACATCAGGCAGGAATAACACCATACATTAACAACAATGACCCAACACTGAACAAAGACAGAGACATGGACTAAATACCCTAGGGGAGGTGAAATAACGAGACACAGGTGCAAACAATCAAGGAAGGACCAACAATCAAAACTGGAGGGAAAACAAAGACAGGAAATAAGAACACAAGACACACAAGGGAAGGAGAATACTACAAAATAAAACAGAAAATGAAAAACCTTAAACTACCACAATACTGTGCACCTATCTACCAACAAGTTACCGCAGTTATTCCTATGTGCCTAGTGAACCATTGGGTTCAGATCACATGACCCCCCCTTTCCCTACCGGTATAAGACCGTGTGCGACCTAGGCTAACACATGGAGGAAGAACTTAGGAGATGAGTTAAGCACGGCTTGTTTAGTAGCACCATTAGAAACAGAATATTTATTAACAAAATCAGTATCACCTGTGTGTGCAGCACATTTTACAATAGCCAATTGTGAAGAAAATTGCTTTCAATAGATTGGATATGAGAGCTGTGGCTAGGTTTACTAGATGATGTCATAAAACCAAAATCATGGGTTCCATCAAATGCCTATCTTGAATCAGTGTAAATGGTGGCAGTCTTGCCCTCAGCTAAAATATAGGCATGTGCCTACAACTCAGCAGATGTTCCAGGAGGTTCCTGTAGTAACAGCATAAACTGAAAGATATTGCATCAATGAGAAAATAATTAGAATTTGGGATAGAGGTTTGCTTCAAATCTGTCCTAGGAGATGTATCTATATCCACTAGTGTTTCAAAACCTTGTATTTATCATCACAGTCAATTAATGGGAGCCATGTAGCTGGATGTGTAGGTGGGGCTTTTTTAATAAAGATATTAGCATTAGACAGAATGGTCACATTGTAACCTGATTTGGAGCAGCTGCCATGTGTTGGGTGACAGAAGTAATCAGAATGTGCAATACAGATTTGATAAAGCAAATACTTTTCAAATAGAATATCCATAGCTGTAACAGCTCGCAAATTTCAATTTTAATTTCAATTTTACTTAAATATATTAATTAATAATGATTCAGTTCATTGAAGGGGTTCAGGTGCAGTCCAGAGCGGCAGTATGAAGGACAAAGTCCATTTCAATGGATCCATGAATCCAATGCCTGCAGTTAACTGGTCATGCCTAATAAGGAGCACATCTCTGCTTTCATGTGTGGAGGAGGCACTGCAGACAGCAGCACAACTCTGTCTGGTGTGAGGAGGAGGTGACCATTTTCCAAAATGTACCCCAGTAGGTAACCCTCGGCTGACAGCTTGGCAAATGTGACCTCTTTCAGTCAAACATGTCAGGAGGGAAACAGAGTCTGTTTACATGCTTTCTTAGAAGGAACATGCTTCCATCAGGTCAACAAGGTAAACAAGGTCTCTCTCTACCTCTGAGGCCTATATTGTAATCATAATACTAACAATCAGAAAAATAATGCTGAACACAAATCCACGAGGTAATGAGGCCAAATTAGAATTAACATCAGTCAAAATTAGAATTGCAGCTAGAACAATCACATTCACAGCTTTCAGATCTTGAACAAAGTGTCATTTTCCAGGTTTGTTAGCTTTAGAGATTTAAATGTGTTACTGGCTAGAGGCAGGTGTCAGAGCACTTTGTTATAGAAGAGGATCAATAACAAGTTTAATTGCCTCTTTAGGTAGATAATATTGCTTAAAGTGTGGCAAAACTACATTTGATTTCAAAGTCACTTTATGTGGAGGAGCTAATATTACAAAGTCAACATTGTTTCATGCAAAACCCATAATAAACTAAGGGAAGCAACAATCGCAATTTAGGAAAGAGAAAAATATTTAGAAAAATATCAGAATTATCAAAGATAATAATAAATAATAACTTTAATTAATATTAAAGTTCCTCTGGGTCACCACACTTAAAGAAGGGGAAATGATAGCCAATTAACTAATTGATTCAGATTGATTTTGTTGGGTCTCTGTAAATAATATTATAAAGAGTACGGTCTAGACCTGCTCTATAGGAAAAGTGCAATGATGGTAAATGGGCTGTACTTATATAGCGCCTTTCTAGTCTTTCTGACTACTCAAAGCACTTCAACTACATATTCACACACATTCATACAGCGATGGCACAGGCATGGTCTTCATATGAGGGAGGTCTGGAGCGGCATGAAGACCATCACTGGCTTCAGACCGACTGGCAGCAGAGGAGTTGAAGGCAGCTTGGACAGGGCCAACGAACTGAATCTGTTCTTTAACAGATTCGACACACCGCTCCTGCTCCTCCCCTCTAACTCAGCTGCTGTCGGCCCTCAATCTCCTCTGAGTACTCTGCCCCCTCCCCATCAGGCTAACGGCCCTCTCCAGACCGACGACTCCCTCCCCACCTGTAACTTCTGCTGTGTGCCTGACTGCTGACCAGGTGAGAGGACAGCTGATGAGGCTCCACTCGAACAAGGCTGCAGGCCCCGATGGCGTTGCCCGGGTGCTAAAAGCCTGTGCCCCCAGCTTTGTGGAGTCCTTCAACACGTCTTCAACCTGAGCCTGAGTCTTCAAAGGGTCCCCATTCTGTGGAAGACATCTTGCCTCGCTCCTGTGCCAAGACGCCACGTCCCAGTGGCTCCAAGGACTACAGACCGTGGCACTGACCTCCCACATAATGAAGACCCTGGAGAGACTAGTGCTGGAACAGCTGCGCCCATCGTCAGACCCTCCTGGACCCCTTCAGTTCGCCTACCAGCCCCGGCTGGGAGTTGAGGACGCCATCATCTACCTGCTTAACCGCATCCACACCCACCTGGACAGGCCGGCAAGCACGGTGAGGATCATGTTTTTGACTTCTCCAGTGCTTTCAACACCATCCGCCTGCCCTGCTGGGAGAGAAGCTGGCAGCGATGCAGGTGGATGCCCCTTGTGTCCTGGATTGTGGACTACCTGACTGGCAGACCACAGCATGTGCGCCTGCAGCACTGTGTGTCAGACAGCGTGGTCAGCAACACTGGGGCCCCTCAGGGACTGTCCTCTCCCTTCCTCTTCACCATCTACACCACGGACTTCAGCCACCACACAGAGTCCTGCCACCTTCAGAAGTTTTCTGATGACTCTGCTGTGGTGGGATGTATCAGCGTGGTGATGAGACTGAGTACAGGGCTGTGGTGGGTAACTTTGTTTCATGGTGCGAGCAGAACCATCTGCAGCTCAATGCGACAAAGTCAAAGGAGCTGATTGTGGATCTACGGAGGGCCAAGGCACCAGTGACCCCGGTTTCCATCCAGGGGGTCAGTGTGGACATTGTGGAGGACTACAAGTACCTGGGAGTATACTTAGATAACAAACTGGACTGGACCAAGAACACTCAGGCTGTTTACAGGAAGGGCCAGAGCCGCCTATTTTCTGAGGAGGCTGAGGTCCTTCAACATCTGCCGGACAATGCTGAAGATGTTCTATGAGTCTGTGGTGGCCAGTGCTATCCTGTATGCTGTTGCATGCTGGGGCAGCAGGTTAAAGGTAGCGGACGCAAACAGACTTAACAAACTGATCCGTAAGGCCAGTAACATTGTGGGGTGGAGCTGGACTCTCTGGCGGTGGTGTCAGAGAGGAGGATGCTGGCCAAACTACACGCCATCTTGGACAGTGTCTCCCACCCGCCCATGACGTGCTGGTCAAACAAAGGAGCACCTTCAGCGGAAGACTCATCCCACCAAAGAGCACCACAGAGCGCCACAGGAAGTCATTCCTGCCTGTGGCCATCAAACTATTTAACTCCTCCTCTAAGGATTAGTCTGTTTGACCCTAGGTCACTAAACTGGTCATTGAGCATTACATCTCCGCCATAATTAATAATAATTGTGCAATATCCTGTTTACTACTCAAGTGCAATATTAGTTTTCCCTTGTTAGTTTTTCTTATTTATTGTTACGGATATACCTCAATTACTCTCGACAGTACATGCACCTCCGCTTTTACTATTATTTATTACATAATTAGTGACATTGTATTTTATACTGTACTTCACCATCTACCAGTAAACCCACTTGGTACTCGACACTTAGTTTATCTTATACTTATACCAACATGTTACTTAATTTATTTCTGACCTGTTTATAGTGTATAATATCGTTTTCTAGTACTTTCTCCTGTGTGCACTGACGTAAAGGCGAGCTACTGTAACAAAGAGTTTCCCTACGGGGATCAATAAAGTATTTCTGATTCTGATTCTGAATCCTATTGAGATGCTGTGGCATGACCTTAAAAAGTTCATGCTCACAAACCCTCCAATGTGGCTGAATTACAACAATTCTGCAAAGATGAGTGGGCCAAAATTCCTCCACAGTGCTGTAAAAGACTCATTGCAAGTTATCGCAAACACTTGATTGCAGTTGTTGCTGCTAAGGGTGACCCAACCAGTTATTAGGTTTAGGGGGCAATCACTATTTCACACAGGGCCATGTAGGTTTGTATTTTGTTTTCCCTTAATAATAACAACCTTCATTTAAAAACTGCATTTTGTGTTTACTTGTGTCTTTGACTAATATTTAAATTTGTTTGATGATCTGAAACATTTAAGTGTGACAAACATGCAAAGAAACAAGAAATCAGGAAGGGGGCAAACACTTTTTCACACCACTGTATGAGCATCCTCCCCTGCTTCTCCATGAAAAGTCTCCTCCTGAATGTTTTAGCCTAGTTCCAGGACAGATCCACTGATGTCCACAGGACAAAAGAGTTGAAAGCGGAGACATCCAGGAGGTTATAAAATAGCACCAGTGGCCACCGACAGGTCCTCCTCCTGCAGCTGTAGGTACTGAAAGCCTGCAAAAGAAAAAAAGACCCAAATGTGAATACAAATATTCTTACTCATAATCTTACACAAATATATCATTCAATCATTCATTCATTATCTAAATGCAAAAAAAATGCTGAATAATAAAAGTAAACATTTCTTAGACAAGCACATAAATTCAGTAAGAATAAATAAGTGTGTTGAGGATTGCATAATGCATAGTGGCACATACCTTATCCAGATTGTCGACACTTCCTTTGCAGCAGTTGTAGTCCATGATGATTTGGGGCTTCCTTTTCTCCCCCTCGCTCACCGCCAGCTCATGGTGCCTTGTGCTGAGCAGCAGCACATTCTTCCCCCATCTCGGGATGTACGACACCGCTGTGTTGGTGAACGCGAAGAGGGAGGAGAAGATCACTCTCTGCCTGGTCTGAAGTGTCACAAGTGACTGTGTTCCCCTGGAGCCCCTCCGTCATCTCCAGGACAACCCTCTTGCCTCAGTCAATCTCCGGGGCAGCACCAGCCGGTTTCACAGTGTAAATTTGCATCCTCCAGGCATAGGATGTTCCGACGTCGCAGGTGACCCAAATCTTTATGCCATATTTGGCCAGTTTGCTTGGCATGTACTGCCGGAGCCCACAGTGGCCTCTGAATCGGACCAGCTGTTCGTCCATGCAGATGTCCCAGCCTGGGTTGAAAAGCAGGGGGAGGCGATGTGTCCACATATCCCAAATCGTGCGAAAGGCAGCCATTTTGTCCTCTCTGTGACGACCAGGTCGTGTCAGCCTGTCATATACCTTATCCAGATTGTCGACACCTCCCTTGCAGTGGTTGTAGTCCACGATGATTTGGGGCTTCCTTTTCTCCTCGTCGATCACCGCCAGCTCACGGTGCCTTGTGCTGAGCAGCAGCACATTCTTTCCCCATCTTGGGATGTACGACACCACTGTGTGCGTCTTGGTGAATGCAAAGAGGGAGGAGAAGATCATTCTCTGCCTGGTCTGAAGCAGCTGCAGGGGAAGCTCCGGCTTGTTTTTGCGAATTGTTCCGACCAGGGCCACCTTCCTCCTCAGCAGTTTCTCAGCAAGTAAGTACAAGGTAAAAAAATTGTCATAAGTGACTGTGTTCCCCTGGAGCCCCTCCATCATCTCCAGGACAACCATCTTGCCCTGGTTCATCTCCGGGGCAGCACCAGCCAGTTTCCTAGTGTAAATTTGCATCCTCCAGGCATAGGATTTTCTGACGTCGCAGGTGACCCAAATCTTTATGCCATATTTGGCCAGTTTGCTTGGCATGTACTGCCGGAGCCCACAGTGGCCTCTGAATCAGACCAGCTGTTCGTCCATGCAGATGTCCCAGCCTGGGTTGAAAAGCCGGGGGAGGCGATGTGTCCACTTCTCCCAAATCGTGCGGAAGGCAGCCATCTTGTCTGTGACGAGCAGGTCGTGCCAGCCTGTCATCAAATCTCAGCTGGGAGTTGATGAGGTTGAACCGACCATGGGACATGATGGCTCGGAACATGGCCTGCCCTGTGTGGTCATCCCACAGGCTACGTGTCGACTCGTTCCTTGACCGGTACACACCGGTCAGAATAAGCAGCCCCGTGTCTCTCCACTCTTCCATGGAACGTCTCCCCTGCAAATTAGTCATGTCCACCAAAAGCTGGATGATTTCATCTATCATGAAGAGATCAAAGCTGGACCTCAGGGTGCTGATCCGGGCAGTGGCGTAGCGAGTTGGTCCAGGGATCACACCGGTGAGTGCTGAAATGTAGTGCAGCATCTCGGCGTTCGTGGGAGACCAGACTTGCCCAGACTGTGATTGCCATCCCGCCGCTGTCTCCTCCGTGTTCTCCCCACTCTCAGAGGAGACGAATTCCAACGAATCAGCGGAAGACTCCGGTTGGTATTCTACATCCTCTGAGTGTCCTCAGTTTTGAATTCTTCCTCCTGCTCACTGTCAGAGTGCATAAGGAAATCCACAGCTTCTTCCAAAGTGAAACGTTGTTTTTTCCATCTTGTCAGATATGAAATGACTAGTTCCCCCCAAGTTTGTTTTCATTTCCCCGGAATGACATCTTTGAAGATTCCCTGTGTTTTATTACTTCGGTGTGCGTGTGTGTCTATGGGCCTCTGTGGATGTGCGTGCATATCATAAAGAGAAATTACAGCGGGGCTTTGAACTTCTACATCAAAGTCAAGCTCACGTTTTACCTCTGTACAAATACAACCAAATACAAATGAAACAGAGCGAATGAAAAATAATGACAAGTAAACCACCTGCTCCTGGCTTACAGGATGATGCTATATAGCCCCCATTGAGTTTGAAGGCCTGTGTATGAATGGGTGGATGGGTTTATGGTGTGTACATGAATGTGAAAGAGGGAGAGAGATATGAGGCATGCATTTTAACTTCTGCAACATGTAATTTCTGTAATCTCTGAATACTGTCATAGCTGGACAAATACACACACACACACACACACACACACACACACACACATTTTTTTTTCACACACTCTCCGACATCCATATCATTACACACACATCATTTCAGTTTCCAACATTTGATGTATTGGTTCCATTATACAGTATCAGCGCCCCTACAGGAAACCAGGAAAATAACATGCATTTCCCAGATAGGCTAAACATGGGAAATTGGCGCCATCTGGTGGAAAATAGTAAAAACTACAATTTTGAAGCCAATATGCATGACAGCCTGATATCATAGATTGCATTATTTTGTGTTTTCATAGCCATGGGATCAAAAATTTAGGTTTTAATGGATTTCAATAGAGACAAAAATGTCCTTTATATAATGAGTGTCTGTAAATTGAGTACACAGAATTAACATGGTTAAGTGCGCATGCGCCAGCCCGCATGCTGCCTGTTGCTGTAGCTCCGTCTCGTCGTCTTACTTTTTCCAACTTTTAACTTTACTTTTTTCTTCCAAACTTTTGTAACTTGTGTGTAAGTGTAATTTAAACTACGCTCTTTGCGAAAATGAGGGTAGAAAGTGTTTTTGTACTTTTTTTCGCCGTGGAATTTCTTCTTCTGCTACTCGGTCAGGGCACCGCTGCAGATCAGCTGTTTGGCCGCATTGTTTACACCAGGGAACAGCTGATCGCGCTGAAGCCGGGCAGCATGGCGCCCAGGACAACTGATGTCCCCACGGAGATCTGGAGGAGAACACACCGAGGATGCAGAGGTGGAACGAAGCGGCGAGGGAAGAGAGAGGGGTGCAGACAAAAGAGACTTAAGAATAAGAGATTTAAGCCATGTCTGCCTTCTCTCGTCATGGGCAACGTGAGATCGCTGGCGAATAAAATGGACGAGCTAACGGCGTTAGCCCGGAGTCAGACGGAGTTCCGTGAGTGTAGCTTGATGTGCTTCTCTGAGACATGGCTACACCAGGATATCCCGGACCATAACGTTTCCATCGACGGCTTTCAGACTGTTCGGGCCGACAGGGATCACACCGGGAGCGGTAAGCGGAAAGGCGGTGGGCTTGCTGTTCTAGTTAACAACAGATGGTGTAACCCTGGTCACGTTACCATCAAGCAGAGTATCTGTACCCCGGACATTGAACTGTTAGCTGTGGGACTCCGGCCATATTATCTGCCACGTGAATTTTCACATGCCATTGTTATGGCTGTTTACATCGCCCCCTCTGCTAACCCGGCATCGGCGTGCAACGCCATTCACACCGCCATAGCACATCTACAGACTCAACACCCGAGTGCACTCATTTTAATCTCGGGTGACTTCAACCATGTCAGTGTTTCAACAACACTGACTAATTTCACCCAGTATGTGAGCTGTCCTACTAGGGAGGAGAGGACACTGGACCTGCTGTATGCCAACGTTAAGGATGCATACAGCTCTTCTCCCCTCCCCCCTCTGGGTAGGTCAGACCACAACCTGGTTCACCTCAAACCCTGCTATGTGCCTCTGGTTAAAAGGCAGCCTGCGACCACAAGGACAGTGAGGAGATGGTCAGGGGAGGCCTATGAGACACTGCAGGAATGTTTCGAAGTGACAAACTGGGATGCACTCTGTGAGCCTCATGGAGAGGACATTGACGGGCTAACTGAGTGCATCACTGGCTACATTAACTTCTGTGTGGACTGCAATGTCCCAACTAAGATGGTCCATTGTTATCCAAATAACAAACCGTGGGTAACAAAAGACATCAAGGACATTCTAAATGCCAAGAGGAGGGCCTTTACGGATGGTAATAGGGAGGAGGTGAGGGCAATCCAGGCCGACCTGAAGGTGAAAATCAGGAGGCCAAGAGAAGTACAGGAGGAAGCTGGAGCGGAAACTCCAGCAGAACAATATGAGGAGGTCTGGGCGGCATGAAGACCATCACTGGCTTCAGACCGACTGGCAGCAGAGGAGTTGAAGGCAGCTTGGACAGGGCCAACGAACTGAATCTGTTCTTTAACAGATTCGACACACGGCTCCTGGTCATCCCCTCTAACTCAGCTGCTGTCGGCCCTCAATCTCCTCTGAGTACTCTGCTCCCCCTCCCCATCAGGCTAACGGCCTCTCCAGACCGACGACTCCCTCCCCACCTGTAACTTCTGCTGTGTGCCTGACTGCTGACCAGGTGAGAGGACAGCTGATGAGGCTCCACTCGAACAAGGCTGCAGGCCCCGATGGCGTTAGCCCCGGGTGCTAAAAGCCTGTGCCCCCAGCTTTGTGGAGTCCTTCAACACGTCTTCAACCTGAGCCTGAGTCTTCAAAGGGTCCCCATTCTGTGGAAGACATCTTGCCTCGTTCCTGTGCCGAAGACGCCACGTCCCAGTGGCTCCAAGGACTACAGACCGGTGGCACTGACCTCCCACATAATGAAGACCCTGGAGAGACTAGTGCTGGAACAGCTGCGGCCCATCGTCAGACCCTCCTGGACCCCCTTCAGTTTGCCTACCAGCCCCGGCTGGGAGTTGAGGACGCCATCATCTACCTGCTTAACCGCATCCACACCCACCTGGACAGGCCGGCAAGCACGGTGAGGATCATGTTTTTTGACTTCTCCAGTGCTTTCAACACCATCCGGCCTGCCCTGCTGGGAGAAGCTGGCAGCGATGCAGGTGGACGCCCCTTGTGTCCTGGATTGTGGACTACCTGACTGGCAGACCACAGCATGTGCGGCTGCAGCACTGTGTGTCAGACAGCGTGGTCAGCAACACTGGGGCCCCTCAGGGACTGTCCTCTCTCCTTCCTCTTCACCATCTACACCACGGACTTCAGCCACCACACAGAGTCCTGCCACCTTCAGAAGTTTTCTGATGACTCTGCTGTGGTGGGATGTATCAGCGGTGGTGATGAGACGGAGTACAGGGCTGTGGTGGGTAACTTTGTTTCATGGTGCGAGCAGAACCATCTGCAGCTCAATGCGACAAAGTCAAAGGAGCTGATTGTGGATCTACGGAGGCCAAGGCACCAGTGACCCCGGTTTCCATCCAGGGGTCAGTGTGGACATTGTGGAGGACTACAAGTACCTGGGAGTATACTTAGATAACAAACTGGACTGGACCAAGAACACTCAGGCTGTTTACAGGAAGGGCCAGAGCCGCCTATTTTCTGAGGAGGCTGAGGTCCTTCAACATCTGCCGGACAATGCTGAAGATGTTCTATGAGTCTGTGGTGGCCAGTGCTATCCTGTATGCTGTTGCATGCTGGGGCAGCAGGTTAAAGGTAGCGGACGCCAACAGACTGAACAAACTGATCCGTAAGGCCAGTAACATTGTGGGGGTGGAGCTGGACTCTCTGGCGGTGGTGTCAGAGAGGAGGATGCTGGCCAAACTACACGCCATCTTGGACAGTGTCTCCCACCCGCTCCATGACGTGCTGGTCAAACAAAGGAGCACCTTCAGCGGAAGACTCATCCCACCAAAGAGCACCACAGAGCGCCACAGGAAGTAATTCCTGCCTGTGGCCATCAAACTATTTAACTCCTCCCTCTAAGGATTAGTCTGTTTGACCCGAAGTCACTAAACTGGACATTGAGCATTACATCTCCGCCATAATTAATAATAATTGTGCAATATTCTGTTTACTACTCAAGTGCAATATTAGTTTTCCCTTGTTAGTTTTTCGTATTTATTGTTACAGATATACCTCAATTACTCTCGACAGTACATGCACCTCCGCTTTTACTATTACTATTATTTATTACATAATTAGTGACATTGTATTTATACTGTACTTCACCATCTACCAGTAAACCCACTTGGTACTCGACACTTAGTTTATCTTATACTTATACCAACATGTTACTTAATTTATTTCTGACCTGTTTATAGTGTATAATATCGTTTTCTCCTGTGTGCACTGACGTAAAGGCGAGCTACTGTAACAAAGAGTTTCCCTACGGGGATCAATAAAGTATTTCTGATTCTGATTCTGAACATAGGCTCTGAGGTTTAAATAAAAAAATTGTAAAAAAAACTCACACGTGACAAAATTCATGCCATATGCATTAACACAGCCAAAATGATCAAAAAATGAAAAAAGAAAAAGCCAAAAATGTCCCTAATGGTGCAATTCATATTACCACTACTTATGAAACCTATGACAGAGTGCTCCGTCATTTTTTGTGGCCTCGTCTAAAAACGGGATGTAGCAGTGTATTGTAAAACTATTGTGCAACACCTGTCAGTTAACTGCAAAAGCCCAACCAACAGATTAAGCCAGCTCAATTGTACCTGATTCCAGTAGTTGAGAAGCCATTTGAATATTTGCTACTTGACTGTGTTGGTCTGCTTCCAAAGAGTAAGGCTGAGATTAAGTACTTATTGACAGTAATGTGTAAAAGTACTCGCTATCCTGCTGTTTTGCCCTTGCGCTTCTTTAAAACCAAGCCAGTACTGAAAGCGTTGACTTCCTTTTTGACTATGTTTGGTGTCCAAAAGTGGTGCAAACTGACCAGGGGAGTAATTTCATGACTCGTGGACCAAGTGGTAAAACAGTTAAGGGTTAAACATCAGTTGTCCAGTGCATTCCACCCTTGGTCTCAAGGTGCCCTTGAACGTTTCATTCAGATGTTGAAGTTCCTATTGTACTAAACTCTCTCAGGATAGGGAAGAGGGCCTGCCTTGATTGTTGCTTGCAACACAGGAGGTGTCACAATAGAGAACATGTTTCTGTCTTAATTAACTGGTGTTTGGACAAGCAGTTCGGGGTCCACTGGCCATGTTGGGTGATGAGTTGAAAAAGCACATGAGTTGCTGAGCAGCCTGATAATGTCTTGAACTATGTAAATGATTTTCACCACTGACTGCATATAGCCTGTGCCACTGCTCACAAAAATCTTAGCTGTTCACAAGAGAAAATGAAAGAGCTTTTTGATCGCAAAATCGAAACCCGTCTATTTGAGCCAGGGGATCAAGTTTTGGCTTTGCTTATGGTAGGTTCACCATTGCAGGCACAGTTTAGTGGGCCTTACACAGTAAAAAGCCATATGTCAGATTGGGACTATTTAGTATACATACCAGAGAGAAAGAAGAAGGTACAGTGGTGTCTTGTAAACATATTGAAGCCCTATCATTATATTTATTTTGTCTCTGAGGTAAAAGGTGACTTGTTTTCCACAGTCTCAAATGGGAGTCTGTAAGGTCAGTAGCCACAGTTGGAGTCGTGGCGAATTCAGAAGACTTTGATGTTCCATCTGAGCATATTCTTACAGGCAGACTTAACAATTCTGAGTACTTGAACCATCTAGACAGTTAGTTGGGTTATCTGACAGACACCCAGCAGGCAGATCTGCTGTTAGAAGTTGCTCAGTTCTCATTTGTCTCTCTTCTCAGATACACCATCACACACCAGCCTGATTGAGCATAGCATAGATGTGGGGGATGCTTGGCCTGTGAGACAACGTTCCTACCGGCTGCCCAATGGAAAGTGTAAGCAGATGGAGAAGGAGGTAGAGGGCATGTTAGAGCATCTCCATGTCTGTTGGCAGATAAGGCTGATGGGTCTGATAGATTTTGCACAAATTTCAGAAAGGTTAATACTGTCACCAAACTGACTGTTATCCAATGACTTGTATGGAGGATGTCGAGGTCGGAAAAACCTCTCTCCGAGTTGGTTGATGAGAAGGGATCCACACGAGACCTACAATTGTCTTTTAACTAGTATTTATATCCTCACAATTATTACAAACAATACAAACAATCTAACAATACAGACAAATACAGACAAATACAGATATATCTGGAGACACAGCACAGAGACCTCTCCAGGCGATCTCCCAGCTATGTCTAAAGCAGCAATACAAAAGTGGTGGGTTATATGTCCCGAGCTCCTCTTGGTACACAATGCTATGTAAATGCCTAAGTTCACACTTCCCATTCCTCTTGATCTTCACCGGCCGTTGCATTCCATTCTCAGGTGTGATCAGAGCGGCTGGTCAGTAAGGAAATGTGAGTCACCCCCATGCATTGATCAAGCACCCCATCTCAACAGGGTGCCGACTCCGCCTGCCAACACATGTGCATACATTTCTTCCCACTCTTTGTCAACCCAAATCACCTCTGTATGTCACCATGGGATTATCATATCCACTGTACCTTCCCCCACTTTCTTGTATCTAACTGTTAATTAGATTGCAGTCTATGGTGCAGAACAGCTGCTGACCTGAGATGTTACATTAGTTAGACTTGTACAGAGGCAGACATCTTACATACAGGTGTACGTAGCACAAACTATCAATTCTACTAACACAGCCCAAGTTTTCATATTTGACAATTCCCCCTTTTGATCTCTCCTAAAAGAGATCACTCCTAACACCATTTTTCCAATTCAAAAGTGTCCTCGTGGTCCAAATCTGGAGTCCCTAAAAGAGGCATCATGTTAATTTGTTTAGGGCCTTCCTGCTTCTCGATTGTGGAGGTGATAACCCTGACACATAGTGCTCTGGCACATGGAATACAACAACAACCACAAGTTATAATAATAGCTGCAAAAGTAGCAAGAGAGAGTAAAATAGACATTATCAGTCCTTTCCACTGTCCAAACATGGAGGTCATCCATTCTTCTAAGGGATTATCGACGCCTGAGTGTTCATGCATAGTTTTGGACAGGGTCCTAAGACCCTCGAGCGCTCTGGTGACTGACCCATCGGGGGCGGTATTATTAGGAATGAAAGTACAGCACAGATCTCCAAACAGAGCACATACGCCTCCTTTCTCAGCTAACAGCATGTCTAATGCCATCCTATTTTGAACTGCCATTAATGAAGTTGGTCCTATTTGCTCTGCAAGGCCTTCTACCGCATCTCTGGTCAAATTAGACAGTCTAAGCACATTGTAATGCACATAATTAATCCGATCGACATTTTTATTGGATGTAACGGGAACGAGCGCGGATAGGATGGGGATATTTTCGAAACCTGCTGCAATTTGGTCTGCCAATTTATACTCGTTAGGTACGCCCCTGGGAACCCCGATAGCGTCAATATAAGTAGGTGAGTCTTTGGTGGGGTCAAAGGAATTAGTGGACCGTTTGGAAAACACGTGACGGCGGCGTCGGGCTGTCAATGTTGTGGGCGAAGTCTGAGTCGGTCTGACAGTGTGATTGCCGATCATAGTGAGTGGATGACCATCCCTGAAATTTACCACACAAATACAAAATTGAAATTACAAGCAACACTCCTAATACAGTTGTAACCGCTGCCCCCTTAGGACTGCCCCACATCCCCATCTTATGACTGGAACTTTTCTATTACTTTGTACTAAAACAGCAACCTCTGTTTCAGGAGATTAAAACCCTCTATTTCACTTCACAGTCTTTTCCTTCTGGATGTGACGTCGTCTTCAACTTCTGGCTGGGAATTGTGTTCGTCCAGCACGCTCTTCTATGACCTAGAGGAGAAGTTACTAGCACTTCCTCCTGCAGCTAACAGTGTGATTCTCTCGGGGTACAGGGGTTGACTTCCTGTACCTTTTGACCACAGACCAGAGGATTATTCTGCCTCTTTTGTTGGGGTCTGGGTGTTCTCCGACTCAGCCGAGCCGGTGCTTTCAGCTTGTAGTTGCCGTAGATCTGCTCCGATCTCCTCCACACTCCGTCCTGGCTCCTCGGCCGCCGTGCACTGGCTCCAGTGGAACCAGGTGTCGCTTTATCTTTTACCCGGACCGCATGTGATGTTCTCTCTGTGACCTCGAACGGTCCTGTCCACCTGGGCTCCGACCACTTCCTTTTGATGACTCTCAGTGATACCCACCGGGCTGTGGGTAGAGTGGATCCTTCTGTCACCGCCTGCCTTTCGCCAACCTGGTTGGAGAAATCTGAGACAAGAGCTTGCAATTCGTTAAAATATGTCTTGTGTTCCATTTTTTCTCCTTCTTCCCCTAGTCCCAGAGCGGCACTGGGCCCCGGAAACTGTCTTCCTGTCAGCAGCTCATATGGTGTAAACCCTGTTCCTTGATTGAGGGAGCTCCTGATTGTCATCAGGGCCAGGGGTAATGCATCCACCCAATTCAGTTTTGTCTGTGCACAGATTTTAGCCAATTTTTGTTTGATGTTCTGATTCATTCTCTCCACCTTACCTTGTGACTGGGGGTGGTAGACAGTGCCGAATGAATGTTTCAAACCCAGCATCGCTTCTACTCTTTGTAGATCTGTGTTTTTAAAGTGAGTGCCATTATCTGATCTGATTTTTGCTGGGAAACCATGTCTGGGAATGTAATGATTAATCAAACATTTTATCACCGTAGCGCTGTCCTCCTTTTTTGCTGGCCACGCCTCTGGCCACCCTGTGAATGTATCAACACACACCAACAAATACCTAAAACCTTTCACCGGATCAATCATATCCGTATAGTCTATCACCACCTCCTGGCCAGGGCAGGTAGTAATAGGGAAACGCCCCATTTCCGGTCTCACCACCGGCTTCGGATTAAAATGTGAACAGACTGTACAACTTTTTACAAAATGCTTTGCCATATCTGCTAGGAACGGATGCCACCAATGACACAAGTTCCTATTCATTTGGTTTGCCCCCACATGCCCCAAGCCATGTGCTTCTCTCAGGGCTCTTGCCCTGATACCTGGTGGGAGGACCATTCGTCCGTCCGGCCCCCTCCAGAGTCCATTTTGCTCTGTAGCTCCTCTCTGCATCCATACTGCTTTTTCTTGGGCCCCCGCCCCCTTTTGATATTCTTTTACTGCCTCTGCAGTGAGTTTGGGTTGTAATTCAGTCTCCTCACTGGTTATCATTTGGTACATTTGCAAGTACCCTGCTACCCTTTTTGCTGCTGTATCTGCTTCCTGGTTTCCTTTAGCTACTGGAGTGCTAGCCTGATCATGTCCTCTACATTTCACCACTGCCACCTTCCTTGGTAATTTCAAAGCCTCCATTAACTCTTTCATCTCTCCCTCATGTTTGATAGGTTTGCCCCCTGCTGTCAAAAACCCTGTTCTCATCCATTGTCTCATTTCCACATGTACTGCCCCTGCAGCATATGCTGAGTCTGTATAGATTGTGACGTCCCTGCCCTGTCCCCATTTCAAGGCTTCTGTCACTGCAACCACTTCTGCTCTCTGTGCTGACTGCTGTCCCTCCAGTTGCTCTGCTCTGATAGTTTCATATCCTGTTTCTGTCTGCCTGACTACCGCATATGCTGAGTCTTCAACCCTAATTTGTCATGTTTGTAGCAACACCCATCAGTGAATAATTGTTCTGAACTTGGCAAAGGCTGGGCTTCCAAATCTGGTCTCACCTTGACATCTTTTGCGATTTCTCTCTCGCACTCATGTGGGTCACCTGTCCCCATCCTGTCTGCCATGTTGATGCCTTCATGTGTGAAAGTCAGATTTGGTGCTTCCAATATTTTACAGAGTCTCTGTTGTCTAAGAGATGTCATGGTGAATGTCTGTGAGTTTACAAATGCTACCACACTGTGTGTTGTTAGTATCGTCAGGGGGTGTCCCATCACTATATGGGCTGTTTTCTGAAGAATTTTGCCACGCCTGCTGCATGTTGTGTGCATGTAGGATGTCGTTTTTCCATTAAGTCCAGCATAATGCTAACATACATTAACACTTGTCTAGCTCCCCCTTTTTTCTGAAACAGAACACCATTTACCACCCCTTCTGCTTCAGAAACATCTAAAGAGAAGGGAGTGTATAGTCTGGTAGAGCAAGTTCCGTCGCCAGACAGTTTCTGCTTTAGGTCAATAAAGCATTGTTCTGCCTCCGTGGACCAGTCCAACTGAGCTTTAAGATTTCTCATACCTTGTGCATTTATCATTTTGCGAAGTGGTTGTGTGAGGCCTGTATAATTTGCAATGTAGTTTCTGCTGTAACCTGTGAGACCAAGGAATGAAAGCATGTCTTTAACTGTGACTGGACCGGGATGATGTAAGATGGTTGATCTGTGTGCATGTGACAAGCCTGCCCCCTTCTGTGATATTATCCGCCCCAGGAAAGAAACCTGAGTTCTGATAGCCTGTAGCTTAGATTTACTAGCCTTAAATCCTTTCTCCGCTAACCTGAGCAAAATGTTTTTGTAGCTTTAGCACACGACTGAGGATCTGGAGCTGCAATCAACAAATCATCAACATACTGAACAAGAGTGCAACCTGATGGTAACTCACAACCACTTAGAGCCTGTTTTAGAACCTGATTAAACAATCCTGGTGACAATGCAAACCCTTGTGGTACTCTGGTGTACTGCAACTGCTGTCCCTTGTAGGTAAATGAGAAAATTTCCCTGCACTCCTGAGCTAAAGGTACACAAAAGAATGCATTAGCTAAATCAATACAAGTGAACCATTTCTGTTCTGGTGTGAGGTTGTTGAGTGCAGTGTAAGGGTTTGGTACTGGAATGGTGGGTGTGGCTAAAATGTCATTAATTGCCCTTAAGTCATGTGCCATGCGATATTTACCTGTCCCTGGTTTCTCTACGGGTAGTATGGGAGTGTTTCAGGGTGCGCAAGAAGGTTCTAAAACACTTGACTTCAGCAATACATAGAAGCGGGAGGAGCTAACGGTGTGTGTGTGTGTGTGTGCGTGTTAGATTGCGATTGGTAGGGCGGGGGACCCTCAGGTTTCTCTTGTTTCTTCTTTTGTCTACAGCAATGATCTATTCCTTGCCAGATAAGACCCCACTGTAGCCACATCTGTCTCTTCTCCTCTGCCTCTTTACACGTCTTTTTCAACTTACGTCTCACCCACATGCCTCCTTTCTCTTCTATTGCTCTCGCTTCCTCTCCCTGTTTTTTATACTTTTTCTCCTCACTCCACAAATACTTTCCTAACGGTTCTTCTGCACTCAAATCTACTTGTCTGTCCTCCAACATTTTTCTATCCCGCTGCCTCTTTAGCCTGTTTTTTAATTTATTTTTTAATTTATTTTTTATTTTTATTTTATTCTACGTTACCCACAGCCACCAAGCCATATGGGATTTGCTCTTTGAGTGGCTTCCAGGGACCGTGGTCTCTTGGACCCCAGCCCCCGTTATCCAACTCTCTATCAAATTCTCCGTCCATTTGTCCCTGCCTGTCCACTGATTTGAGCCAGTCAGTTTGTATGGAGTTCACCCGAGCAACTGACCCAGTCAAATACTACTTCTCACTCAACTTCCTCTTTATCACTTTGTTAATACCGCTAGGTATCCGTGAACAAAGAGGGGAAGCTTTTCGTATTTGAGACACTCAATTCAGTCTTTCCCTGGAAGAATTAAGACAGGGACTCCAACCCCAGACACAAATAATACAAACAAAATTCCTACCGGGACTCGAACCCCAAACACAATGAGACAAATTTACCGGGACTCGAACCCCAAACACAATGAGACAAATTTACGGGACTCGAACCCCAAACACAATGAGACAAATTTACGGGGACTCGAACCCCAAACCCAATGAAACAAATTTACCGGGGACTCGAACCCCAAACTCAATGAAACAAATTTACCGGGGACTCGAACCCCAAACCCAATGAATACCTTTTACCAATTTCCAATCCAATTATAACGGTGTGGATCAAAGATCCGAACACCGAGAATTCGAGGACCTCACCTCCCAGGCCTCTAACCTGGCTCACGTGGGACTCGAACCCCGTGTTTCGTGCCCTCGTCAGAACACGATGTGGTTAGCCAAACCGAAGTCAAGGTATTACTATCATCTCTTTTCAAGTCTCTTTTAATCTCAATTTAAATTTACTGGACGTAATCACAATTGTTACCACACGCCTCAATTTTGTTATTTTCCAATACGCAGAGTTTGATTAAACAGGTTCTGCTTACCTTTTAGTTGCAGCCGGCTGTGAGCCTTGGGTAATCACCGTGATCGGTCCGTCTGTTCAATTCAGAATCTCCTTCTCATCCCGGACGAGCCCCCAAATTGTCGAGGTCGGAAAAACCTCTCTCCGAGTTGGTTGATGAGAAGGGATCCACACGAGACCTACAATTGTCTTTTAACTAGTATTTATATCCTCACAATTATTACAAACAATACAAACAATCTAACAATACAGACAAATACAGACAAATACAGATATATCTGGAGACACAGCACAGAGACCTCTCCAGGCGATCTCCCAGCTATGTCTAAAGCAGCAATACAAAAGTGGTGGGTTATATGTCCCGAGCTCCTCTTGGTACACAATGCTATGTAAATGCCTAAGTTCACACTTCCCATTCCTCTTGATCTTCACCGGCCGTTGCATTCCATTCTCAGGTGTGATCAGAGCGGCTGGTCAGTAAGGAAATGTGAGTCACCCCCATGCATTGATCAAGCACCCCATCTCAACAGGGTGCCGACTCCGGCCTGCCAACACATGTGCATACATTTCTTCCCACTCTTTGTCAACCCAAATCACCTCTGTATGTCACCATGGGATTATCATATCCACTGTACCTTCCCCCACTTTCTTGTATCTAACTGTTAATTAGATTGCAGTCTATGGTGCAGAACAGCTGCTGACCTGAGATGTTACATTAGTTAGACTTGTACAGAGGCAGACATCTTACATACAGGTGTACGTAGCACAAACTATCAATTCTACTAACACAGCCCAAGTTTTCATATTTGACAAGGACTACATTGATAATGTGGAAAGTGCAAAATTTGTGACTAAACTAGACCATTTGAAATGTTTCATCTCATCCCAAATTTCATTTTTCATTACACCATGTCGATTGTTTTTGTATTTTTTAATGCCTTTTGGGCTGAGAACCTCTCCGGCAACATTTCAGCGCCTTATGAACAGAGTGTTAGCTGGTCTGACAGGGTGTGCAGCTTATCTAGATGATGTTGTGGTGTTCAGTGATGCATGGGAAGCACATGTTCAATGTTTGAATGCAGTGCTTGACTGGTTGGCAGAAGCAAATTTAACTGTCAACCTAACAAAGTGTGAGCCAAAGTGACAGTGACCTATCTTGGCAAGGTTGAAGGCCAGGGTGAGGTTCATCCTGTGCAGTGTAAGGTGGAGGCCATTGATAGATATCCTGTGCCAGCATCCAAAAAAGAACTGATGCAGTTCCTAGGGTTAGTTGGGTATTACCACAGTTTTTGCTGAAATTTTTCCACTGTGGTGGCTCTGTTGACTAACCTCTTGAGTAAAAACACTCCATTTGTCTTGCCTCCCCACTGTCAAGCTGCTTACAGTTGTGTAAGGAAGCCGATCTGTTCTGCTCCTGATTTTGACAAAACTTTTAAGATACATATTTTATACAGTCTATGGTAGTATTGCATGGAGGAGGCTGAACAGTCCATGGAATGTTGGAATGTTCTAGTCCCCCCTTTGGAAGGATGAGCACTGATGAATGCATTGTGCATCAGTGGCTGAGAAGAACAGAGAAGAAGAGAGATGGGAAGTCATATGGGTAACAAAGGACATTAAAGTCATCCTGAATGCCAAGAGGAGGGACTTTACTGATGGTAATAGGGAGGAGGTGAGGTGTGATAAAAGAGTATCAGCAAGAATGAAAGGAAAGGTGTTCAAGATGGTGGTGAGACCAGCGATGTTGTACAGCTTAGAGACAGTGGCACTGAAGAAAAGACGAGGCAGAGCTGGAGGTAGCAGAGCTTAAGATGTTGAGGTTCTCTTTGGGAGTGACGAGGACGGACAGGATCAGGAATGAGTACATCAGAGGGACAGCTCATGTTAGATGTTTCGGAGATAAAGTCAGAGAGGCCAGATTGAGGTGGTTTGGACATGTTCAGAGGAGAGACTGTGAATATATTGGTAGAAGGATGCTGAGGTTGGAGCTGCCAGGCAGGAGGTCTAGAGGAAGACCAAAGAGGAGATTTATGGATGTAGTGAGAGAGGACATGAAGTTAATTGGTGTGAGTGAAGAGGATGCAGAGGACAGGGTTAGATGGAGGCACATGATTCGCTGTGGCGACCCCTGAAAGGGAACAGCCGAAAGGAAAAGAAGAAGAAGAATAGGGAGGAGGTGAGGGCAATCCAGGCTGACCTGAAGGTGAAGATCAGGGAGGCCAAGGAGAAGTACAGGAGGAAGCTGGAGTGGAAACTCCAGCAGAACAACATGAGAGAGGTCTGGAGCGGCATGAAGAGCATCACTGGCTTCAGACCGACTGGCAGAAGAGGAATTGAAGGCAGCTTGGACAGGGCCAACGAACTTAATCTGTTCTTTAACAGATTCGACACACCGGCTCCTGCTCATCCCCCCTCTAACTCAGCTGCTGTCGGCCCTCAGACTCCTCTGTGTCCACTGCTCCCCTCCCCATCTTCCTGGGAGAGTCCTACTCCCCTCAAATGGCTATCAGGCTAACGACCCTCGTCACACTACTAGTGACCCCCTCCCCAACTGTAACCTCTGCTGTGTGCCTGACTAGTGACAAGGTGAGAGCACAGCTGATGAAACTCCACTCAAACAAGGCTGCAAGCCCCGATGGAGTTAGCCCCGGGGTGCTAAAAGCCTGTGCCCCCCAGCTATGTGGAGTCCTTCAACATGTCTTCAACCTGAGCCTGAGTCTTCAAAGTGTCCCTGTTCTGTGGAAGACATCTTGCCTCGTTCCTGTGCCGAAGACACCGCGTCCCAGTGGCTCCAAGGACTACAGACCAGTGGCACTGACGTCCCACATAATGAAGACCCTGCAGAGACTGGTGCTGGAACAGCTGCAGCCCATGGTCAGACCCCTCCTAGACCCCCTTCAGTTCGCCTACCAGCCCCGGCTGGGAGTTGAGGACGCCATCATCTTCCTGCTTAACCGGATCCACACCCACCTGGACAAGCCGGCAAGCATGGTGAGGATCATGTTTTTTGACTTCTCCAGTGCATTCAACACCATCCGGCCAGCCCTGCTGGGTGAGAAGCTGGCAGCGATGCAGGTGGATGCCCCCCTCGTGTCCTGGATTGTGGAGTACCTGACTGGCTGACCACAGCAAGTGCGCCTGCAGCACTGTGTGTCGGACAGCGTGGTAAGCAACACTGGGGCCCCTCAGGGGACTGTCCTCTCTCCCTTCCTCTTCACCATCTACACCACAGACTTCAGCTACCACACAGAGTCCTGCCACCTTCAGAAGTTTTCTGATGACTCTGCTGTGGTGGGATGTATCAGCGGTGGTGATGAGTCTGAGTACAGGGCTGTGGTGGGGAACTTTGTCTCATGGTGCGAGCAGAACCATCTGCAGCTCAATGCGACAAAGTCTAAGGAGCTGGTTGTGGATCTACGGAGGGCCAAGGCACCAGTGACCCCGGTTTCCATCCAGGGGGTCAGTGTGGACATGGTAGAGGATTACAAGTACCTGAGAGTACACATGGGCAATAAACTGGACTGGGCTAAGAACACTCAAACTCTGTACAGGAAGGGCCAGAGCCGCCTCTATTTTCTGAGAAGGCTGAAGTCCTTCAACATCTGCCGGACAATGCTGAAGATGTTTTATGAGTCTGTGGTGGCCAGTGCTATCCTGTATGCTGTTGCATGCTGGGGCAGCAGGCTGAGGGTAGCAGATGCTAACAGACTCAACAAACTGATTCGTAAGGCCAGTGACATTGTGGGGGTGGAGCTGGACTCTCTGGCGGTGGTGTCAGAGAGGAAGATGCTGGCCAAACTACATGCCATCTTGGACAGTGTCTCCCACCCACTCCATGACGTGCTGGTCAAGCAAAGGAGTACCTTCGGCGGAAGACTCATCCCCCCAAAAAGCACCACAGAGCGTCACAGGAAGTCATTCCTGCCTGTGGCCATCAAACTCTTTAATTCCTCCCTATAAGTGTTAGACTATATGACCCTAAGTCATTAAACTGGACATTGATCATTACATCTCTGCAATACTTGACATAATTGTGCAATATTCTGTGTTAATACTGCTGTGCAATATCCTCCGTCTCATTATAATCTTAATAAGCTACACTTAACTTGATAGTTCATGCACTATTACTTTATACCGTATTATTATCATCAACCGGTAAACCCACTTGGTACTTCACACTTATTTTATTTTATACTTATACCCACTTGGTACTTAATTTATTTTCTGACCTGTATTATATTGTATTATATTTTTTGCCAGTACTTCTATTCCTGTGTGCACTGACGTAAAGGTGAGCTGCTGTAACAAAAGAGTTTCCCCTCGGGGATCAATAAAGTATTTCTGATTCTGATTCTTATGTAGCCTGATGTTATTCTGATGTTACCTCTGTCTCTCAGTGGAGGTTGAGGAGCTGACTTCATTCCCAAGGACTTAGGGTCACTTGGAAATTATTCTCCACTGCTGAGTGGAGAGGGAGTTACCCTCTAATTAAGGGAGGAGTGTGAATCGGAGTAACCAGAATCACATTGGCTGAACGACTTTGGTGGGGCAAGACGTTCTGACCAAAGCCTTAACAATTCCTCCTTGTGTGAGCAGAGATCTAACTCTGCTGAGTGCAGGTCTTCTAAATAGCGCATGGCTTTCTTTTTAGGTCTCTTAACTTCATGGAGGAGACAAGTGTTTTGTGATTTAAAGGAACCTACCTCCATCTCTAGGGCCATTTTGCTCTGAAAGGCAGGGCTGGTTTGCCTGTGGAAGTTCAGAAGCAAGCATGTTAACAATGGGCCTTTGGATGCGGTCTGCGCATCACCCCTATCATTGAGTAGTGAGTCTCTCTTTGCTGCACTAAAATTCAACCTGCTGATGAATTCAGGGTAGCCAGGCTTTAGGCTCTGTGCTAGGGAAGAAATAAACTGCTCTACACAGGGGTTCTCCATTGTTGTGTCTGCAATGGAGGGTGTGAATAAGGACCTTGTTTAATACAGTGAAGCAGTGTGGTTGGTGATGGTGTTGCATTAGCAGACACCGTGTAGTGTAGCTTTGGCAGTACACTAGTCTAACCAAACAATGTGGTGGCCTACACTATGGGGAGTAGCTTCCTGTGGAAGAGGGGTAGCTATGGCAACATCTAGTGGATCTAGTGGGCATCAGATTGGGGCCACTAAAGGCAAAGCAGGTTTACAAGAGTAAGTTTGCTTACCAAAATTTCACCATGCACTAACTGAGATGCAGGGCAGTAACAGTCAGAGAATGGTCTCTTAAAGTTTACTCAGGCTGGAACACATAGCAGTAACAGCTAGTTATGAAACTATCTTTCACAGGGCTGGTGGCACGCTATCTTAATTGAAAAGGAGGAGCACTTGAATTTACTGCAAATTCTGATAGCTTGACTATTGCATTAACTATGTGGTATTCAAATGCTGAACCAAAATTCTTACAATTCCTACAGTGTAGGTTCAACTTGAATGGCTAGCAGCAATAGAAAGCTCTTAATGTAACACTATGAGGTCTTTAAGTGTTAGTTATTAAATAACCAAAATCTATCAAATTTCTTTAGCTAATTTCATCAATGAATTAAGAAATCAATTCACACAACTGGGAGAATATCATAGTTTGGTCCATGAACTGGATAGCGCCTGTTTCAGTGATATTTCAGGGTGACTGTGAGTAGTTTGACTGGTCTGAAGGCCGGATTGGCCACGGCAACCAAAAGTTGATTCTGTTTCAACTGTGTGCTTTAATAAGAGAATTGAAGCAGACATTTAAAAGAAATGCAAAAGTTACTTTCTCTAGTAACTAATTACTTTTATATGCAGTAATTGGTAAAGTAATTAAATTACTTTTTAGATAAGTAACTAGTAATTACTTACTTAATTTCAGTAACTTTCACAACACTGGTGCCAGGTTAGAAAAGAGGGAAGTTAGTTGCATGCAAAGACTCTGTGTGTCTGTGTGGAGCATAAGGTTAACTAACATCAACTTAGCATGTGGTTACCAAATAACCTAACCAATGAAAACACATCGCAACAGTATACCTCAATGAAAAACATATCAGTACATGTACATTGACAAATGTTAAACAGTCCTGTGCTTTGCCATGTACATTGCTATGCTATGTTATGCCCACTTGTTACGTTACCAGTCCATGGAGGGACAAGAGTTTGCACCCAGATCTTAGCTTGAGGGAACCAGAGCTTTGCTATTCTGACCGCTCTTTGCAACTGTTTGATGGTAGTTGGGTGTTATTCAAACCAAAGGATAAAATCACCTTGTGGCCTAGGTGAGAATGGCCTCTGCATGTCTGACAGTTGCTCCAGGGTAGCTAGCTGTCAATTTGTAACTCCTGTACTGTGAACAGTGGATATCTGGCTATGTTGGAGTCTCCCATTATCAGCCATTTTTTGCCCACACTCAGAACCCAGTCCTGCATCTTTTTTGTTGTATTCAGGTGTCTGGTTGGTCAGCGTGTCACTGTCTATGGTGTGGAGGTTATGACTGCTTGTTGTTTGTAACTGTGGTCCAGTCGGCTCTGATCAGCTGCTATTAACCTGTTGACCCTTACAGGGGTCAGAGCACAATCTAGCTTAATGAGTAGACCTTTAGGTGATGTTTTCACTGCCGGGTCCTCCATCAACCCATCAAGCTCCTCTACTGATAACTCCAAGATAGAATCAGTTACATTAACTATACATGGATTGTTTGTTAGAAGGAGCAGGTGGAGCAGGAGATTTAAAGACACCTGCAGGAGTGTGATTGGCCCTCAGATTTTTTGGGGGGCTTTCTTGGTCAAGGGGAAAGGGGTGGGGGGGTAAAATCATCCTCCACATTCTCTAAAATTGGAGACCGATCTGCCCTTTGATCAGTCATTGTGGCTGTGGTGGATGTGGCCACTGGACGTGCTGGTGTGGCTGCAGGCGGCTTCACCAGAGTGGTTGCTGTTCGTGTGGAGGATGTCTGGGGTTGTGAGGGAGCCCCAGCATGTGAGGGTATGGCCATGTTGAGCACCTGTGCATGCACTACAGCTATAGTGATGATAGGCTGGCCCACTGCTGTCGGTACAACAGTCAAATCAGGCTGGCTGTCCCTGCCCCCATCAGGGTCAATCAGTGGATGGTCTGTTAGTTTGGCAAGTAACAACACCTCAGTCTTTTCCAGCATTTCATCTTTCAGGAGATAGCCCAGGTTTCTTCTGGCCCAAGATGAAGCCACCTAAAAAGGACTACGGCAGTCATGAGTGGACAGTTTTGTTAATCTATCCATCTCAGCCTCCTGGCTACCATGTAATGGTCATGTAAAATTAATAAAACATTTTGCCTTGCCTTTGATTAGCAGTTGTGTATTGGGGCTGGGGGCAGCTGGTTTGATGATGGTGGACAAGTTGTGGGTCAGACTGGTTATGGTAGGTGTGTGGCTCTTCAGTCAACACATTTTTTAGTGTTTTAATGATTTTATAAATGCCATACACCTTTAGTCCAAAATCCGGGTCATTAGATTGTTGGCGTTCCTTTTGTTGGTTATTTTGTTTGTTTTTGTTTTTGAGGGCTTTTGTACTATTACTGTATTTCTTTTGTTGTATTTCTATTTAAAGCACTTTGAGTAGTCAGAAAGACTAGAAAGGCGCAATATAAGTACAGTCCATTTTGTCTATTGTTGTACTTAACACGTGTGTTTTTGATTTGTGGATCTGTAGGTTAAAAACTGGTGCTGTATAGCCTGGCTTTCGATAGTGGCAACAGGAGATATTCTCCACGTTTGTCCCATCGTCCGGGTCTTGTCACGGACGCGCAGGAATGCTGGCGGCCGTATGGTGCTGGTTGTCGTGGTCACGGGAGGGTCTGTCAGGTGGCCGGAGGTAACCGCATTGAGTTTTGCAGCCCTGCCGATAGCTAATCACCATCCAGCCGTTGTTTTCCTGTCTGTATTTCCCAGATTAATGCTAACTGGCCCAAACAAAACTTTAGCGAAATAGCCCATTGTAAAATACATGGTGCTTCTTCAGGCAGACTTGTTTGAGGAGAAGTTGCTAAAAAGCAAAATAAGATAATCCTGTCGTAAGGGGCTATTTACCAGGACCCAAATGCAGGAACTCACAGAAAACGGCTAGATGAACGTGACGGTTTTTATTGTGCAGATTATTATTGACAAGGATGTATACTAAATCCGGCGTCACCCGTGACCTCCCGAGGATCCGGCAGAGCCGAGTTGGATGCGTGACTGACGGCACTCTGGACGGAGACGAGGTGAGCAGGCTCCGGGCTGGCGAGCGTAGCGGGAAGACTGAGCCGACCAGGCGGAGGATAACTGAAGCCGGGCGTGTGGAGTGGATGGCCGGCAGTGTCCGGAGGCGAAGATCGGCTGGATGGCGAGAGTGGCGTGGTAGTTGAGGTCCGGGTGATCGGAAGGGCAGACTGGGGCAGTGGTCACCGGCAGACCGAGAGTCTGTAATAAAGACAAATGGGGTTAGTGCCAAGGTGTGAAACAAAACCGAACTTCACCATCTGAAGTGCTTCAGGAGCCGTTACGCAGTGTCGTACATATGTACGGGGGACAATCTGGCGCTGGAAGTGTGGATGAGTCCAGAAGATAAACTGTGCTGATCAGAGACGATTGACGCCAGTTGTGCTGGTAATCAGTCGCAGACGGGAGATCAGGAAACCAGCCCAGAGCACAGACACATCCACACTCACACCAGGACAGACAGAGGACAGCCAGAAAACATGAGGAGAGACAGGTACACAGAAACATACAAAGACCGGGGTGGCTCTGTGGCCCACCATGACAAATTCAGAGTGTTGTGGGTTTGTGTTCTGTTCAAGGTCTGAATGGAATGACTGAGAATGAAGACGCTCTGCAACATTAAATATGGGGGGTGGAGTCTCAATCTTAGTTCAGTATGAGAACTATTTTCAATTTTAGAGAAGATTTTCTGCCTCAGATCTTTGCTTATGTCTCCACCCCCTTCCTACTTGGAAAATTGGATAAAATTGGAACATTGCACACATTTTTATACAGTATCCAAACATTTTTACCATGACAACTATTTTTACCATGTACATTTGAATCATATATGAAGTTCTTAATCATGTATACATATTAAAATCAACATTGTACATACATTTGTTTATCTTTTAAGTTTTAAAGTCAAACTGAGTTTTTAGGTAAAATTGTTGTTTGTGTAGGATTATATTTATGAATAAATTTGTATTTTAGGTGCAATTATTATTTTAAGGTCAAATATATTTTTATTTAGTCAAATTGTGTTTGTATGTCAAAGTACATTTTCAATAAATTTTTACTTTTAAGTCAAATTGTGGTTTTGAGTCAAATTATGAATTTTTTTGACAGTTAGGTTTAGGAAAGAGGAGATAACTGGTTAAGGTTAGGGTGAGGAAAACAGTGTTAGGGTTAGGGGTAGGTTAGGGGACTAAAATCGTGACTCAAAGGCTGTATTCGAAACCGCCTTCTAGGAGTACGTACGGATTTGGCCAGAATGTAGCATTTAGTATGCAGTATGTAAAGCAAAATCTACAGTATGCCAAAAATACCCGGATGTCGTACTGATTCTCATTTCCGGTGTTTGTGTGTTAATAGTAGCTTATATTTTCTGCTCTAGCTCATCAAAGTTAATTTTGTTCGATTCGTTATTATAGTGACAAACTATCTGCTATACATTTAAACGTACACTAGTTCTACTCAAGCACTCATAGCTCTCTCCTTCTTTTAACGACTTTCTCGCTAATCCCACAGTTTACGCGCTATTCAATTTCTTTAGCTTAGCAGCAAGCAATGGCTTCTCTCTCTCCCTCTCACTCTCCTGCTCTCTCCTGCTCGGAGTGTCAAATGTTTAGCTATTCCTCTGCCTCCTTTAGTGATAATGGTACATGTAATAAACGCGGTTCCGCACCATGGGAACTCAATAATTAGCTGCTGTAGTTAGCCAGCCCCCAGTAGCCGGTGCGGACCGACCAGAGGTAGCTCCTGTTAGCCTTCTCCAGGGAGGCTGGGTGACTGTCCGAAGGGAGCATAGCCCTAAGCAGAAGCCCACAGTTCACCACCAACCTGTTCACGTTTCTAACAAGTTCTCCCCACTCAGCGACACACCCGCTGAGAAACCAACTCTGATTATTGGCAGCTCCATTTTGATAAATGTAAAGTTAGCGACACCAGCGACCATAGTCAAATGTATTCCTGGGGCCAGAGCAGGTGACGATGAATTCTATTTAAAACTGCTGGCTAAGGATAAACGTAAATACAGTAAGACTGTTATTCACGTTGGCGGTAACGACTCCCGATTATGCCAATCCGAGGTAACTAAAGTTAATGTTGAGTTGGTGTGTACATATGCAAAGACAATGTTGGACTCCGTAGTTTTCTCTGGGCCCCTGCCAAACCTGACCAGTGATGACATGTTTGTCCACATGTCTTCATTCCGCTGCTGGCTGTCGAAGTGGTGTCCAGCAAACGATTTGGGCTTTGTAGATAATTGGCAGACTTTTTGGGGAAGATTAGGAGAGACAGCATTCATCCTACTTTGGATGGAGCAGCTCTCATATCCAGAAATCTAGCCGAGTTTATTAGTGGACCTAAACCATGACAACTCAGAGTTGAGACCAGGAAGCAGAGTTGCAGTCTGTCAGCGCGTTCGTTTATTTGCAAAAGTCTGGAGAGAAGCTATTCCTTAATTTGGCATTTATTAAAGAATTGGAGGATCAAAAGCATCTTGTACAAGGATCTTTTCTATTCAGAAAACCACAGTCAGCAAGGTGTTAATCTGTAGCTATCATCCTAAAAAAGAATGCTATTCTTAACATTACACAAGTTTTAAATGAAAATGTACAACTATCTGATAGGTTTCTACAGAGGTGGGGAGGAGCTGAGGTTTAGACTTAGCTCTCCCTTCGGTGGTGCACAGGCTGGTCCCAGCCTCTTGGCACACGATTCCACCTTTCGTGTGGAGACAGCACCCTAGTGGAGGAATCCTACACTTCCTCTGTTTGTAAGTTGCTTAAGTCTCTGCTTCGTTCCCCAAAACTGATACTTTTCCTCTCATGGTCATTACAATACATACTGTCCTCAGTACATGATGTTCTTTCTGATATCCACCTATCTTTCTGATAGGTGGATGTATTTCTTTGTATAAATGTAAGCCTGTTTGCAACAGCTAATCAACTTTTCCCTGCAGTCAGCAGTCTGCAGGACAACACTTTAAATTGTTAAACCTCATGCCCTGTGTGTGTGTGTGTATATATGTGTAAAAAAGTTTCAACATGGTATTAATATAATAGGCAAGCAACCTTCATTAAAAATGTTTAATTCTCACAAGTCCTACACACTTCTCTGCGCTTCCAGAGCAGTTACCCACCCAAAACTCCTTAGTGACAGTGTCTGCCCCCCTGACCACTTAAATTAATAAAACCAAAAGTTAACAGAAGAGGAGTTATACATAAAAACCTAAACAATGACGCTGAAATAGCACAACAAAATAGGAGAATTAAATGTGGACTTTTAAAACATCAGATCTCTGATATTAAATCATAGTACAGCTTTAGATGACAGAGTATCATATTTACTTATTTTGGCTTACTGAAACCTGACTGGGTCATGAAGAATATGTTAGCCTAAATGAATCCACTCTGCCCAGTCATATTAATACTCACATTCCCCAAGGCACCGGCCGAGGAGGTGGAGTTGCAGCCATCTTCGACTAAAGCCTATTAATCAACCCTAAACCTAAACTAAATTATAACTCATTCAGAAACCTTGTTCTTAGTCTTTCACACCCAACCTGGAAAACATGACAGCCAATTCTATTTGTTACAGTGTACCATGCTCCTGGACCTTATTCTGAATTTTTTTCTGAATTCTAAGAGTTTTTTTAATCAAGTTTAGTCCTTAAAACAGATAAAGTAATTATTGTAGGTGATTTCAATATTCATGTGGACGTTGAAAATGATAGCCTTAATACTGTTTTTATCTCATTATTAGATTTGATTGGCTTTTGTGAGAGTGTACATAAACCCACTCACTTTTTTTAACCACACCCTCGACCATGTTCTGGCATATGGCATTGAAATTGAACATTTAATAGTCTTTCCACAGAATCCTTCATTATCGGACCATTATTTAATAACTTTTGAGCTCCAATTACTGGACTACATGCAATTAGGCAAAAATTCCTACTCTAGATGTCTGATAGTGCTGTAGCTAAATTTAAAGGAAACATTTAATTCTATGCTATGTCTCAATATAACAGAGGACTCCTATGCTAATTTCAGCCCCTCCCAAATTGACCATCTTGTTGATAGTGCTGCAGCCTCACTGCAAACAACACTCGATTTTATCGCCCCTCTGAAAAAGAAGATAAGAAAACAAAGAAGATTTGGTATAACCCCCAAACCGCAAATTAAAGCAAACATCGGGAAAACTTGAAAGGAAATGGCGTTCTTCATCCAGGGGTTCCAACAACCTGGAAGAATCTTGTTTAGTCTGGCAAGATAGTCTTAAAACATATTGGAAAGCCCTCCATAATGCCAGAGCAGCTTACTACTCATTAATAGAGGAAAATAAAAACAAACAGAGAATCACAGCTCTATTGAGCCATGTATTCCTATAGCCCTCAGTAGTAACGACTTCATGAGCTTCTTTAATAATAAAATTTTAACTATTAGAGAAAAAATTCATCATGTCCTACCCTCAACCAGTACCGATTTATCTTCAAACAGGAACCTTAGAAACAACCTGATATATATTTTGACTGCTTTGCTCCTATCAACCTTCTTCAACTAACTTTGATGATTAATTCATCTAAGCCATCAACCTGTCTCTTAGACCCCATTCCAACTACGCTGCTTAGAGACGTTTTACCATTAGTTAGCACTTCTTTACTGGATATGATCAATCTGTCTTTATTAACAGGCTATGTCCGACAGTCCTTTAAAGTAGCTGTAATTAAACCTCTTCCTAAAAAAACAACTCTTGATCCAGGGGTTTCAGCCAACTATAGACCTATATCTAACCTTCCCTTTCTCCCTAAGATCCTTGAAAAAGCAGTCGCCAATCAGTTGTGTGACTTTCTAAATAACAATAGTTTAATTGAGGATTTTCAGTCAGGGTTTAGAGTGCATCATAGCACAGAGAAAGCACTGGTGAAAATTACAAATTACCTTTTAATTGCATCAGACAATGGACTTGTCTCTGTATTTTTCTTGTTAGATCTTAGTGCTGCATTCAATACCACTGACCATCACATCCTATTACAGAAACTGGAACATTCAATTGGCATTAAAGGAACTGCACTAAGCTGGTTTAAATCCTATCTATCAGATCGATCTCAGTTAGTACATGTTAACTGTGAGTCCTCCGTGCACACCAAAGTTAGTCACAGAGTTCCACAAGGTTCTGTGCTTGGAGAGATTCTCTTCACCTTATATATGCTTCCTCTAGGCAATATTATTAGGAAACACTCCAAAAACCTTCATTGTTATGCAGATGATACCCAATTATATCTATCGATCAAGCCAGATGAAACTAACCAATTAGCTAAACTTCAAGCATGCCTTAAGGACATAAAAACCTGGATGACCAGCAATTTTTAACTCTGACAAAACTGAAGTTATTGTACTTGGCCTCAAACACCTCCAAGACACATTATCTAAAGATATAGTTGCTCTAGATGTCATTCCGCTGGTCTCCAGCACCACTGTAAGGAACCTCGGAGTTATCTTTCATCAGGATTTATCTTTTAACTCCCACATGAAACAAACTTCAAGGACTGCCTTCACCTACGTAACATTACAAAAATCCAGCACATCCTGTCTCAAAATGATGAAGAAAAACTAGTCCATGTATTTGTTACTTCTGAGTTGTACTATTGCAATTCCTTCTTATCAGGCTGCCCAAATAAGTCCCTTAAGAGTCTCCAGTCGATCCCGAATGCTGCAGCATGTGTACTGACAAGAACTAGGAAAAGAGATCATATTTCTCCAATATTAACTTCTCTGCACTGGCTCCCTGTAAAATCCAGAATAGAAATGAAAATCCTTCTCCCCACCTACAAAGCTCTTAATGGTCACCATTGTATCTTAAAGAGCTCATAATACCTTATTACCTGACTAGAACACTCCCAGAATCCCTCTCTCCTCCTCTCCCTCTCCATCTGTATGCATTTTTATCTCATTACTGCATGTTACTAACTCAACATCTTCTCTCTTCTGTAGTTTTGTGCTTTCTCGTCTCTCTCCTCTCTCCTTCTGTCACTTTCAGCAGGCATTTCTACCTCCGGAGCTGCAGAGACTGTATCTGTGGTTGTGGGCCACCTGCTGCCCCCGTATTCCTGCTCAACAACTGCTACTACAATTGTTGTTATTGGCTCTGTTACTATTATTGTCATTATTATTCCTATGACTGTCATTCCTATTATTATTAATTTATTAATATTAATATTACCACTACCATTACATTATTACTATTTTAAAATTCTAGATTTCTGCATTGTGCTTTCCTCTCCCCTCCCCCCTTCCCTCCCAAACTTTAGCTTAGCAGGCCTAACTTAAACGTTATAGCTTTGTTATGGGTAATGTTAGTAGGACAAATGTAGCAATGTGTTCATTACAGACAGGCTGTAGACGAGTCACAAGTGTGAATTGTTCTTACACAAGATTCAATTTGAAAAAAAAAGTGTATTTACATTTATAGTCCTCCTATTGTTTATTTCCGCTTTCAATGCAACCGCAAGGGGGCACAAGCCAGTGTCTTCTTGTGCCAGTCCCAAGTCTGGATAAATGCAGAGGGTTGTGTCAGGAAGGGCATCCGACGTAAAACACATGCCAAATTAAAAATGCGAATCGTGAAAATGACTTCCATACCGGATCGGTCGGGGCCCGGGTTAACAACGACCGCCACCGGTGCTGTTGACCTACAGGGTACCGGTGGAAATTGGACTACTGTTGGTCAAAGACGAAGAAGGAGAGGAGGAAGGTGTGTTCGTAGGCAGAGAGAGAAGAGGAAAGCTAAGAATGTAGGACTGACAGTAGGGACTTTGAATGTTGGGACTATGACAGGGAAGGCTAGAGAGTTGATTGACATGATGCAGAAAAGGAAGGTGGACATACTGTGTGTCCAGGAGACCAGGTGGAAAGGTAGCAAGGCTAGAAGCTTAGGAGCAGGGTTCAAGTTATTCTACCATGGGGCAGATAGGAAGAGAAACGGAGTAGGAGTTATCCTGAAAGAGGAGTTTGTGAGGAATGTTCTAGAGGTGAAAAGAGTATCAGACAGGTTGATGAGTCTGAAGCTGGAAATTGAAGAGGTGATGTTCAGTGTTGTGAGTGGTTATGCCCCACAGGTAGGATGTGAGTTAGAAGAGAAGGAGAAATTCTGGAGTGAGTTAGATGAAGTGATGCAGAGCATCCCCAGAGGTGAGAGAGTGGTGATTGGTGCAGATTTCAATGGGCATGTAGGTGAAGAGAACAGAGGTGATGAGAATGTGATGGGCAGGTTTGGTCTTCAGGACAGGAACGCAGAAGGACAGATGGTGGTAGACTTTGCAAAGAGGATGGAAATGGCTGTAGTGAACACTTTCTTCCAGAAGAGGCAGGAACATAGGGTGACATAGGTGGACTACATCTTGTGTAGACGTTGTAATCTGAAAGAGACCAGTGACTGTAAAGTAGTGGTAGGGGAGAGTGTAGCCAGACAACACAGGATGGTAGTGTGTAAAATGACTCTGGTGGTGAGGAAGATGAAGAGGACAAAGGCAGAGCAGAGGACGAAGTGGTGGAAGTTGAAAAAGGAAGAATGTCGTGTAGTTTTCAGGGAGGAGCTGAGACAGACTCTGGGTGGTCAGGAAGTGCTCCCAGATGACTGGACCACTACAGCTAATGTGATCAGGGAGACAGGTAGGAGGGTACTCGGTGTGTCATCTGGAAAAGAGGAAAGTGGACAAGGAGACTTGGTGGTGGAATGAGGAAGTGCAGGAGTGTATACAGAGAAAGAGGTTAGCTAAGAAGAAGTGGGACACTGAGAGGACTGAAGAGAGTAGACAGGAGTACAGGGAGATGCAGCGTAAGGTGAAGGTAGAGGTGGCAAAGGCCAAACAAAGAGCATATGAGGACTTGTATGCTAGGTTGGACACTAAAGAGGGAGAGGTGGATTTGTACAGGTTGGCCAGACAAAGAGATAGAGATGGGAAGGATGTGCAGCAGGTTAGGGTGATTAAAGATAAGGATGGAAATGTATTGACAGGTGCCAGGAGTGTGATGGGAAGATGGAAGGAGTACTTTTGAAGAGTTGATGAATGAGGAAAATGAAAGGGAACGAAGAGTAGAAGAGGTGACTGGTGTGGAGCAGGAAGTAGCAAAGATTAGCAAGAGTGAAGTGAGGAGGACGTTGAAGAGGATGAAGAGTGGAGAGGCAATTGGTCCTGATGACATACCTGTGGAGGTATGGAAGTGTCTAGGAGAGGTGGCAGTAGAGTTTCTGACTAGTTTGTTTAACAAGATCTTGGAGAGTGAGAGGATGCCCGAGTAATGGAGGAGCAGTGTACTGGTGCCAATTTTTAAGAACAAGGGAGATGTGCAGAGCTGTGGCAACTACAGAGGAATAAAGCTGATGAGCCATACAATGAAGTTGTGGGAAATTGTAGTGGAAGCTAGACTAAGGGCAGAGGTGAGCATTTGAGAGCAGCAATATGGTTTTATGCCTAGAAACAGATGCAGTATTTGCTTTGAGGATGCTGATGGAGAAGTACAGAGGTCATAGGGAGTTGCATTGTGTCTTCGTAGATTTAGAGAAAGCGTATGACAGGGTGCCGAGAGAGGAGCTGTGGTATTGTATGAGGAAGTCTGGAGTGGCAGAGAAGTATGTTAGAGTGGTGCAGGACATGGATGAGAGCTTAAGACCGTGGTGAGGTGTGCTGTAGGTGTGACAGAGGAGTTCAAGGTGGAGGTGGGTTTGCATCAAGGATCGGCTCTGAGCCCCTTCTTGTTTGCTCTGGTGATGGACAGGCTGACAGATGAGGTTAGACAGGAATCTCCATGGACTATGATGTTTGCGGGTGACATTGTGATTTGTAGTGAGAGCAGGGATCAGGTGGAGGAAAATCTAGAGAGATGGAGGTCTGCTCTGGAAAACAGAGGAATGAAGCTTAGCCACAGTAAGACAGAATACATGTGTGTCAATGAGAGGGACCCAGGTGGAACGGTGAGGTTACAGGGAGCAGAGGTGAAGAAGGTGCAGGACTTTAAGTACAACGGTTCAGAGCAATGGAGACTATGGAAAAGAGGTGAAGAGGCGAGTGCAAGCAGGTTGGAACGGGTGGAGAAAAGTGTCAGGTGTGTTGTGTGATAAAAGAGTATCAGCAAGAATGAAAGGAAATGTGTTCAAGACGGTGGTGAGACCAGTGATGTTGTACAGCTTAGAGACAGTGGCACTGAAGAAAGGACAAGAGGCAGAGCTGGAGGTAGCAGAGCTTAAAATGTTGAGGTTCTCTTTGGGAGTGACGAGGATAGACAGGATCAGGAATGAGTACATCAGAGGGATAGCTCATGTTAGATGTTTCGGAGATAAAGTCAGAGAGGCCAGATTGAGGTGGTTTGGACATGTTCAGAGGAGAGACTGTGAATATATTGGTAGAAGGATGCTGAGGTTGGAGCTGCCAGGCAGGAGGTCTAGAGGAAGACCAAAGAGGAGATTTATGGATGTAGTGAGAGAGGACATGAAGTTAATTGGTGTGAGTGAAGAGGATGCAGAGGACAGGGTTAGATGGAGGCACATGATTCGCTGTGGCGACCCCTGAAAGGGAACAGCCGAAAGGAAAAGAAGAATTGTTTATTTCCGCTTTCCAAAACAGGAAACCTGCTAAGCCTGGCCTAGCATACTGCAAAATAAATCAATTGAACAGTTTCACACTGCATACTTCTATGAAAAACATTATGTAGTACATACTGCATACTGCGTTGGTCTGTAGTATGAAGTAGGCGGTTCTGAATAAAGCCAAAAAGTCTGGTTAGGATGAGATCAGTAATGACTAACTATTTCCAACTCCAAAGAGGTTAGGGTTAAGAAAGAGGTCACAAGCTGATTAGGATGAGACCAATAACTCATCTTTTACATCTCCAAAGAAGTTAGGGGTAGGAAAGAGGTCTAGGGCCCGGTTAGGATGAGATCACTAACCAGTCATCATTCCCAACCCCAAAGAGGTTAGGGAAAGAGGTACAGGGATGGTGTTAAAGTTGGGTTAAATACACAACTGATATAGGGTCAGTAGTTATTCAAGATATCCATGGTGGGTATTGGAGGCTTGTTTGGGAGAGCACTGAAATTAGAATAATATAATAACTTGAAACAAATGACAAAAGGTCCCAAACCAGACCTTTGTTTCTTTGTTCTGATGAGCAGTTTGTTCTGGCCCATCAGAACAAAGAAACTAATCATTCACACACACAAATAATTTGGGGTTCAGTTCTTGCCCAAGGACACTTTGACATGTGGGCTGGGGGAAGCCGGGATCGAACTGCTGATCTTCTGATTAGTGGACAACCTGCTCTACCTCTAAGCCACAGCCACCCCACATGGATTAGCTTATCTCCACTCCTTGAAATTTAGAGGTTGGTGGAGCTACCATTGGGTTTTTAAAAAAGTGCTAATGTTAAAGAATAATAACAAACAAGTCAAAAACACAGGCCAAACAAGAACACACTAACAGAACAGGTAGATAGAGATGACTAAATTCAAGGTTCACCTTAAAATTCACTGTCCATTCCTTCCACTCCTTAAAACTTAGAGGATAGAGGAACCATAATTTGGATTTCAAGTTTGTTGTGTTTTTAATGTTTTTAACGTCTTTTGATTTATGATTATTATTGTGATCAAACTTTGACGATGGGATTAATGCTGCACTTAACAATCGCACTTTGGTTTGCCTTCTGTGGCTTTGGATAGCCTAATAATTGTTTGGAGAGCTGCTCAAACACTACAAGTCGGGAATGAACCAGGCCCACTTTTCATCACCTGTATTGTTGAGCTTCTTCAGCTGTGGCCCCCTGCATCAGGTGGATTGGATCTTGATGTCGACTTGTCGTAAATCAAGCTCAAGACCAGAAATAGAGGCCGTAGAGGAGGGGTCTGGGTCAGGAACAGTCTAATGTACAACTAATGTATTTCAACTGGAAGTATCTTTTGTGTCTGCAACATGTTTTTTGCGATCAAGTTAGCAATTATAAATATGCAATGTCCAGTTAAACTTTCAAAATAAAGCTTGCTGAGAAACATTTCAGATGAAGGTTGCAGTTTGATTAGGTTTAGGCCCCAAAACTACTTAGGTTAGGTTAGGTTTAGAAAAAGATCCTAGTTTGGCTTAGAATAAATACTTCCTTAAAACAATCAACGTTGACTATTGGTTTCACACAGTAAACAAACCCTGATCTCCTGGAGTTTTGATGCAAGGTTTCTTCTTCTAAGCTGCTATTAATAGGAAGAAAAGTGCATTCTTTAGTGGTGACAAAGATAAGATTAAAATTTCTCAAAATGAGCTGAAAGCAATAATCAAACAGGATAAGCATAAATATAAGGAAGGACAAGGGTTGAAGGACAGATGTCCAATAGTAACACAAGGGGCCTTTGGAACGGTGTGAAATCTATTAATGGCTATGTAACCAGTAATCCCAGTTTCCTTGGTTCTGGGATAAATGTAAATGAACCAGTTCTTTGCAAAGTTTGATGAATGTGAGTTTTCTGCTTCTCATAAGAGCATCCTCTCATCTCTTGCACAGAGTAGTCGTGAGGACTGTAGCCCAGCTATTGTTATTAATGCTGATGAGGTTCAACAGCAGTTAAGGTGCCTTTAGGCTAACAAGGCAAGAGGCCCTGTTGGTGTTCATCCACGCACCCTGAAAGTCTGTGCTGACCAGTTGTGCTCAGGCCTTCATTTAATGTTTTCTTTGTCTCTGTCTTCATCAAAAATTCTAGTGATGTGGAAAACATCTTGTCTTGTTCTAATCCCTCCAAAAAAACAATGTGAGTAGTAATCTTAATAATCTTAGACCTATAGCCCTGACGTCGCACATAATGAAATGTTTTGAAAGGGTTGTCCTGGGTCTCCTGAGTAGACAGATCACAGTTTTTCAAGATCCCTTGCAATTTACATACAGGAAGGGTGTGGAAGTAGATGATGCACTACTTTTTATACTTCACAGCATTTATAGCCATGGTTATGTTTTTTGATTTTTCTAGTGCTTTTAATACAATTCAACCATTTCTTTTTAGCTAACAAATTAATTAATTTTAAACTGCACAACACAACTATCGCTTGGACTTAAATTATCTCCTGTCTCAACCTCAGTTTGTCAGGCTTGATAACAAACTGTCTGACATTATCTTAACTAAAACAGGAGCCCCACAGGGCACAGTTTTATCCCCCTTTTTATTCACACTTTATACCACTGACTATAAGCATAGTCAGGTGTCTTGTCAAATCCAAAAGATTTTGGATGACACTGCCCTAGTGGGTCTACTTAACCAAGGCAGTGACCTGGCCTACAAAAGAAAGGTCAAATTATACAGACTATTGGCAGATAGGTTACCGGTTAACTACAAATGGAACCACAGGCATTGTGTTCTGTCTACCTCTATACTTTGCTGAAGCCTGAAACATTACATTTACTTTTCTCTAAGGAATCAAGCTGAATACCCTCTGGCCTTCAGAGCAGCCTACATATCCTATAAATTTATATAGATAATTATAAATTATCCCTGATAAGTTGGGATTTAATCAAGGTATGTCAAGGATGATAGCTTGTTTTATCTGTATCCTTAAAGTACACTTTTGTGGCTAATTTATTAGACATACCATCAAAGTCTGAGAAGAAAACCTGAGTGTCTAGGAATTCCACCCTAAGCAGTTGGATATTAGGCTTTGGACATATCTTTGGATGGTGATTGTTCACTATATTTATGAAACTTTCAAATTCGGCCAATGAGTGGGGCAAAAAGCCAAAGATGTCATCTAAATACCTTAGGTACAGAAAGGGCAATTTGGGACAATTAAGAAAACCGGACACTTCCCAGTCCTCAAGATCAGAATCAGAATCAGAATCAGAAATACTTTATTGATCCCCGTAGGGAAACTCTTTGTTACAGTAGCTCGCCTTTACGTCAGTGCACACAGGAGAAAACGATATTATACACTATAAACAGGTCAGAAATAAATTAAGTAACATGTTGGTATAAGTATAAGATAAACTAAGTGTCGAGTACCAAGTGGGTTTACTGGTAGATGGTGAAGTACAGTATAAATACAATGTCACTAATTATGTAATAAATAATAGTAAAAGCGGAGGTGCATGTACTGTCGAGAGTAATTGAGGTATATCCGTAACAATAAATAAGAAAAACTAACAAGGGAAAACTAATATTGCACTTGAGTAGTAAACAGAATATTGCACAATTATTATTGATTATGGCAGAGATGTAATGCTCAATGTCCAGTTTAGTGACCTAGGGTCAAACAGACTAATCCTTAGAGGGAGGAGTTAAATAGTTTGATGGCCACAGGCAGGAATGACTTCCTGTGGCGCTCTGTGGTGCTCTTTGGTGGGATGAGTCTTCCGCTGAAGGTGCTCCTTTGTTTGACCAGCACGTCATGGAGCGGGTGGGAGACACTGTCCAAGATGGCGTGTAGTTTGGCCAGCATCCTCCTCTCTGACACCACCGCCAGAGAGTCCAGCTCCACCCCCACAATGTTACTGGCCTTACGGATCAGTTTGTTCAGTCTGTTTGCGTCCGCTACCTTTAACCTGCTGCCCCAGCATGCAACAGCATAAAGGATAGCACTGGCCACCACAGACTCATAGAACATCTTCAGCATTGTCCGGCAGATGTTGAAGGACCTCAGCCTCCTCAGGAAATAGAGACGGCTCTGGCCCTTCCTGTAAACAGCCTGAGTGTTCTTGGTCCAGTCCAGTTTGTTATCTAAGTATACTCCCAGGTACTTGTAGTCCTCCACAATGTCCACACTGACCCCCTGGATGGAAACCGGGGTCACTGGTGTCTTGGCCCTCCGTAGATCCACAATCAGCTCCTTTGACTTTGTCGCATTGAGCTGCAGATGGTTCTGCTCGCACCATGAAACAAAGTTCCCCACCACAGCCCTGTACTCCGTCTCATCACCACCGCTGATACATCCCACCACAGCAGAGTCATCAGAAAACTTCTGAAGGTGGCAGGACTCTGTGTGGTGGCTGAAGTCCGTGGTGTAGATGGTGAAGAGGAAGGGAGAGAGGACAGTCCCCTGAGGGGCCCCAGTGTTGCTGACCACGCTGTCTGACACACAGTGCTGCAGCCGCACATGCTGTGGTCTGCCAGTCAGGTAGTCCACAATCCAGGACACAAGGGGGGCGTCCACCTGCATCGCTGCCAAGATATATATCAGCATATTATGGGGAATACTTTCTTCCCATTGCACAGCCTGAAATTTGCAAGTACGCTATCGCCTGTAATCCTAGGTCCATATCAGTATTTGTGTAGTGAATCTATATCTATCATAAGTATTTCTAGGCACTCGCATGTTTTTCCAATTTTTGGACAAACTCATATGTGTCCTTGACATAACTGTTATGTTTATGAGACAGAGGATTTAAGGAGTGGTCTGTATATTCTACACGATAAGAATCAGAACCACAACCACTAACAATTGGCCAACCGCTAGGAATTTTAAAGGAAACCGGCCATGATTCAGGTGCCTTATGAATCTTGGAAAGCAAATAAAACAATCTTGCACGAGGGGGAATCAAGACCAAATATGCCTGCTGCCTATGTTACTTTTGTTCTCACCTTGAGCAGGGTCTCAGGTTGAGGAATGTAATATTTCTCATCATTTAATTGTCTATGAGCCTGCCACAAATAATTAGCCTTATCCTGAATACATATCTGACTGCCTTTGTCAACTCACTCAATAATGATATCAGGATTGGCTGCCAGTGAGTTAAGTGCCAGTCTTTCACATTGGTTGATTTTATATTTGGTAATAGGTATAACTTTAAATTGTTAGAAAGCCCCTAATAAGGTGTTAAATTGGTAGAGAGACTGATCGAAGTTTAGGTTCCAAGTCTGATGGTTGTACAAAAAGGGTATGTTGCTGTTCCCTATCATAACCAAAATGGTCCAACAATTTCAAATACCAATGATATATATAGAGGTCCCTTCTCAGTTCCAAGCGATTTGGGAATAAAAGTTAAACCCCTTTCCAAAACCTTTTTCTCTGACCTACTGAGTCTAAACAATGAACACAAATTTATAACATTAGAAAGGTGGGGAGTTTCTGAGAAACAATTCTCCCCTTTCATGTGTTTAATTATGAAAGCCAGAGCTGTGTAATAATATTGGCAGTATCTTTAGTCCAATGGACCGGATTTTTTGGATTTACCTCGAAATTATTCCTATCTAAGTAGTCATATTTCTCTCAAAGTTTTCTATTAAACTCTTTTATGAGAAATTGCTGGTGTTGTGGCAACAAATTTGAACAATGGATTAGCAGAACATGGATAGAAGCCATAGGAAATGTGGCAGCTGCAGTTCATATTAGTGGTTGGCGCTGTTTAAAATATGTTACCGTAGTTTGTTGACATAGACAGTTGTTAAGACCCCCAGACAAAATAAGTTTCTTTAGCATTCCAGTTACATGATAACAAGTAGCACCAGCAAAGCTTTCTACCTGTACTACAGGGTCAGTGAATACCAGAACTCTAGCCAGATTTGAATCTCCTATTATTAGAATGGGTTTTTCCACTTTAAATGTGCAATCCTGCATCTTCCCATTTGTCTGGGGGTAAACAGTGGGCTCAGAGTGTGACGGGTGAACAGATACCTGTGGAGGGCTAACCAGTGGATCAAAGTTCGGGAGGGTTTCAGATTGAACGGCACTCCTATCATTTTGATTTTCAGGAGTAACATCCATCATCATTGAATCTCCCCACCGCTCCACCCATAGCCGACCCCCCTGGAGAAGGATCAAGGGGGATAGTGTCATTAGATGGAGCTGCCACATTCGTATAGACTGAAGTTCCATTGTGCCCTGTTGAAAAGCTTTCCTCGATTATCAAATTGAAGTCTATGGCCAGTGCCAGACTCTCACTATTCTGTGTGGTATTGTCAAGTGTAATTAAAGGCCTAGAAGATTCTTCCTGTGCACTACATTGTGAACTAAGTAATTCTGTGTTATCAGCTGCATGGATAAGCACTTGGACTGCTGCAATTTTCCCCTGGACATCTGTAGCTGTGTGCGAGTTTTGACGGGGAGGAACAGGATTAGAAGAAAGAAGAAGGCCTTCACCCACCCCCTGATTGATTAAGACCCCCCAGCCTACCAGGCTGAGCTGCTTATGGAAGTGAAGGGAAATCCTCTGGGTCTAGTTGTGGAGGGGCTGCTTGAGAGTCTTGTGGCTCAACACCATTTGTCAAACGCTTTTGGTTGAAAGGGACCTACATTTTCCAGCTCTGTAGAGAGCACAGAATCATAATGCTCTCTTAAAATGACCATATTAGTGGATATCCATTGTGCAGTGTTCTGCTTAACTTTGTCAGAAGTAGTCTGATTAAGGACGGTTTGATAAATGCTGTCAGTTAATTTACTTCATCATACCTAGTGGGAACGCCTCCCTGTGGGATGCATTCTCCAAAATCTCAGAATGATGCCTGCAGTATTTTAAAGTACTTTTTAGTGGTATCAGATAACTGAGAGGCATCTTGTAACTGAGGAACATCCTGATTCTGTGCTGGATTCCCAGGCAAGCTAGAGACGGAGGAGTTGATAACTCACCTGCGTCGCACTGGTCTGGAGGCGATTAGCCACCATCACAGGCATAGAAAATAATATTGTTATATGCAGGTTAAGACAGATCTACTCCACAGAGAAAAAATATTTATTTGTCAATATGTACAATTAAAACTACACATTAGGTCACCTAAACAAACAAACAAAAAAATAGAAAAATGAAGAGTAAAAAATTATGCAAACAAGACAATACACAAAATACAAAAGAAAAAAGGGGGGATAATATATATGTGAAAAATAAATTACAATTGGAAAATGAATGGGTTCATGGAAATAAAAGCTTTTTAAAACCATAACTGGGCTATTTCTTGTAGTTGAACAATTCAACCTGTAAGGGGAGCTGTTGCAAAAACATCCCGAGAAGGTCAGGCTCCAAGAGAAAGTTTACAATTTATATTAAAAAACGTTTTTGTTGAAGACATGAAATTTTAACCTCAAAATCCCATACTGTAGAAAATGTTTAAAGGGACAGTTCACCCCCAAAATTAAAAATACATATTACACTCATAATACACTTGATTGTTTTGGTGTGAGTTGCTGAGTTTTGGAGATATTGGCCGTAGAGATGTCTGCATTTCTTGAATTTAATGGACCCATATGGCACTCATATATTCTCATATATATATATATGGTGCTCAAAGAAAAAAAATAAAATAACAGAAAAAAATACAACTCAACAGCAATGTCTCTTTCCAGAAATCATGACCCGGTTACTCAAGATAATCCATAGATTTGAAATCTTTGAACCCACAAAACACATAAAACATTTTAGAATTAAATGAAACTGAGAATGACAAAATAGCATTTTATAACACATTCAATTCAATTAAATTTTATTTATATAGCGCCAATTCATAGCAAAAGTTATCTCATTGCACTTTTCCTATAGAGCACTCTAGACCATACTCTTTATAATATTATTTACAGAGACCCAACAATTCCCACCATGAGCAAGTACTTGCGACAGTGGCAAGGAAAAACTTACTTTAAGAGGCAGAAACCTTGGACAGAACCAGACCTAATCTGCCGCTGCCGTGTTGTGTTTTGAGAGAAAGAGAGAGAGAGACACAGTAAGAACTATGAAGATGTGTGTGTGTGTGTGTGTGTGTGTGTGTGTGTGTGTGTGTGTGGCACTGCTGCAGGTGTCAAACTGTTTGCAGAATGTGTGGGCGTATTAATATGTGTGGGTGAGTGTGTGATGATAAGTGTGTGTTGGATTTGTGTTCAGCATTATTTTTCTGATAGTATTATTTCTACAATATAGGCCTCGTAGGCCTGATATATTTGACTGAAAGAGGTCAAAGAGTGTTGCTTGCCAAGCTGTCAGCCTAGGGTCAACAACTTGCTGTAGATTTTGGAAAATGGTCGCTGTCTGCAGTGCCTCCTCCACAGCAAGCAGAGATGCACTCCTTCTTAGGCATGACCAATGACTGCAGTCATTGGATTCATGGATACACAGCAATGGGTGTTGCCCTTTTGTGCCACCACTCTGGACTCTGAAGACTGCTCTCACATCAGCATCAGCTTTGGGTTTACCAAACTATGATCTGCCTTGTCATCTGTAAGTGCAGTTCATCTTGGGCATCTTGGTTCAGAAACATGGCTCTCATTACCACCTGATGGTTTTCTTTCTTCTAAGCTGCCTCCTGTAATGCAGGGGATACCAGCCTGTTTGCAAGCTGTTACAGCTGCCCCCGTTAGTATGGACTCCAGTTATCAGGTTTTTGCTATTGCACGTTCTGAACAGTTCCTCCACCCAACACATGATAGCTGCTCCAAATCAAATTACAAACGCGGTCATTCTGTCAAGCTCTAACATCTTTGTTCATAGAACCCCGCCTTTACATCCAGATACATTGCTCCCATTGTTTGAATTAGATGACAATTTATAAGTTGATACAGTTACATCACCTAGGCCAGATTGGAACCAAACCCTATTCCAAAATTCTGATTTTCTTTTCTTTTACGATGATTCAGCAATGAGAACATCTGATGTTCCATCCTCCTCCTGGAACATCTGATCAACAAGCTGAGTTGTATGCAATAATACATGTCTGTATTTTACCTGAGGGCCAGACACCCACCATTTACACTGATTCAAGTGTTGGTTCTCCACAGATTAATTAATTCATTTTGGATGATTGAACTTTTTTTAGAAGACTGCAATCTCTTTTGTTCCACAATCCTGACAGCCATTGAATGCAGCATTGGCCAGTCTGACCTGTGACCCGGATGTCACCAGGTTAATAAAACCAGACAGGGAGGGATTGTTCAATACCCTTTTAGTGGTAGATGTTCATGAATTGTTGTTATAATCGTTCTGTTTTTGCATTCATTCTGATCCAATCCTATATGGCTCATGCAGAGTAATTAATAATTGCTCTAGTATCACCAAGAACTTCTTCGTCATTCGTCTATGAATGATATGCTGTAGCTGATTCAGTCCAGGACACGGTAGCGGTGTAGCTGAAATGCAAAGTATATGGATTTGATCTAATATGTGACTTAATGGGATTATAGGGGCCTTAATAATAATAATAATAATAAAATTTTATTTATAGAGCACTTATCAAAACAAGGTACAAAGTGCTTCACAACAAGAGAAATAAAATACAATGATGAATGATGAAATATAAAGAAATAAAATACACAAAAGCAATAAAATAAACAGCCAGTTCAGATAAAATCAGGACAAGCTTTCTGATAAAAATGTGTTTTGAGAAGAGACTTAAACGAAGACACTGACTCAGACAACCTGAGACCCTGATGGCAAAAGCTCTGTCCCCCTTAGTTTTCATCCCGGACTCAGGAACAGACAGAAGACCCCTGTAATTATTGGGGCCTTGGGGATCCTCTTGTCACAGACACGCCAGGCTCCACCTCATCTCAACCACACCGTTCCTCCTCACCAGAATACTAATCACCAGCACCTGTCACCCATCGCACACCTGCACATAATCAGCCACTCTACTCCCTACATAACCCAGCTCCTCACCTCAGTCAGTGTCCGGTCTCGTTCGCTAGAAGGACAGAGCTACGCTTCCTACCTTCAGTTTACCACTGTAAACTCTACTACGTCATTAGTCATCGTTTCCAGTCTTCCTAGAGCTGCAAAACCTTCACTCGACTCCAGGCTCCTGTGGACAACAGTGTTCACCCGGCTCCGGAGTGTCTTCCGTCACCAGTGTGGTGAATCCTGTTCCCGTCGTCTCGTGGGCAGCTATCCAGCACCTGCGCTTCACTCATCTCAGTGATCCAAGGGACGGTATCTTCTCTGCTCTCCTCAGACCTCGTATTATCCCTGTTATCAATAAACCCTCGTAATCACCTTACCTGTGTCTCCGGGTTGGTCTGTTCCGTAACACCTCTATTGTATGTTTTGTTTTTGTGATAGTAATAATAGCAGAACTAATGATGATATTCGCCTGAGTATCCGCTGCTATTAAAGAAAGCGTTAAAAAGACTACTAATATTATCGTTAAATAATAATAATAATAATAATAATAATAATAATAATAATAATAATATAAACTTTATTTATATAGCGCCTTTCATAACATAGAATGCAGCTTAAAGTGCTTCACAAGAGAAACAAATCAATGACACAAGTATTTAAAACAAGAGGCACAAGGATAATATTAGTAATAAAAACAAGTTAATACTGGTAAAAACAATCTTAAGATATAAAAACCATAAAACAAGTATGAGAAATATCAAATAACAATGATGTAAGAAAAATGTGGAATTAATTAAAAGCAAGATCATAAAAATAAGTTTTGAGCTGTTTCTTAAAACTATCAACAGAAGTTGCTTGTCGAATTTGTGATGGAAATTTGTTCCAAACCTTCGGCACATAACAAGAAGCTTTTTTTTTTTTTTTGTACATTGAGCAAACCAGGGCTAAAAGACCTAAAGAAACATTCTGAAACATACTCAGATAAGCAGTCAGAGGTTTGAAGGTGCTAAACCATTTAGGGCCTTAAAAACAAGTAAGAGACTTAATAAACACATTGTGAACTCTGAAACTGTTGAAATTCCCTTTAACCAAAAGCTACCTCTACCTATCCTCCCTCCTGTGATATCTTATTACTCAGATTCGAAGTCTGCAAGTGAAGACTTCCACTTAATTGAGATGTTTGCCGCTAAAGAGTAGTTTAGAATAAATTGGTATATAACCTCTGCAAACCTGTACAAACCTGTCAGTTGACTGGGAGCCAAGGGGGATGTAATTGCATGGCCTAATTAGTAATCACAAGTTTGTTGCCTTTACATATTCTATTACATTTAATTAAGTTTGATTCTATTTACATTTATTTGTTAGAATTTGATTCATTTCCCATTTTGACTGATTTGAATGAAGGTTGCTATAATCCAATGTATGCAATGATGCTCCAAAGTCATTTTTCTTAGTTCAGGACTCTAAAGTCACATGTATCCTTAATGCATTCTGAGTTAATGTATTCAGGTTTTAAAATACTAGTATACTGGTATCTAGATGAGTGTAATAATCACCATAACTAAAACATCTGTATCTAGGTAAAGAGTTATCAGAATCAGAATCAGAAATACTTTATTGATCCCCGTAGGGAAACTCTTTGTTACAGTAGCTCGCCTTTACGTCAGTGCACACAGGAGAAAGTACTAGAAAACGATATGATACACTATAAACAGGTCAGAAATAAATTAAGTATCATGTCGGTATAAGTATAAGATAAACTAAGTGTCGAGTACCAAGTGGGTTTACTGGTTGATGGTGAAGTACAGTATAAAATACAATGTCACTAATTATGTAATAAATAATAGTAATAAGCGGAGGTGCATGTACTGTCGAGAGTAATTGAGGTATATAGTATCCGTAACAATAAATAAGAAAAACTAACAAGGGAAAACTAATATTGCACTTGAGTAGTAGACAGAATATTGCACAATTATTATTAATTATGGCGGAGATGTAATGCTCAATGTCCAGTTTAGTGACCTAGGGTCAAACAGACTAATCCTTAGAGGGAGGAGTTAAATAGTTTGATGGCCACAGGCAGGAATGACTTCCTGTGGCGCCTGTGGTGCTCTTTGGTGGGATGAGTCTTCCGCTGAAGGTGCTCCTTTGTTTGACCAGCACGTCATGGAGCGGGTGGGAGACACTGTCCAAGATGGCGTGTAGTTTGGCCAGCATCCTCCTCTCTGACACCACCGCCAGAGAGTCCAGCTCCACCCCCACAATGTCACTGGCCTTACGGATCAGTTTGTTGAGTCTGTTGGCGTCCGCTACCTTCAACCTGCTGCCCCAGCATGCAACAGCATACAGGATAGCACTGGCCACCACAGACTCATAGAACATCTTCAGCATTGTCCGGCAGATGTTGAAGGACCTCAGCCTCCTCAGAAAATAGAGGCGGCTCTGGCCCTTCCTGTAAACAGCCTGAGTGTTCTTGGTCCAGTCCAGTTTGTTATCTAAGTATACTCCCAGGTACTTGTAGTCCTCCACAATGTCCACACTGACCCCCTGGATGGAAACCGGGGTCACTGGTGTCTTGGCCCTCCGTAGATCCACAATCAGCTCCTTTGACTTTGTCGCATTGAGCTGCAGATGGTTCTGCTCGCACCATGAAACAAAGTTCCCCACCACAGCCCTGTACTCTGTCTCATCACCACCGCTGATACATCCCACCACAGCAGAGTCATCAGAAAACTTCTGAAGGTGGCAGGACTCTGTGTGGTAGCTGAAGTCTGTGGTGTAGATGGTGAAGAGGAAGGGAGAGAGGACAGTCCCCTGAGGGGCCCCAGTGTTGCTGACCACGCTGTCTGACACACAGTGCTGCAGCGCACATGCTGTGGTCTGCCAGTCAGGTAGTCCACAATCCAGGACACAAGGGGGGCATCCACCTGCATTGCTGCCAGCTTCTCTCCCAGCAGGGCAGGCCGGATGGTGTTGAAAGCACTGGAGAAGTCAAAAAACATGATCCTCACCGTGCTTGCCGGCTTGTCCAGGTGGGTGTGGATGCGGTTAAGCAGGTAGATGATGGCGTCCTCAACTCCCAGCCGGGGCTGGTAGGCGAACTGAAGGGGGTCCAGGAGGGGTCTGACGATGGGCCGCAGCTGTTCCAGCACTAGTCTCTCCAGGGTCTTCATTATGTGGGAGGTCAGTGCCACCGGTCTGTAGTCCTTGGAGCCACTGGGACGTGGCGTCTTCGGCACAGGAACGAGGCAAGATGTCTTCCACAGAATGGGGACCCTTTGAAGACTCAGGCTCAGGTTGAAGACGTGTTGAAGGACTCCACAAAGCTGGGGGGCACAGGCTTTTAGCACCCCGGGGCTAACGCCATCGGGGCCTGCAGCCTTGTTTGAGTGGAGCCTCATCAGCTGTCCTCTCACCTGGTCAGCAGTCAGGCACACAGCAGAAGTTACAGGTGGGGGAGGGGGGGAGTCGTCGGTCTGGAGAGGGCCATTAGCCTGATGGGGAGGGGGGAGCAGAGTACTCAGAGGAGATTGAGGGCCGACAGCAGCTGAGTTAGAGGGGGGATGACCAAGAGCCGGTGTGTCGAATCTGTTAAAGAACAGATTCAGTTCGTTGGCCCTGTCCAAGCTGCCTTCAACTCCTCTGTTGCCAGTCGGTCTGAAGCCAGTGATGGTCTTCATGCCGCTCCAGACCTCTCTCATATTGTTCTGCTGGAGTTTCCGCTCCAGCTTCCTCCTGTACTTCTCTTGGCCTCCTGATTTTCACCTTCAGGTCGGCCTGGATTGCCCTCACCTCCTCCCTATTACCATCAGTAAAGGCCCTCCTCTTGGCATTCAGAATGTCCTTGATGTCCTTTGTTACCCACGGTTTGTTATTTGGATAACAATGGACCATCTTGGTTGGGACATTGCAGTCCACACAGAAGTTAATGTAGCCAGTGATGCACTCAGTGAGCCCGTCAATGTCCTCTCCATGAGGCTCACAGAGTGCATCCCAGTTTGTCACCTCAAAACATTCCTGCAGTGTCTCATAGGCCTCCCCTGACCATCTCCTCACTGTCCTTGTGGTCGCAGGCTGGCACATAGCAGGGTTTAAGGTGAACCAGGTTGTGGTCTGACCTACCCAGAGGGGAGGAGAAGAGCTGTATGCATCCTTAACGTTAGCATACAGCAGGTCCAGTGTCCTCTCCTCTCTAGTAGGACAGCTCACATACTGGGTGAAATTAGTCAGTGTTGTTGAAACACTGACATGGTTGAAGTCACCCGAGATTAAAATGAGTGCACTCGGGTGTTGAGTCTGGAGTTGTGCTATGGTGGTGTGAATGGCGTTGCACGCCGATGCCGGGTTAGCAGAGGGGGGGATGTAAACAGCCACAACAATGGCATGTGAAAATTCACGTGGCAGATAATATGGCCGGAGTCCCACAGCTAACAGTTCAATGTCCGGCTACAGATACTCTGCTTGATGGTAATGTGACCAGGGTTACACCATCTGTTGTTAACTAGAACAGCAAGCCCACCGCCTTTCCGCTTACCGCTCCCGGTGTGATCCCTGTCGGCCCGAACAGTCTGAAAGCCGTCGATGGAAACGTTATGGTCCGGGATATCCTGGTGTAGCCATGTCTCAGAGAAGCACATCAAGCTACACTCACGGAACTCCGTCTGACTCGGCTAACGCCGTTAGCTCGTCCATTTTATTCGCCAGCGATCTCACGTTGCCCATGACGAGAGAAGGCAGACACGGCTTAAATCTCTTATTCTTAAGTCTCTTTTGTCTGCACCCTCTCTTCCTCGCCGCTGCTCCACCTCTGCATCCTCGGTGTGTTCTCCTCCAGATCTCCGTGGGGACATCAGTTGTCCTGGCGCCATGCTGCCCGGCTTCAGCGCGATCAGCTGTTCCTGGTGTAAACAATGCGGCCAAACAGCTGATCTGCAGCGGTGCCCCGACCGAGTAGCAGAAGAAGAAATTCCACGGCGAAAAAAAGTACAAAAACACTTTCTACCCTCATTTTCGCAAAGAGCGTAGTTTAAATTACACTTACACACAAGTTACTCAAGTTTGAAAGAAAAAAGGAAAGTTAAAAGTTGGAAAAAGTAAGACGACGAGACGGAGCTACAGCAACAGGCAGCATGCGGGCTGGCGCATGCGCACATGAGTTAGGATGCTAATCAGCGGCAGATATTTTATGGATTTCGATTTTTTAATCAGTGTGTTTTGTTTTGTTTTTTTCTTTTACTTGAACCTTTAGAAGTGAGTTAATTAATGATTAATGACTAATGGATTGTTTTTGGTATTTGTTATTTCAATGGTTACCAAATGGTTGGTATTTGTATTTGTTGTTGTAATCAAGTTTAATCAGTACATTTACCCCTTTAAATTGATTTGAAATGATCTGACGTATGCTTGTATGACTTAGTTAACCATTGAGTGTATTTTGGGTTTTTCTTTTTGCCAATTAGAGGTTTTTCCCTTTTTGTACTATCTAGGGAGTGTAGCTAGTCTCATGAGTCTTTTACCTGTTTCTGGCCCGTTTCCAGCCATAGTGAAATAGGATGCAGCAAAATGGGATGTTTGGCTTCATGAGCATGTGGTCTATGACCTCTATCGGAGATCTTACCCACTTAGTAAGGCTCTTTTTCTTTTTGGAATGAACTCTCTTAGGCTGCGAGAGACAGAGCTCATGGGCGTATGTAGATAGATGATTTTATTTTATTGGTGATGTTGATCTCATGATCAAAAAGGGGAGAACTGTGATAGACATTTAATGGACATAAAGGAATGTTTAATCAGTCAGATCAGATCAGTCAGAAATACTTTATTGATCCCCGTAGGGAAACTCTTTGTTACAGTAGCTCGCCTTTACGTCAGTGCACACAGGAGAAAACGATATTATACACTATAAACAGGTCAGAAATAAATTAAGTAACATGTTGGTATAAGTATAAGATAAACTAAGTGTCGAGTACCAAGTGGGTTTACTGGTAGATGGTGAAGTACAGTATAAATACAATGTCACTAATTATGTAATAAAATTTTAATTTGTACATTGCCCTTTACACTTGGCATACTTTATGTGTGGAGTCTCTGTGTGTCTGGAGACAAAGATAAGGTGGACCTTGGAGAAGTTCCAGACTCCCCTGATAATATTGAATGAGAAACAACATTGACCGAGAGTTACACACATTGTTTTGCCTCCTCCCTGGTGGCGTGATTATACATGATTTAATGTGGTGTGGGACATACTGTATAAAGCTGAGTGAGTTGTAATGTTACTTTAAGTTTTTGGTATAATAAATAATGTAATAAACTTTATTTATACAGCACTTGTTTGAATCAGGATTAAAACATTTCATGACTGAGGCAAATACAATCAGGCATTTAAAAATACAACAATACAATGAAATTAAATGAGATAAAAATAAAACATAATAAAAAAAGGCATGTCGAAGTGTCCTTGGGCAAGATACTGAACCCCAAATTGTTCCCGAGGGCTGTGTGAATGATTAGTTTCTTTCAACTGATGAGCAGTTGGCACCTGCCATCAGTGTGTGAATGTGATATGTAGTTAAAGCACTTTGAGTAGCCAGAAAGACTAGAAAGGTGCTATATAAGTACAGTCCATTTACCAAAATCCCTCCATAACATTCTTTTTCTCTAAAGAAATATTGTGATGCATATGTCACCCACTGCTATGTACATTACAGGATCATCAATATAAAGCTGAATTCCATGTTAAATATCAGTCATACAGCATTATACATGTATGCACATACTTGCTAGTCACTCATCTTTATTCATGGTTGTCAGAAACATGAATGTGCATAGTGACACCTAGTGGTGGGACTGGTAACATTACGAGTAGACACAGATTTGGATATTATTGTATTGATATTGAAATTGAATGGGATAAACAATGCATCATCATGATAAAGTTAACTACAGGCACTCAAGGTGAGCCATGGCTTAGCCAAAAATTTGGTTTGTGTGCTCCACAAAGTATTTGGCTGGGAACATCAATAACCAAAAACAGCTGTGTCTCAGACTTCCTTTCTAGCACTAGACAAGAATGGAACAACCTGTTGACTGTGACAGGTATTTGCATGTGTTGTAGAAAATCTTGGACTGGAAAGCACTGCAGAGGGTGGTGAAAACTGCCCAAAGCATCACCGGTTCTCGAGTCCCCGCCTGTGAAAAGGTTGCTTTTTTCCCTTTTTACTAGGCCCTGTTACCCAACATTAATAGTGTTTTTGTTTTGGCTTAATTCATTTCAATCCAGTGTTTCAGTTATTCGATAACTTATGAATTAGGTTATATAAATAACATAATTCAATTCAATTTTATTTATATAGCACCAATTCATAACAGAAGTTATCTCATTGCACTTTTTCTATAGAGCAGGTCTAGACCGTACTCTTTATCAGAAATCAGAATCAGAAATACTTTATTGATCCCCGAGGGGAAACTCTTTTGTTACAGCGGCTCACTATCATGTCAGTGCACACAGGAATAGAAGTACTAGCAAAAAATATAATACACATAATACGGGTCAGAAAATAAATTAAGTACCAAGTGGGTATAAGTATAAAATAAAATATTATAAAAATATAATATTATTTACAGAGACCCAACAAATCCCACCATGCGAGCACTTGGCGACAGTGGCAAGGATAAACGTCCTTTTAAGAGGCAGAAACCTCAGGAAGAACCAGACTCAGGGTGGGTGGCTATCCGCAGCTGCGGGTTGGGTTGAGAGAGAGGGATGGGACAGGAGAGGTGGAGAGAGGGGGGGGGGGGCACAATGCAAATGCGATGTTTGCTTTAATTCGCAGGTTTGGGGGTTATATCTAACCTTCTTTGTTTTATTATCTTCTTTTTTAGAGGGGCATTAGAATTGAGTGTTGTTCACAGTGAGCCTGCAGCACTATCAACAAGATGGTGAATTTGGGAGTGGCTGAAATTAGCATAGGAGTCTGTTATATTGAGACACAGCATTGAATTAAATGCAGATGGAATCGCTTCCTTAAATTTAGCTACAGCACTATCAGAAAAGATCTCTAGAGTAGGAGTTTTTGCCTGATGGCGTGTAGTCCAGTAATAAGAGTTCAACTTCAATGCTATATACCAGAACAAGGTCGAGGGTGTGGTTAAAACAGTGAGTGGGTTTATGTACACTCTGACAGAAGCCAATTGAATCTAATAATGAGATAAACGCAGTACTAAGGCTTCATTTTCAACGTCCACATGAATATTAAAATCATCTACAATAATTTATTTATCTGTTTTTAAGGACTAAACTTGATAAAAACTCTGAGAATTCAGAATAAGGACCAGGAGCATGGTACGCTATAACAAATACAATTGGCTGTCGTGTTTTCCAGGTTGGGAATGAAAGACTAAGAACAAGGCTTTCAAATGAGTTATAATTTAGTTTAGGTTTAGGGTTGATTAATAGGCTTGAGTCGAAGATGGCTGCAACTCTACCTTCTTGTCAGGTTCCTTGAGGAATGTGAGTATTAATATGACTGGGCGGAATCATTTAAGCTAACATATTCTTCATAACCCAGCAAGGTTTCAGTAAGACAAAATAAGTTAATATGATACTTTGATATTAAATCGTTCACTAGTACAGCTTTAGATGACAGAGATCTGATGTTTAAGAGTCCACATTTATTTCTCCTATTTTGTTGTTTTATTTCAGTGGTGGTAATTTTGTTTAGGTTTTTATGCATAACTCCTCTTCTGTTAACTTTTGGTTTTATTAATTTAAGTGGTCGGGGGGCAGACAGTCACTAAGGAGTTTTGGGTAGGTAACTGCTCTGGAAGCGAGTAGGACTGCAACTCTGCCTCCTTGTCAACTCTGAGTTGTCATGGTTTTGGTCCACTAATAAACTCCATCCAAAGTGGGATGAATTCCTTCTCTCCTAATCAGACCAGGTCTTCCCCAGAAAGTCCACCAATTATCTACAAAGCCCACATTGTTTGCTGGACACCACCTCGAATGAAGACATGCAGCTTAACATGTCATCACTGGTCAGGTTTGACAGGGGCCCAGTCCGACATTGTTTTTGCAAATGTACACACCGACTCAACATTAACCTCCAATGGCGTAATCGGGAGTCGTTACCACCGATGTGAATTACAATCTTACTGTATTTACGTTTATCTTTGACCAGTAGTTTTAGATAGGATTCAACGTCGCCCACCGAATAATAATAATAATAATAATAATAATAATAATAATAATAATAATAATAAAATTTTATTCATAGAGCACTTATCAAAACAAAGTACAAAGTGCTTCACAACAAGATAAATAAAATACCACAGAATACCACAGTGAATTATATATATAAAGAAATAAAATACATAAAATACACAAAAGCAATAAAATAAACAGCCAGTTCAGGTAAAATCAGGATATGCTTTCCGATAAAAATGTGTTTTGAGAAGAGACTTAAATGAAGACACTGACTCAGAAAACATAATTTCGTCTGGGAAGTTGTTCCAGAACCTCGGTGCCCTGACGGCAAAAGCTCTGTCCCCCTTAGTTTTCATCCTGGACTCAGGAACAGACAGAAGACCCTTGCCCAAAGATCTCAAACTATGTGAAGGTTCATAAGGGATTACAAGGTATAATAAAAATATAATCTGGATCCAGGCCATGAATTACTTAAAAGTAATCACCAAGATCTTAAAATCAATCCTAAAACAAACAGGGAGCCAATGTAAAGAGGCTAGAACAGGTGTGATGTGATCATCCTTCTTGGTCCTGGTTAACAGCCTAGCAGCTGAGTTTTGTACAGTCTGCGGTAGTGTCAAAGTTTTTTGATTAACAAGTGAACAGGCTGTTACAATAATCGAGGCATGAGGAGATAAAAGCATTTACAACAGTTTCTGCATCACTAAGATTTAAAATAAGATTTAAAATAGATCGGATTTTTGCAATGTTTCTGAGATAATAAAAACATGATTGGACAAGCTTAGTGATATGTTGCTCAAAACATAAACTGCTATCAAACAGGACACCAAGATTTCTTGTAACAGGCTTGATATGTTGTGACAGGCAGCCAGTAGATGGCAGTATTTGTTTAGTGATGTACTGGGGCCCAATAACAAGGATTTCAGTTTAATTTGAGTTGAGCTGAAGAAAATTTATCGACATCCAATTTTTTATGTCAGACAGGCAGTCCTGCAGAGAACTCAGCGTACTTAGGTCAGTGGGCTTATGTGTGTGTCATCCACATAACAATGAAAAGAAATCCCATGTCTGCAGATGACATCACCCAAGGGAAACATGTATAAGGAGAACAGTATTGGTCCCAGAATTGAACCTTGAGGCACACCGTACCTGATATGGGAAAAGGATGACAAGTTGTTAATGCTGACACAGAATTTCCTATTGGACAGATAAGATGAGAACCAGTCTAGTGCAGTGCCAGATACGCCCACTGATCAATTGTGTCAAAGGCAGCACTTTAGTCAAGCAGCACAAGAATTGAAGACACGCCTGCGTCTGCATTCATTAAAAGGTCATTAGTGACTTTGAGATGAACTGTCTCAGTGCTGTGGTGTTGACGAAAGCCAGACTGGAACTTTTCAAAGGTATTATTGTTTTCCACAGCAGCAAGAAGCTGCTTAGATACAAGTTTTTCAAGAATCTTGGAAATAAAAGGCAGTTTGGAGATTGGACGATAGTTGTCCAGGAGGGTGGGATCAAGCCCAGGTTTCTTTAGGACTGGTTGGACACAAGCAGTTTTAAAGTAATTTGGGACGCAGCCAGAAGACAGCGAGCTGTTGAAAATAATTAGCAAAAGGGATGCAATACAATCCATAACATAGTTGGGATTTTGTCCAGAGGGCGGGAGGATACTCTCATAAGAAGCATTCTTTTGCGAGTTCAGGCAGATTAACAGCAGAAAAATTGCTCAAAGAATCCCTGAGCGGGTGATCCACATCTAAAAAGGCAGGATTCGGGGTAATACCAGATCTTATTAACTCCACCTTTCCAGCAAAGTGCAAAAGAAACTTTTCATAATCAGCATCACAATCAGAAGAGGCACAAGGAGAGGCTGGGTTAACTAACTGATCCACAGTCTTAAATAGGAATCTGGGGTTGTGCTGATGGGCAGAAATAAGTGCAGGGCCGAAATAAGTGCAGAGAAATGACATGTTCTTGCATCTTTCACCATCCTATTATAAAAGAGTAATAACTCTTTCATAGCCACAAAGTTGACCTGGAGACCTGATTTCTTCCATCTGCATTCTGCCCTTCTGTATTTCCAGCATTCAAATACTGTCTGAATACGAATATTTAACCATGGCTATTTTCTAGTCTTTGGGTTTGGTCTATTTTTGAGAGGAGCTATGAGATCTAAGGTTGAAGAACACGTGTATTTAAAAGAATGAGTTTGGCCAGACACAAGCTGTTGTAAGTTAAATGAGTTAGTGATTGAAAAAATCAGCAGCAAGGGCATTAGAAGAGTCATCAACATGAATATTAAAATCACCACAAAGAACAAGTCTATCATTTCAAACCTGTTGGCCAGCTGGAGGTCCTGATGTGAAGGAGGAGGAGGCAGACGCTTTGCACCTTATCTGTCCTTACAGGCTATTGTCCAGTGCTCCGGTTGATGTGGAGTCGAACTCACCGGAGCCTTCTCACCACCCCCACCGACAAGTGACCCACTGGGGCTCGGCAAGGAGTAGAATGGCAATTGCTTTGGGCTTTGCACCCATGGGGAGCCACGGATCTTCAGGCTTAGCTGAAACGGCTTCATGCTCCAGGGAGCCGGTGATAATGGAGCCAAGCCACGGAAGAGTGGGATCATTGTCCAGTTCTGGAGTGGGGCAGTCAGGGGAGTGAGATGGGATGGTCGCATTGCCGCAGCTAGAGGAGCTGAGGACTGCAAGGTGTTTTGCCTGGGCCAAGGCGACGGTGGAGAACTCCAGGTTGAGCTTGTCTTTTTCTCTGAGCTCGGCTTCCAGACAGGCAATACTTTTCTTTAGTTTTGAGATGATTAGTTGACAAGATCCATACTCAGCCATCAGGCTTGCAGTTAGTCCATGAGAGTGCATCAAAGCTTAAAATCCACAGTAAAGTCCATAAAAAGGTTAGCCTAGCTGCCGGGCTAAAAACAAACCTAGCTAAGTTAGCAGCAGTGGAGACAGTCCTGTAAACCACGTCGAGTTGCAGCCAGCTTAAAATCACTTAAGATCCATACATCCGATGACTGAAAACTTTTACTAAGTTAAAACATATAGGCAAAACAATTGCCAGGAAAACAATGTAGCGTAGAAAACTTGGCTTAAAAACTCGATAAAATTCTAGCGAAGCTACTGGCAGGTACACAAAAACGGCGACACATGCGCAGTCCACCTCTAATACATTTGACTATGGTCGCTGATGTCGCTAACTTCACGTTTCTCAAAATGGAGCTGCCAATAATCAGAGATGGTTTCTCAGCAGGTGTGTTGCTGAGTGGGGAGAAATTGTTAGAACACACAAACACCGGTGACCAGAAATGAGACAATACGCTTACCTCAGCCACAATCAGCCTCACGTCAAGTAAAGAGACACAGTAGGGTGCAGAAAAAAAAAAGAAATGCTGTAGAGCGCGTTTCATTGGTTTGTTTTATTGTTGTTTCATAGGATTGATCTGATGAAAGGGATCCACCCAATTGTGTGTGTGATGTTGTTCTGCCTGGGATGTTGGGGTAGATCAGCTGCTCAACCAGGGATAGTGAAAACGGGTTTGCATCATTATGTCCTCTTAGAAGGGAGTGGCTGGGCACTGTAAAGATGTAGGAAGATAGGTAAGTGCAGTAAATGACATTCTAGTAAATTTGGTGCACTCATTATTATGTATGAATGCCCATAGGTGAATTGTGATGCCAGCAGTAGCTGAGGAACCTTACATCCTAGTTTTGGAACTTATTTTGTATGATTTTGATGCTCGACCTCTGTTTAGCTCACCCTATACTTACCTGGGCAGGTGGTAGGTTCCAGATAGGTGAGGCTGAAAGGAAAATGCCATTCATTGGAATAGGGGGGAGGAAAGCTTACTGTGAGGCTGCAGTTTTCATTACTTTTTTCTTCTTTTTGCATCCGCTTAATTTAGTTTTGTTGAATCTCCCAGGTTCCATTTTTTGCCTCTGTTTTAGTAATCTTTTTGTTAATAAATGCCACTTTTTTGCACTTACTCCTGCCTGTCGACCTGCTTCTTCCACATTCCTTTTAAAGTTTTCCGGTGCCAAGTAACATCATCTGCCCTTTCTATGGAGTGGCGGCGCTACATAGGGTGGCAGTGGTGGAATGTTTTGTTTTTATAGACACTGGACACCTAGAAGCAACCAAGGCATTACAATACCATGGCTGCGGTCAAAAGGTCCCTCCTGTGTCTTTTCCTAAACACTTTTCCTTGACCTTCCTTGAATCCAATGGCATTTACTCTAGGCAACGTAATTATGTGACGGCGGATGTTATTATGTTATTATATTATGTTATGTGGGTCTGCCATGGTGAAACTACAATGTTCTGAAGATGGACTACAAAAAGCGCCTGTGCATTCTTAGTGTGATGTTTCATGTTGGCAATATTGTGGACAACCATGTGAAATATCTTTCAAGTTTCAAGTTTAATTTATTAGTTTGACAAGGCAGCATAAAAACGTTTTTAAACAGTGAATGCTGAAATGCACCAAACATCATAACGATCAACATCATAAGCAAACACATAACATTACTTCATTACCAAGGTTGGAATTGAAATAAAAAAGGAATATAGGCTGCCGGTCACAAAAGTGAAACGTAGTGGTTGTCACATTGAGAATGGTTGCTCACACTCATCCTTCTGTTCACTCATATCTATCTACATGAATCCCAGTTAGTATGATTGTAAAACTGCAGAGGCTCATGTGTCCACAAACTGTAAGAGGATGCTGGTATGGGTTTTGAACATATATCACAGAGCATGTTTAAATTGAACATACCATCAAAGCATAACTGAAATTGAGCCTGCATATCTATGTATAATATAGCCATTATGTTTTGCCTTACAAAGCGATAATGCATCATTAGGTTTAAAAATTAAACAAGACAGGAAAAAACAGCACACTGTTTTTACACTTTCTTCTATTTGCACTTTAATTATTCTTTTACAGGACAGGAGCAAGATATATGCCACCCCCAACATCCATGTCCCTCTTATACAGAACTTTTTAGATCTGTCTAAAGACATGCGTTTCAACTACCACCTGTCTTTGTCATCTATCGAGGCACTGATGGCCCTTCTCAAGAGGGAGACGACCTATGCCTGGGGTCAATATATGGAGATCCTCCTGGTGGTCTACTGGCTGGCACATGGACTGTCTTACTTGTTTGACATTGTCCATCGCATGTGTGACACAATCCTGTGTCTCCTGGACAAAGTGGTCTGCTTCCCCATACTGGCACAGTCTGCTGAAGTTGGCCATGGCTTCCAACACCTTGCCAACAGTCCTGCCTTCAGCCACTGTGTGGGAGTCATTGATGAATGCCACATCCGCATCAAGGCTCCCCATGGTCCACATGCACAGCACTGCCTGAACAGAAAACTCTACCACTCTGTCCAGCTTCAGGCAATCTGTGACAGCACTGGCAAATTTAAGCTTTATCAAAAAGGAAAGTCTTAAGCCTACTCTTAAATGTGGAGATGGTGTCTGCCTCCCGAAGCCAAACTGGGACCTGATTCCACAGGAGAGGAGCTTGATAATGTGAAGGCACTGTGGCGAAGGATCTTTTCCAAAGCTCTGGAAGTGGATAACACCTTTGCCCCTAATGATGTCGCAGTGTGTGCAGTGCTCCACAACATCTGCATCACTGCTGGGGACATCCTGGAGCTGGCTGAGCAAGAGGATCCAGTGCCACCACCACCACCTGTGCAAAAAGTGGAACATGGAGAACAACATTACAAGTGTCTGCCCCAAACCAGTGTCCCTCACCTTTGCAAGAGCATTTTATGTTGTAAAATGTCTTTACTGTGACATTTTGGTTTTCATTCATTCTTTCACACAGTGTTCGTCATATTTATAACAGTCGATCTTTCTGTGAGATTCGCAAAGACCATGTGGGCTGTATAAGAAACACTAAAATCATTAATTCTGTAAACCTATGGTAAAGGGGCTTCCAACTGGTCAAACTAGTCAATCAACCAAATGGAACATATGGTGGTGGCCCAGGATAGCACGCTACCGCTAAGCAACCCCATAATATATGTGTTGTTGGATTTATCAGAGACATAAATGGATGGCTGCTGCTCAAGGTACATGTAGCTGTGTGAGGCCAACAGACAGGAAGTCAGTGATCCACATGGGTTGAAACAACTAGCTGGCAATGAGTGGAAGGAAGACTAGGGTTGATATACTGCAGCATTTGATTAGTGGTTGGGTTGCAGGTGTGTGGCTTGGAGCAGGTGTGTTGGGTGATTAGTCAGGAGCCCGTGGAGAGAGAGAGAGAGAGAGCCACGCCAACAACACAGACACACAGAGAGAAACAGACAGAGACAACAGAGAAACTCTTCAGGTTAAGGCACATGAAAAAATGAAAAGTTAATCAAATGAGAAGATATAGAAGGCTGGGGTTGCTGATATAAGCCTGTTATAATTGTACAACATAATATCAGGGTTCATTCAGCTTTTTAAGAGTACAATTCAAGCACTTTTCAAGCACTTTCAAGGTACCTAATCAAAAAAATTCATGCTCTTGAAACCTTTATCATCACATCTAAATTGTTACTTAAATGCAATGGCTACAAATAAAGAATTCCTTCATACCCACAGCAATTAATGTATATTGTTACTTTATTTTACCAGCGGTTCATATTAACTTTGATTGTATGTTTTGATAATGATTATTTCATGCTTACTAATTTTGATGCCAGGAGACAACAAATATGAAGATCGTTACATTTCAAATATTAAAATATTTTTACTTTACATGAGTGATTGTGATGACACATCAGAATATGTTGAAAAGCATTTTTTGAGGTAATATATTCGAATTCAAGCATATTCATAACCTTGAAAACATAACAGTTAAAATTAAGCATTTTCCAAACTTGCAAGACTTTGTATAAACCCTATAATATCTACAAACACTAGTGCCAAGCCATATGCTTTACCTTGTATTTGTTTTTTAGATTGTCACACTTTTTGGAGACCTGCCCCTGCAGCCCCATTTCCTTCACCACCTGCCTGTAGCTCAGAATTAGATTAATTCAGCATAACCATTTATAATAACAACATTTTGACCCACAAATATACTTACTCCCAGCCTGATTTGGCTGTATTTATCATTTCTTATTTTAGGCAAGGGTTTCAGCATCTGTGACTGAAGTGAAATTAATTAATGATAAAGGCTGATAATGAAAACTGAGCATAGGTTATGCTACAGTTAACTTCACTTTGACAATTTTAATTTAATCATCATTTTGAGAGCACTTTTCTGAACCCAAGTTACAAAGTGCTTTATATATGAAAACAACTTCCTAACAAGCAGATTTTACAACAGTAGCGTAACATTCATAGTTTTCATAATGGGTTTTACATATTGTTAAAAGTTCTAAACATATAAGTATATTAGCAAGTTATTGCATAAGATGGATAATGCAATGGTAACTTACATGATCTACGTCCTCCTTTGTCCATCATATTTGTTTATTTTCGTGAACGGCCAGATGGTGCGTTGCTTTAACCGTTACTGCCTCAAGAAATTGTGGGACGGCATTATCGCTTTTAATTTCGTAAAGGATGGTCCAGTGTATCCTATGCTAAAGGAGGTATGAAAGGAAGCACTGAAGCACCTTTCCTTAGCATTTAGAGAATTCGAACAGCTTTTACCATGGCTGCCACTTAAATACTTCCGCGTCATTTCACTTAGAAAAAGACTATTTGACTGCAACCCAGGAGTGTGCAGAGGGCCATACAGAGTGACCAGGCCAGGGCCACACATCAGGACCCAGGGGCTCCTCAGAGCAGCCAGGGTACCCAAGTGGACCAGGCCACTGCTGCAGTTGCTGATGAAGATCGCAAGAGCCTCAACCAGGGAGCTGTTGATCAACTGTATAAGCTGATCCGAAGGCAGATGGAAATCCAGGAGAGAGGTTGTATCCTTTGCTGCCAAACCTATCCCAAGATTCATTGCGAGCCGGTGATGATTGGTTTTCCAAAAAGAGAATATGGCGTCCCCAAACGTAACATTGACAGCGGAAGAGGAGGATTACACTTTTAAATGTATAGGGTTTCAACTCACTCGAATAGCTAACGATACAAATGTTAAAAAACCAAGGGGCCTTCAAACCTCATATTTTAGTTAAAATAATAGGCTAAATTACGTGACGTTGCTAGCTAGCTACTTGGAGCCACCACACTACAACTCGACTGCCCACATCCGACCTAAGTTACAGCCTTTGAAAGTAAACCTTTTAAACCCTTCACTTTCACATTTAAGAGGTTCAAAGGTTGACTTATATCTTACTGAGACTGTGGCAATTTTGTAGATAATTTATAATTCATATTACGCTTGGTTTTCAGACAGTTGAATATCACTTTCAAAGTCCAGTAACTTATAAACATATGGATTAACTACACGTCTAACCTGAACTTGGTTATTTTGCTACTTAAGCTGCTTTTGTTTTGGTGGTGTGAAGCAAAACCTACTCTAACATTTCGTTTTGTTTTAGGGAGCAAGGAGCATACTGCCCAGTTTATTAAACTGAGGGGGTAAAATGATGACCTCTTCACCAGGGCCAAAAACCCGGCCAACGTACCTTGGAGGTAAGGCAACAATAGCCCATTTGTAATATCTCCATTTGACCATTTTGTACTTGTACAAAAGCTATATATGTTAAGCTATACAAAGCCCATAATACTAAGCCAACTAGTAGATGGGGCAATACCCTGTTTTTTGTTGGGCATGAATGGGAAACCCACTGCTGCAACTTGGCTGTGGTTTGTCCTCATGGATGAGATGTTGGTACAGAGGTATTCCACCACCCCCCTGTTCTAATTGCCTCCATCCCTGAAGACAGACCAGGGCCAAGTACAGCAGTGGATGACCAGGAAGAGGAGGAGGAATACCAGCCAGAACCAGTTAAGAGAGGGAGAGAGAGAGAGAAAGAGAGAGGATGAGCTCTTCAGTTCTTAAAGGAAGATTTGAAGTTGCAGATAGAGGGAGAGGAGCGCACAGGAGAGCAGAGAGAGAATGGGGAAGCTCTTCTCTCTACTTAAGAGATTGGTAGAAAAAAAATTGAACAAATGAAAGTAATTGTTAAATACATTGTTTATTGTCATGGTTTGGGGTCTTGGGTTTTGTTGTTTCCTGTTTTATTTTGTAGTGTGCTGCCTCAGGTTGTATCTTGTGTAGTTTTACTTCCTGTCTTTGTTTGCTTTTCCCTCCAGTTTTGATTGTTTGCTCCATCCTAATTAGTGTCACCTGTGTCTAGTTATCCTGCGCTCACCTGTGTATATAGTCTGTGTGCTTCCCTTGTTCTGTCAGTTCATCTTGGTTTGTGTGCATTGGGTTCCAGCCATTTTTCAAGTGTGTCTCGCGTTTGGATTTCCTACCTCGGTTATTTGGACTTTAGATTTTTCTGGCTGCTCCTCATGGGATTTGTTGCCTGTGTTTAGACTACATGACCTCCTGTGTCTGCAATTTGGTCCACTCCCTCATTTCTCTGTTGCCCTCTCTTGGCACTGAACTTGATAGTTGACTTGATTACATTTTACGGCAGCTTTACTATTTACACGAAGTACATACGTAAGAAGTGGAATATACAGGGTGTCTGCAGTTCCTTAAAAAGTCTTAAACTCAATTTCATAAATATTAGGCCTCAGAAAATGTGTTAATGTATAATTTTGTTCAGCTGAGCAGGGAGTCCCTGGTAGTGCTGCTGGACCTGGATAAGCTACCACAATAAAGACTCCAGTGTCTTCTGTCAGTGGGATATCATCTGATCTCCAGAGTGTGTTTGGGGTGTCTTGTGGCGAATGGCCACCACCTCCTCATTGACACTGGACAATGGGGTAGACAGTGGAACGAGGCATTCTTAACACTCTGTTGACCACCCTGTATGATGCCCCACTTGCAAGCCAGAAGAGGAAACCCCCCATGTGGCACTCCATCCATTTCTCCGTTTCTGGTTGAGAAGGTCTAGTAACACTGCCAGGAACTCCCTGCTCAGCCGAAAATCAGGCCGTGTGTCTTGCTGGTTAAAAAAAAACTGTCCAGCACAGGAAAAATCAGGTTTATACTACAGTACAGGGGTCTGGGCTGGTTTAGGGAAAGAAGAAAAAGAAACTGTTAAATAAACAATAGCTAGATATTAAGTGTGGAGAGCTTAAATAGATAAGGCTTAAATCTATCTCTCTACATCTATCGCTCTGTTGGCTAAAAGTACAAGGTTAACCAATCTTAATGTTGGAAGAAGTACTCAGATCTTTTACTTGAGTAAAAGTAGCAATAGCACAAAAATAAGTGTAAAAGTACTGCATTCAAAATCTTAAGTAAAAGTACTTAAGTAAGTAAGTATTGGCAAAGTAAAGTAAGTATTGGCATCAAAATATACTTAAAGTACCAAAAGTTAAAGTGCAGTTGCCCATTTCAGAATAATGTATATTATATTACTGGATTATAATGGATGCATTCATCTGGTAATGGTGGAGCTCATTTTAACTACTTTATGTACTGCTGGGTAGCTTAATCTATAATAATACATCATCATTTATTAGTGGATTTATATTTGGTATTAACAATCTGAATCTGCAAATTAACTAGTAACTAAAGTTATCTAATAAATGTTGTGGAGTAAAAAGCGGTGGTTAAGCATCTCCATTTCCTCTAATAAATGGTAAAACAAAAATGAGATTATAATTAACATTTCTGGCTCCATTTCTACTAAGCTAGCTGTGTGCTGATAGTCAACTGCAGATGTCAAGGTTGCTAGGCGACAGGAGTGGCACTTTGTGACCCAAGGGTAAGGGCAGGAACATCTGGCGACACAAATAGGAAATCCTCCATAGATCAGACAGTCTCATTTAACAATGCTCGTTTCGGCCCCCTGAATTGAGACACAGCTTAGTTTACAGTGTACAACTGGGCAGCTTTTCTGTCCCAGACTTTACTACAGGTGTATAGCTTGCTAGGATTGAAGGGATCAGGACCATTCCTTACCACCCGCAGACCGACGGGTTGGTAGAAAAATATAACCCACTGAAGTCTATGCTGAGAAAGTTTGTGGCTGAAGATGGAAAAGACTGGGATCGCTGGTTGCCTTACCTGAGTTTTTATTTTTCTTACAGAGAAATGCTTCAAGCCTCCACAGGTTATTCTCCCTTCGAGCTGCTGTATGGGAGGCAAGTCAAAGGACCTCTGGATGTAGAGTCTGCCTTATCTCAAATATAATGACACTCAGCTTGTGGTGCCAAAAAATACATTTGAAAAACCCAACAGCAATGTCTGTTTCCAGAAATCATGACCCAGTTACTCAAGATACAGACCTTGTTGTGAGCAGTTTCATGTAGGAACGGTAGAAAGAAAATAGTTCCTACATGAAACTGAAACAACAAGATCTCTTTGTCTATTCGAGAAAAGGCAGACATCTCTACAACCTCTCCAAAACTCGGCAACTCACACCAAAACAATCTAGATGGATAAATAGCACTACAGGTAAGAGGAAAAATGTGTGTTTTTGATTTTGGGGCGAACTGTCCCTTTAACAGATTTGACCCGCAAGTCTAGCCCCAACCACTTTCTCTGGGAGGAGAAGCATGAAAAGGCTTTTGTGGATTTGAAGGACACGCTGTAGAACGTGAAGCTGGGGGAAACATGTCTCTGACTCCCAGACTATCAGCACCGGTTCCCCCCAAGGCTGTGTTCTTTCCCCTCTGCCCTTCACCCTGTGCACTAACAGCTGCACCTCCAGTCACCAGTCCATCCCGCTCCTGAAGTTTGTGGATGACACCACCCTCTGATGGGGATGAGTCTGCCTACAGGTGGGAGATTGACCACCTGGTGACCTGGTGCAATCAGAACAACCTGGAGCTCAATGCTCTAATGACAGTGGAGATGATTGTGGATTACAGGAAGAACTCAGCCCCACCCGCCCCCATCACTCTGTGTGACTCCCCTGTCGACACTGTGGAGTCCTTCCGCTTCCTGGGCACCATCATCACTCAGGACCTCAAGTGGGAGCTGAACATCAGCTCCGTCACCAATAAAGCCCAGCAGAGGATGTAATTTCTGCGGCAGCTGAAGAAATTCAACCTGCCAAAGACAATGATGGTGCACTTCTACACCGCCATCATCGAGTCCATCCTCACCTCCATCACCATCTGGTACGTTACCCCCACTGCCAAGGACAAGGGCAGACTGCAGCGTATCATTCGCTCCGCAGAGAAGGTGATTGGCTGCAATCTGCCATCCCTCCAGGACCTGTACGCCTCCAGGACCCTGAGACGAGCAGGTAAGATTGTGGCTGACCCCTCCCACCCCGGACACAAACTGTTTGAAACACTCCCCTCCGGCAGTAGGCTGCGGTCTATCAGGACCAAAACCTCCCGCCACAAAAACAGTTTCTTTCAGTCTGCAGCTGGCCTCATCAACAAGGCCTGGGACTCCAGTGACACTGATTCTCATGCCCACCCAACCCCCCTCCCCCATAGTCAGTATACTTATACTGTAAACTTTCTCACATTGCGCATCCCTGCATAACCTGTCATTTAAATAACAGTCATATTGTACATTTTTTATTAAATTCTTGTATTTTTTTTCTTTAATTTCTTATTGTCAGTTTTATATTTTATATTTATGGTTCTCTACCTGCAGTACTTGCTTTATCTTTCTTTATATTTCTACAATGTTTATTGTTTTGCACCAAAATACCAAAGCAAATTCCTTGTTTGTGTACACCTACTTGGCAATAAAGCTGATTCTGATTCTGATTCTGATTGTAATAACCCAGTATTGTAGAGCCTGGACTTCAACCAGCCCTTCAAGGTTCCAACAGATGCCTCAGGAGTGGGCCTTGGGGCAGTCCTGCTTCAGGGTGAATGAGACAACCAGAAACCAGTGGCTTATGGCCACGTGAGACCTGGTAGTTAACCATCGAGCTGAAATGCCTGGCCATAAAGTGGGCCTTCGAGACTTTTAAGTACTATCTTCTTAAGATATAATTTCATATAATTTTTGTAGTTTTTAATTAAATATTCTCAGTTATAAAGACATGTGCTTTGTATATATAAATATGTACCATTTATATATGTTTTTGTGTGTAAACTATATCTAATTTAAATGGAAACTATGCTTTATATGTTTTTTATAAGATTGTTATATGTCACTCAATTAAAATTACCATGTCGGTATAAAAACATGTACTTTTTATATATGAATATATACCATTATATAAAGGATTTTTGTATGTGAAGTGTATATAATGTCATGGTAAACTATGCTTTCTTTATGTTTTTTTAATTAGATTCTTATGTCAGCCAATGAAAATGACCATAGCAGTGTAAAAAATATATACTTTTTCTGTATGAAATTTTACCATTTCATACGAGTTTCTATAGTCAAACACATGTGAATCACATATTAAAATTACATGACTTCATTTGTCATCTGCAACACTGTGTTTCGGACAGCGTGGTCAGCAACACTGGGGCCCCTCAGGGGACTGTCCTCTCTCCCTTCCTCTTCACCATCTACACCACAGACTTCAGCCACCACACAGAGTCCTGCCACTTTCAGAAGTTTTCTGATGACTCTGCTGTGGTGGGATGTATCAGCGGTGGTGATGAGACTGAGAACAGGGCTGTGGTGGGTAACCATCTGCAGCTCAATGCGACAAAGTCTAAGGAGCTGGTTGTAGACCTACGAAGGGCCAAGGCACCAGTGACCCCGGTTTCCATCCAGGGGGTCAGTGTGGACATTGTTGAGGATTACAAGTCCCTGGGAGTACACATGGACAATAAACTGGACTGGACTAAGAACACTCTTTACAGGAAGGGCCAGAGCCGCCTCTATTTTCTGAGGAGGCTGAGGTCCTTCAACATCTGCCGGACAATGCTGAAGATGTTTTATGAGTCTGTGGTGGCCAGTGCTATTCTGTATGCTGTTGCATGCTGGGGCAGCAGGCTGAGGGTAGCAGATGCTAACAGACTCAACAAACTGATTCGTAAGGCCAGTGACATTGTGGGGGTGGAGCTGGACTCTCTGGCGGTGGTGTCAGAGAGGAAGATGCTGGCCAAACTACATGCCATCTTGGACAGTGTCTCCCACCCACTCCATGACGTGCTGGTCAAGCAAAGGAGTACCTTCGGCGGAAGACTCATCCCCCCAAAAAGCACCACAGAGCGTCACAGGAAGTCATTCCTGCCTGTGGCCATCAAACTCTTTAATTCCTCCCTCTAAGTGTTAGACTATATGACCCTAAGTCATTAAACTGGACATTGATCATTACATCTCTGCAATACTTGACATAATTGTGCAATATTCTGTGTTAATACTGCTGTGCAATATGCTCTGTTTTCAGTTTAATTTATTGATATTTATTCATACTCTATTACTGCTGTGCAATATCCTCCGTCTCATTATAATCTTAATAAGCTACACTTAACTTGATAGTTCATGCACTATTACTTTATACCGTATTATTATCATCAACCGGTAAACCCACTTTGTACTTCACACTTATTTTAATTTTATACTTATACCCACTTGGTATTTAATTTATCTGACCTGTTGTCAGGGAGTCTACACAGTCACCACCGTCTCCGCCCACCACCGTCATTGGGTCCCATTATCCGACTACTGATTACAATCACCTGTCAGCAATCACCCACCTGCACTATAAAGCAGCACTCCTCCCGTTCACTCACTGTCTGGTCTCAACCCTACCATGTTGATCTTCCTGACTCACTTACCTGTTTGTTACTTACCTGTCCCTTGGATGCCACTCAGCCCTCTCTTGCAATCAGCTCCACTCCAAACCCCAGAAAAGAGAAAGACTTCAATACTCAGATAAGACTTTAACAAAGACTTTCCATCATCCCGTTCACTTACCTGAATTCTCCTACATCTGTTTTGGTCACCTGCTGTTTTCAATAAATCTGCCATAGTATCTTCACTTACCTCTGTGTCCTGTGTGTATCCGCTGACACCTGTATTATAGTGTATTATATTTTTTGCTTAGTACTTCTATTCCTGTGTGCACTGACGTGATAGTGAGCTGCTGTAACACAAGAGTTTCCCCTCAGGGATCAATAAAGTATTTCTGATTCTGATTCTGACAGCAGTAAACCCTAATCTTAAAAAAGAAGATCATGTTTTCAAAGATAACATTTGAATGAACTAGTGACAAGATAGAAATATCTTCCACAATTTGTTTTGATATTTTCACACACGTGTCATGCCAGAATACAGACAAGAAGAGCACATGCTTATACTATTCCTATTCTAATGTGGGAACATTGTCATCAACAACTCATTGTCATTACAAACAGGTGTACACATCTAACTGATTTGCCCCTTCATATCCAAAGAAACGAGGAACGGGGCTTAATTGCAATCAAGAGCTCTGAGCATATGCTCATACTGCCTACTGTTTAATATGATATTTTGAGTATACTCGATTAGGAAATTGCTAAGTTTTTTTTTTTCTTACGCACACTGGATATCTCACAATAAACAGGCACTAAGCAGTGTGTAGTATGGTTAAAATGCCATACATACTCAGTACCAGTATTGGCTCAGGGCCAAGGACTATGTGATACACTTGTGTGAAACTAAGAGCAAACAAAACAGTTTAATGGGGAGCTGTGTACACAGCAATGTTTTTACTTTTTTACCGGAGCTCCGTAATCTTGACGTTGATCATGCTTCCAATGGTGGAGAGACAAAAAAAAATTAGTACACTAGACTGAAATCAGGAAATTCACAAAAGCAGAGACTATTGGCGAAACAGCTATTGCAAAGCTGAAAACGTACTGTAAATGGCATCCAATTTATTTTTGTCCAGTAATGCCTATTACTGTCAGGGAGCCTACACAGACTCCACCGTCTCGTCCCACCACAGTCGTCAGATCCCAATCACCAGACTACTAATTACATTCACCTGTCAGCAATCACACACCTGCACTATAAAACAGCACTCCTCCGGTTCACTCACTGTCTGGTCTCAACTCTGCCATGCGGTTACTCCAGACTCACTTCCCTGCAGCCCATCTACCTGTCCTCAGGATTCCCCGCAGCCCGTGTGTACCCTCTTCTCCTGGCTCTACAGCTCCCGGCATACCACGGGAAAGAAACGGACTTCCAACCGCAGATAAGACTTTCACAAAGACATTCCTATATCTCGTTGAATAACCTGCTGTTGCAATAAATATCCATCGTACCTGCACTTACCTCTGTGTCCTGTGTTTGCCTGTTGACAATTACACAGTAGTGCCAACCCCTTATATATTTTATGTACATGGTACCACTAGGAAATATGGTCATTACATAGGAGCTAAAAGTAAATTAACGTCACCATAACTTGCAATGACTGAGTCTCAATATTAGTTGAGACATCCGAAACGTCCCCATATTTTTGGAGGGCCATTAATATTGAGACTTTGTCAGCTCTGCAGGTTCTTCTTCCTTCAGCAGTGAGTTCAGTTTACGGATTTTCTCAAAACGAGTAGCTAGAGAACAAAAGAAAAATACATACACCAAAGTTATACTCAAACAGCTGATTACTCCAGATCACTTTTTCATAACACTAAGACTGAAAATATACTTCAAGTTGGTGCTTGCATACTCTACATGCATTACTCATATACTTGTAGACCCTATGTATACTCTACGCAAGTAACTAAGTAAGGTAACACTTCATTTGAAGGGGTTATGCATAAGGTTTACATGACACCTGACATAACCATACATAACCATTCAAAAGGGTTTGTTCCACCTGGTGTCAACTGTCAAAGTGTTATGTCACTTTCAATGTCAAATTGACAGAGGCTATGTCAAGTGACATAGTTGTCAGTTGACATACAAATTATGACACTTTTCAGCACAACGACATAGTACTTGTGTTTGTGTAGAGTACAATGGGTATAACTAAGGAATTAAGCGTGTCTTAGTGGTGCTTAGGCATTAACTTTGAGTCAAGTTAACTTGTGTAGATGGGTTTATGTTGTTGTTGTTGTTGTTTGACTTATTTAAATGGGGCTCATGTTTCTACTTTAACAGTTTTATTGCCATGAACACATTCAACCAAGAACATTACAAACTATTTTATCATCTTTTATACCGCACAACAAATGCGAGAAAGTCTTTAGTCAGTTAGTGCAGCATTTAAAACAGCTACTGTTAGTTAAATAGCTATTCACCTAGTAAGTCTCTCTCTCTCTCTCTCTCTCACACTAACATTACAACATTGTAACAACTATTATCTCTCTGTCTCTGCCTCTCCCCTGTCTCTCCCCCTTGTTCTCTCATTTTTTTAATTTAATAATGGACTTGTGTTCTTCAGGAAAGTGATGAAGATGCCAGCCAAACACAAGGGCAGAGAGCAGAACCTTTCACATTAGCACAGGTGAGACAAAACTACAGTATTTCTCTCTCTCTCTCTCTCTCTCTCAGTATGTATCTTTCTTTTTAAGGGTTTGTTGATTTGTATCCTTCGCAGGAAAACATTGACAATGCCAGTCAAAGAGAAGAGCAGAGACCAGAACCTTTCACACTGGCACAGGTGAGACAAAACCTACAATTTATGAAAACAACATTTATGAAGTTAATTACATAATTTCACAAGACGAACAATGCAATGACAAAATGCACACATTCATCTCTGCAGTTCATGGAAGTGTACACAGACTGTCTATCCGTCCTCTTTTTGTTTGTTTCTTGCGTGTGTTGTGGCTTCCATTTCATTTTTTGTACTAAGTACAGTAGACAATAACTGGATATTGGTGCTTGAGTTCCAAGATCTCTCACTGAATGCAAATTCTGGAAAGCGCAGTTCTGAAAGGCATACTTCCACACAAGTATCGCTCTCATTGGGTATTACTGATAGAGGGCATAAGCATTCTGTTGGGGTCTGCATTAAATACAGAACAGATAAATCACGCCCATGAGGCAATAGTGTACTTTGTTGGAGGTGTGCAGTCACTGTATGGGGAAGAGCACATGACATTCAATGTTCATTCACTTCTGCATCTAAGCAAAAGTATTGTGCATTGGGGTCCTTTGTGGGCCCACTGAGCCTTTATGTTTGAAGATTTCAATGGATACCTCCTGAAACAAATAGAAAGTAGTCAAGCTGTACCACAACTAATATACAAATGAGTGCTGTTATCCCATGCTTTTCCCCCGTTTAGCGAAGCAAATCCTAACAAGAAGTGGTCATGGTCATACCTGCAGCAAAACAAAAAAAACAACTCTATTGTGTTTTTGAAGGATGGGAGTATTTTTAGAATCTCCCACTTTATTAACATGGGTTATCAGTGTTTATAGGCCATAGGAAACTATGGTAATTGCACAGAGCAGAAGTTAGCCAGACGTTCTCTTATCAGAACTCCAGTAAGCTACATGTCAACTGTCCACTTTCCCACAGGCTTTCACAAAGCCATAAACACTGCTCAGATAGTTAGAGCATGTATGTATATTCAATGTCCACAGTCCAGCTCGATTGTATGTTGGCTACTGAAGATATATTACTGTAAATGAATGAATGTGAACTAAATGTGAAGATGGTCACTTATTCATTTAGGGCTGGAAAGTAATTAATTGCTATTACTGTTACTGTAATTTAATGTAATTTAAGGTGAGATAAACTTCTGTCAAATCTATGTAACTATAATGAAACGGCACATATCAGAGTGAAGAGTTTACTACAAAATGTATTCTTCTTTGATACATTTTGCAATGCATGTCATCAACATTTATGTATTTCAATGAAAAGGACACAAGTGTAAGGTATGGGACAAACCAACAAGTCGCATCTTAATGAACTTGGGTCAGCTGGGTCATGTAAAAAGAAAAAAATGTATTGCCAGTTTTCTAAATTTTAAATGTAAATATGCAGCTTGTGTAATGTCATATACTAATTATGTGCAAAAAAAATAATCTTTCTACGGCAAGAAATGAGAGAGTAGGTCTTTCTTTTTATCTCCTTTTTATTTTGCTTAATATTGAATACATTACATGGGGATTTTGAATATTTGCTGCATGCACAAGCACTTTAAAAAATCTGACTGTGTAAAAAACTTGACTTGTCAACTCGACATGGTTTACCAGACTACCTCCACTGCTACTAGCTCAGCTAGGTTTGTTTTTAGCCCAGCAGCTAGGCTAGCTGGTCACTTTTAGTAAGGATTTTAAGCTTTTAGCATTTTTATGGATTTTATTGTGGATTTTAAGCTTGACAGCTCCACTCCAGTATTGGACAATGATCCCACTTTTCTGTGGCTCTGCTCCATCATCACTGGCGCCCTGGAGCATGAAGCCGTTTCGACTAAGCCTGAAGATCCGTGGCTCTTTATGGGTGCAAAGCCCAAAGCAACGGCCATTTCTACTCCTTGCCGAGCCCCAGTGGATGCACGGTCACTCGTCGACTCTGCCTCCTCTCATACCCCGAACTACGCTGATAGTTGGAGATTCCATAGTAAGGAATATCTGTCGTGATGGATGTCATGCAAGGGAGCAGGACACGCAAGGAATAGGACCCAAATGCAGACGAGAGGCAAAGCAGATGTAAATCATTAATTTATTACGGGAAAGGCTTACATGGATAGTCAGGAAGGCAGAGGTCCAAATCAGGAAGGCAGTCCAAGACAAGCAAACAAATAAGAGAAGAAGCAGGCAATGAACAAAATCCTAAAGCCCAGGCGAGGTCCAATCAAACGCAAAATTACATCCAAGAGACTTAGGAGAAGCACAGGAAGCAAGGCTGGGACACCTGATGTGTAGACCACATACCACTGCTGATTCAAATGATCATGACAACAAACTGACACTGAACAAAGGAAAAAACCCGGACTAAATACACTTAGGTACGGGAGACAACAAGACACAGGTGCAATTAATCAAGGCGGGGCCAACAATCTAAACTGGAGGGAAAGCAAATAAAGACAGGAAGTAAAGCCACAAAACACATGAGGAGAGGAGAACACTACAAAATAAAACGGGAAACCGGACAAAACCCCAAAACTATGACAATATCCGCTTTGTTAATGCAGTCATACACTGCTTTCCCAGAGCTACGACCCCCGACATCACGACTATCATAAAAATCATAGTCCATGTCGGTACCAATGACACCACCCGTCAGCAATCTGAGCTGACAAAAGCAGACTTTATCTGCCTCTTTGACCTGCTCAACAGCAGTGGAAAGCATGCTTTTATTTCGGTCCAATTCCTACATTGGGTCGTGGAATTGGACGTTTTAGCAGGATCCTCAGCCTTCATACCTGGCACCAGTCTGTCTGGAGTACCCATGATATTGGTTTCATTCACAATTTTAACTTATTCTGGGATCGTTCTTCCTTGTTTGCCCAAGACGGTCTTCACCCAAACAAGTCAGGTAGTCGCATGCTGGCAGCTAACCTGCAGCACGCTGTACTGTCCTCCTCATGTAATTGAATATTTACATCACTTGTTTCCCCTCACTCTTCTTCTTTCTCCTCTCTGCCCACCATAAACAGCCACACACTGTCACAGACACACCAGGCTCCCCGTCACTTCGCACTTCAGGCTCCCCTTCACAGCGCACTCCTTCACCTGAGTATTAATTCCCAGCACCTGTCACCTCGTACACACCTGCACGTAATCAACCACTCCACTCACATATATAACCCAGCTCCTCGCCACAGTCAGTGTCCGGTCTCGTTCATGGTAAAGGACAGAACGCTAGTTCCCCTGAAGCCTAGAACAATTTGGACTCACTTCGCCTGAACCTAACGATTCCCTGCAACTGCTATTCAGTACCTCTTCCCTGGCTCCATCGTGTTCCTGTGATCCGTGTGGTTCACTCCAGCTCCAGTCTCTGTGTATCTCCAGTCTTCCATGTGTGATCACTCCAGCTCCAGTCCCCGTTGATCTCCTGTCTCCCGTGAGTCTTCCACTCCATCTCCTGGGTTCGTGTGTCTCTCGTCTTCTGTGGGTGTTGCTCCAGTCTCCTGGTTCGAGTTGAGTATCTCATCTGGACTTCCCACTCCTCTCCAGATCTCCGCCAACTCCAGATTAAGGACAGTAGTTTTCCCATCATTTCCTATCCACGTTTTTGGTGTAAAAATAAAGTACTCACTATTCTCCTTGTGTCTTCGGCCTGTTCTGTCCGTAACACACACACTCTGCTGTCACTAACTCCCCCTTGTGGACTGATCATGGTGCTGCTATTTGGAGCCCGGATCCCTCTAGTGCTACTTTTAAAATTCCTGTGGTAATTTTGCATAGGTTATTAATATGAAACAGACACAGCCGACACAGCAATAATAATAATTTAATAAAGATCCGGGCCAGAACCCTACCTCCAGTCTCAACTTCAGTTCTGACCCAGAACAGACTTTTTAAGATGGCTCTTCTCAATGTAACATCCCTCTCTAACAAAACGTTTTTACATTTTAAATGATTTTATCTCTTCTACTGATTTAGATTTCATGTTTTTAACAGAATCCTGGTTACGGCCTGGTGTTCACAGTCAGCTTGCTGAATTGTGCCCTCCAGATTGTGACTACTTTAGCCGCCCTAGGGTTTGTGGTCGAGGTCGGGGCCTTGTTACTGTCTTGTTATAGGAAGCATTTAAAGTGTAACCTCATAGTTTGCAATGATTTTTCCTCCTTTTGAAGTGCTCATATTTAAACTTGGTGTCCCACTCCTGGTCATATATGCTATTATTTATCACCCCCTAAACCAGCTGGTTCCTTCTTGTTGTTTTTATCCAGTCTTGTTTTAAATTATGATAGAATTGTTCTTTGGTGTGACTTTAATATTCATGTTGATGAATGCCCTTGCTGCTGATTTTTTTAAATATCACTAACTCTTAACTTTCAACAACATGTGTCTGGCCAAACTCATTCTCGTAGCCACACGTTAGACCTAGTCTTCAGTCTGGGTCTTAAAATACCATCTGTGGAAATCAGGGACATGTTTGTATCTGATCACCTATGCATTGTTTTTAACTATGAATTAGAGGCTGCTAGTATTGTCTTATCCCGCTCTGAGTACATGCGTGCCCTTAATGAGCATAGTGCCTCAAAATTCTGTACACTGTTCAATTCTCCTGGCAATGTGTTTCCCGATTCCTCCAACACCAACGATTTGGTTGATTCTTTTAAATACCTGTGTTCTTCAACCTTAGATCTCATAGCTCCTCTGAAAAATAGACCAAACTCAAACACCAGAAAACAGCCATGGTTAAATGATAGTATTCAAAGCTGTAAAAGGAAATGTAGAAGAGCAGAATGCAGATGGAAGAAATCAGGTCTCCAGGTCAACTTTGTGGCTATGAAAGAGTTATTACTCCTTTATAATAGGATGGTGAAAGATGCAAGAACATGCCATTTCTCTGCACTCATTTCTGCCCATCAGCACAGCCCCAGATTCCTATTTAAGACTGTGGATCAGTTAGTTAACCCAGCCTCTCCTTGTGCCTCTGCTGATTATGAAAAGTTTCTTTTGCACTTTGCTGGAAAGGTGGTGTTAATAAGATCTGGTATTACCCCGAATCCTGCCTTTTTAGATGTGGATCACCTGCTCAGGGATTCTTTGAGCAATTTTTCTGCTATTACTCTGCCTGAACTCACAGATATCATGTCTCTTATGAGAGTATCCTCCAGACCTCTGGACATAATCCCAACTAGGTTTTTATTGGAATTTATGGATTGTATTGGGCCCCATTTGCTAATTATTTTTAACAGCTCGCTGTCTACTGGCTGCGTCCCAGATTTCTTTAAAACTGCTTGTGTTCAGCCAGTCCTAAAGAAACCTGGGCTTGATCCCACCCTCCTGGACAACTATCGTCCAATCTCCAAACTGCCTTTTTTATTTCCAAGATTCTTGAAAAAATTGTTTCTAGGCAGCTTCTTGCTGCTGTGGAAAATAATAACACCTTTGAAAAGTTCCAATCTGGTTTTCGTCAACACCACAGCACTGAGACAGCTCATTTCAAAGTCACCAATGACCTTTTAATGAATGCAGACGCAGGCATGTGTTCAATTCTTGTGCTGCTTGACTTAAGTGCTGCTTTTGACACAATTGATCATGGCATTCTTCTAAATAGACTGAGGCACTGGGTGGGCGTATCTGGCACTGCACTAGACTGGTTCTCGTCATATTTGTCCAATAGGAAGTTCTGTGTCGCCATTAATAACTACATGTCATCCTTTTCCCATATCAACTACGGTGTGCCTCAAGGTTCAATTCTGGGACCAATACTGTTCTCCTTATACATGCTCCCCTTGGGTGATGTTATCCGCAGACATGGGATTTCTTTTCATTATAAGACGGTGTAGTCCCTCATTCGTCCAGGAGTGTTCTATCGTAGAAAAGGTTTTAGTCGTAGTCATCTGGACACTGTTTTCAGAATCAAGACGTTTCGGCTCCCATCCGGAAGTCATTCTCAATTGTGAAAAAATTGGACGGGAACTGGAAATTTAAGCTACTCTGAGTTACATAAGCCCTGCCCTCAGGAAGGAATCTGCCTGAGTATCTGTTAATAGCTAGTTTCACCTGAAACTGACCTAATAGTTTCAAGATGGCCCAGTAATCAGTAATCAGGCCTATTGTTCTCTGGCTGCATCTACTTCGTCACTGTTAAGTGCCTGATTAGCATGTGATAGGCGTGACCAAGGTGATAATACACTCTGATAGACTTTGGGCAGATTAAATCTCAGACCACCATTTCTGTTCAAAGAGGGGTTCTCTTTCTTCACAAAAATGGCTTCCTTGACACCCCGTTCAAACCAACTCTTCTCTCTACTAAGAATCTTCACCTCGCTGTCTTCAAATGTGTGGTTTGTAGCTTTTAAATGCAAATGCACGGCGCCTGTAATCCTGAGTTAGCGTGTCGCCTGTGCTGATAAAGTCTTCTGTGAAGTGGCTGTTTGGTTTCGCCTATGTACCGTTCTTTGCAGTTTTCCTCACTGCACTGAATGGAGTAGACAACATTGCTCTGTTTCTGTGTGGGTAACTTGTCCTTAGGGTGAACGAGTTTCTGTCTTAAAGTGTTGCCTGGTTTAAAGAAGACAGGAACATCGTGCTGTCTAAAGATCCTTTGTAGTTTTTCAGACAGTCCAGACACATAAGGAATGGAGACACCGTTCCTTCTTGGTTCAGTTACACTTTTGTCCTGTTTTTTGGCTCTTTTAACTTTGTTGATAGCCCAAGTAGGATAACCACAGGCTGAGAGTGCATTCTGGACATGCCTTTCCTCTTTCTTCTTACCCTCTGAGCCTGTGGGCACTTCTTTGGCTCTGTGTTGTAATGTCCGGATTACACCCAGCTTGTGCTGTAGTGGATGGTGTGAGTCAAAGAGCAGGTATTGATCCGTATGTGTTGGTTTCCTGTACACTTCTATCTGGAGCTTTCCGTCCTCTCCTCTGAGAGTAGAACAATCAAGAAAGGCCAAGCGGTTCTCTTCTGCATCCTCACGCGTGAACTTGATGTTGGGGTCCACCGTATTAATATGCTCTGAGAACGCTTCCAAGTCCTGTTTCTTGATTTTTCCAGTTCCCGTCCAATTTTTTCACAATTGAGAATGACTTCCGGATGGGAGCCGAAACGTCTTGATTCTGAAAACAGTGTCCAGATGACTACGACTAAAACCTTTTCTACGATTTCTTTTCATTGTTAAGCGGATGACAAACAGTTGTACCTCCCTGTCAAGCCCACTGATCTTAGTACGCTGAGTTCTCTGCAGGACTCCCTGTCTGACATAAAAAACTGGATGTCAATACATTTTCTTCAGCTCAACGCAAATAAAACTAAAATCCTTGTTATTGGGCCCCAGTACATCACTAAACAAATACTGCCATCTACTGGCTACCTGTCACAACTTATCAAGCCTGTTACAAGAAATCTTGGTGTCCTGTTTGATAGCAATTTATGTTTTGAGCAACATATCACTAAGCTTGTCCAATCATGTTTTTATCACCTCAGAAACATTGCAAAAATCTGATCTATTTAAAATTTTAGTGATGCAGAAACTGTTGTGCATGCTTTTATCTTCTCACGCCTTGTAACAGTCTGTTCACTTGTCTTAATCAAAAAACTTTGAAACGACTGCAGACTGTACAGAACTCAGCTGCTAGGCTGTTAACCAGGACCAAGAGGTACGATCACATCACACCTGTTCTAGCCCCTTTACATTGGTTCCGTTTATTTTAGGATTGATTTTAAAATCTTATTGGTTACTTTCAAGGCTCTTCATGGCCTGGCTCCAGATTATATTTTAGACGTTTTAATCCCTTATGAACCTGTCTGTTCCTGAGTCCAGGATGAAAACAAAGTGGGACAGAGCTTTTGCCATTAGGGCCCTAAGGCTCTGGAACAACTTGCTCGAAATAATTAGGCTGTCTGAGTCAGTGTCTTCTTTTAAGTCTCTTCTCAAGACGCATTTATAAAGCATATCCTTTATTTTATTGGGATTTTTTGTTTTTTGTTTTTTTATGTATTTTATGATTCACTGTGGTATTTTATTTCTCTCTCTGTGAAGCACTTTGTACTTTGTTTTGATAAGTGCTCTATAAATAAAGTGTTATTTATTATGATTTATCTACTAAGGATATTGTATGTGGCTTTACTGTCATATATAGTACTTATTATTACTTACTTACTATAAGTTCCCAAATTATATAAATTTCATATTACACAAATTTAATAAGGATTTTGTATCTGGTTTGACTGTCATATATATTACTTACAAGTTTCAGATAAAAGATATAAACATTTAGTAAAATAAGACGGTGTAGTCCCTCATTCGTCCAGGAGTGTTCTATCGTAGAAAAGGTTTCAGTCGTAGTCATCTGGACACTGTTTTCAGAATCAAGACGCTCGCCCCATCCAGAAGTCATTCTCAATTGTGAAAAAAATGGGACGGGAACTAGAATGACTTCCGGATGGGAGCCGAAACGTCTTGATTCTGAAAACAGTGTCCAGATGACTACGAATGAAACCTTTTCTACCATTTAGTAAAATGTATGGGTTGTGAGGCTGTGGTCCAGGCTAGTGCTGCATATTCAAAGAGTGATCTGATATATGTCTGGTAAACCTTAAGGATGATGTCAGGTGATGCTCTGTGTTTGTGTCTGCTGAGTGCTTTGATGTGGTTAAGTCTTCGGTTGCCTTCTTTTTCCAGGGTGTTGATGTGGGTGGTCCATGTCATGTTTCTTTGGAGTGTAACTCCTAAAAACTTTGCCTCTTTGGCCAGGGTGAAAGGGAGTGTTGTGGAGGGTGAGGTGGATAATTGGTTTGAGTTGGGGTGAGCTGTTGAAGAAAAACTTACTGAAGAGATGTCCTCCATTGAATAAAGGAATAACTCAATGAGCCCCAGTTGTCGTTGCATGAATATATAGATTTATTACAAACAGATGTGTCAACAGAGAAACAATGTGGCAGCATGTGCACATGGCACAGCCAACACAATACTTAATACTTTGCATCCAAAGCCCGGTACACATCCAAAACAGATTCTTCTTATACCAGAACGGTGGGTGGTGGTTTACAGGTTACATCATCCATCATAAATCATTAGAAAGATGAGACAAAGAAAATGACTGTCTCCATCCCAAGTTATCAGTATAAAAAGAACAGACTTCTGGGACACTTTTATGATCAGAACATCTAGTTCCCCATAACCCCTTCAAACACATCTAGTGCCTTCAATTTCTGAGTTCATCATAAATCCGGAGGTATACAGTTTTAGAAAGAAACTCGTGCTTTTCACAGTAATTATCATTCTTATCAAAGATTAATTCTCTTTGTTTACAGTAAGCAAAACACTTTAACTCTTGAATGGTTTAACTATTAGATTAATCCAAACACATAATTGATAACGCAATATCAAATACTGATTATTAACCATGACTTACAATCAATCTTCATGTGGTTTACATTAAATGGATTAGAAACACTTTAATTTCTTAAAGCAAAATAAATCAGAACAAAATGAATCAAACTAATTATTAAATATAATAAATTAAGTATAGGTACCATACTTAATGTGATTACTAATTAGGTCATCCTAATTAATTTACTAATAACTAAGGGTTTTCCATTGATCAAACCTTCTATTTAGATTTCTTTTGTCAAACTACTGTCTAATGGTGAACAGCTCAATTAGGTGATAACCTTTATTGGCAGAATCTGAATCATCGTCTGAATAATTGTGCTTTACCAGATGAGAGGTAGGTAGAGTTTGATATGAGTAATATTATAAAGAGTACGGTCTAGACCTGCTCTACAGGAAAAGCGCAAAATAGATAACTTCTGTTATGAATTGGCACTATGTAAATGAAATTGAACTGAATTGATTCTGATCGGGGGAAACGTCAATAGTTTCTGGGTTTAAGACTAGCTTAGCCATAATGTTAGTGTTCTTTTTAACACTTTATTATTTAATAACAGCTGATACTTGGGCACATATCATCATTTCTACTATTATTACTGTCACAAAAACAAAACACACAATAGAGGATACCTGAGGCCCCAATAATCCCATTAGGTCACCTGTTATTGTATGTATCCATGTATTAAGTACATGGATAAAATGTACATGTATAAGATGTACTTAATGCAATTAAGTTAAACCTTGTACCGCTTCCTGGACTACATCAGCTACAGTGTATCATTTAAAACACATTTATAGATGGACGAATAAATAAGTTACATTTATTTTGGTGACTCTAAAACAATTATTAGTTCCTAAATTTATCAATATTGGACTATGCATAAGACATGTAGGGGTTAGATCAGATTTAATGCAAAAGCAGAAAATATTCAAACAATAATTAATGAACATTCTAACATTGAAAGGATATTGAAAAATCTCTAAGGTAATTTAAGATTCCTACAAAGATAGTACAGTCGAGCAGAGTTACTTTGATGAAAGGTTGTAGACTAAGATCTCTGCTCCTGGACGGGCTTAATTCAAATTACTTTGAGCATAGGAGCTACTGTTATACTTATTTCACAATTATCTGGTCCTGTCAGATTAACAGCTCTGTATTATGTGTGGAAACTCAGCATCTTATGTACACCAGAGATATTGACACCTGGAGGTCAATAATACTAATTAACCTGCGACATGACAAAATCAACAATTTCTCTCTGTGAGTCTGGGAAGGGAGATGAGTGATGACCTGGAAAATAATAATCTTTGTTAGTTTCATTGAACTCTCCAGCCAGATCATACCAGTCATACATTCTCCAGTCCACTGCAATGAAAGAAATTGCAGTTAATATTGGAGAGTGAGTTGAAGTTGGTAGTTGTTGTCACACCCAACAGTCAGATTTCTGTTGTTTGCATAGTCCAGCATCATGTGCATAGCGAGATTTAGAAGTGTCATGGAAGCTATGTTTCTCTTGCTGGGGGCCATGTTCTGATGGCCACTATGTGGCATTCCTTCCCTCCTTAAGACGGTTCTCCTGGTTTAGCAGCACTTGGCATGGATCTCTTCATCTAAGAGAAGAAGTGACCCAAACACAACATCTCTTGGCTCAAAAGGATGGATGTCCCTTTTCCAGGCTCTGGCATGTCCTTAGTTCAACGAGGTCGGACAGCTGATTGAGGTGAGTGCTGAGCCTTTTATCCTGGCTGTGATTAGGTACTGATGGGGAGCAGGAGTGTGTGATTAACTGACGGTGGAGCCTGGCATATCTGTGACAATTTGCTTTACATATAGGAGTAGGTCAATTAAAGTATTCTGAATAAACATTACTGCGTTACAATTTTTAAAGGGGAAGCGCCTATTGATGATGATAATGTTGCATAATACTATTACTTTAAAGAACACATTTAGGCTATGAAATAAAGTCAAGTCAGGGTATATGTTAATCTCAACACATTAACATATCCTCTGGTGAAACAACCTTGCATCTCAGTAATAACAATAAACTCTTTTTCTATAGACGAACATTTGCAGCCAGTGCATACAACTGATTATCATCTATACGACCACCTTTCTCAATAAAGCCTTACTACAATTAAACAGAAAACGGTACAAAACTCAGATAATTACACCAAAATGAGCCACAATAAGTAAAACAAATACATATGAAGGAAAAAGGACACCACTATGTTTCTGAAGAACGCAGTGGCTGTTTACTTTGCACAGTGAGAGGCACGACAAAATATTCTTCTACTTGTTTTGCAATAATATCAGCGAGAGTAGAATGCATGATTGAATTAGTCGATTTTTTTACTTTCTTTCTGCTTTTGAGTCTTAGAACTGTTGGACCCCTGGTGACGAAAGGGCCAGATCCAGTATGTCCATGGTGGAATTGGCAGAGTTGTGTAGGTTTGTTGTTACTGAGGACAGTGAGGTTGGTGGTGTCCAATATTTCTTTAAGTGCTATTCCTGATTTGTTTGTAGTGTTGCAGTTCAAAGCCTTGTGCTTGGCATTAAAATCCCCCAGTATGAGCGTATTTCTGTTGTATTGTATTCTATACCATGTTTGATTAAAAGTGCCACTCTGCCCCCACTGGTTGTTCTTTTCTTAAAATATTAAAACCACCAATTTTAAAAGGTGTTTCTTTCTTGAGGAGGGTTTCGTTAATGAAGGCTACTGTGACCTGTTTTTCAATTAAAATTTGTTTCAGTTCACTTTTGTTTTTCCTTTTTCCTCTTATGTTGATGTGTAAAAAGGTGGAAGCCATAAAGAAAGGTTAAAGGGATTAGATAAATAAAAAACAAAATAATATTAAATAAATCAGTTAAATGAGCGGGTTAAAAGATGGGACTGTTTAAAATGTTTGTGTTCTTTCTGACGCTTTCCAGGATTTTCTGCATTGTTTTCTGGTCTTCGCATAACAATTTGAGGTCTGTATTTTTGTGAGGTTTGTGCTGGGGTCCTGGGGGTAAGTGGGATGTCTTGGGGAGTCAATGGGATGTGGGAGTTGGGAACTGGAACCTTGAAAGATTTTGAACCTGGAACCCTGAAAGATTTTGTGGCCAAGAGCTTCTTGGTGCTGTGGTGGTGAGGGCAGGTAGGTGGGGCAGTTTTTGGAGATGAGAGGGGTGCTTGCCGCCACAGTTGGCACATTTGGAGACTGTTCTGTCCTTGTTAAATTGTTTGTAGTGGTGATTTCCTTAACAACTGAGACATGTGACTGGGTTCTTGCATTGCATTGATGTGTGGTTGAATTGTTGGCAGTTGAAAAACTTTTTAATTTTTATGTTTGGTTTGCATCAGATCAGTTCTTTGTAGATGGATTTGTTGGTGGTAAAGATGCCATGGTTGATGTTGTCTATGACTACTGGTATGAGTGATGAGCTTTTGGGTGAATCTATGTGTTCTTGTTCCTTGCGTGTTCTCTTCTTGGGGTTGGTGCTGAAATGAAATGTATTTGTCCTTGTTTTGGTAAATGGTCTCTGTAAAGGTAGCCAGATTGGGGGGCGGGGTATTTCCATAGGGTTGCCATGCATCAGTCATCACCCTCCATTTGTCCTAAATATGAGGGTGTCAAATTAATGAAAAAAGCCACATAGGAAATAGATACAGGCACCCCTCTCTAAATCCTCTATATTGCTGCGATGGTTTGTGCGCCCTCTGGCTCGCTTCAAGTAGGTCTGGCTTATTGAGCACAATGAAAACCTAGTGCAACTAATTTCCTGCAGATGGCATGCCTTACTCACTGTGCCAAAACCAGGATTGCCAGTAAACTCGACAGTTTTCTCTGTTTATGTGACATGGAGATGTTAATGCACGGCAGGGACTGTACAGTTGTCGAGGCACACAGACATCCATGGCACACAGGAGGTAAGGCGTACAGATTCAACTCCTCTGGGAAGAAAACGCAGTGTTGGGTGGTCAAAAGCACTCAGAATAAGTGAAGTGTGATGCGTAACTGATCCCGTGGATGATGTATAATTAAGTTAACAAGGTGTAGGCAATTAGATGTGGCCTACCAAAGGATGTGTAAACATGATGGTGCCTACTTAATAAGCAATGGCTGCTTTGGCGCTGCTGGAGGACATCGCAAATGGCAGAGTTCAAAAGGAAGCGTGTTCAGGGACCACACTGATTTATTGGCCCAAGATGATGAATGACTTTTGAGCAGATTCAGATTGCCAAGAACTATCCTCTTGGAACTCTGTGCTGAACTGGGCCCGGCTTTGGAAAGGGGGACCGCAAGGAATCGTGCCTTACCAGAGCTTTCCAAAGGGAGCTGGCTGACCGGTCGGATATCTCCCAATCATCGTTGAGCCGCGCCATACTGGCCGTATGGGATGGCATAGTCCGTATGTTGCCCAGTTACATAAAATAAAACAATAAAACAAAGGTAGCATACCTCTACCACAGGAGCTGTGGATCAATGAACCTGACCCTGGCCCACCAAACACTGAGCCAAATGCAGCAGCTGTACAGCGCCGTTTGGATGTGATATACAGAATGTTAAACAGAAAGTGGTAAGTTAAGACTTGGCATATATTTTTTTACCAGTTCTTTTAATGTGTCACTTATGTCACCGACCAGAGACCAGGGCTTCTGATGGAATGGTGTGGAGCTGACCAGGGCTTTTGGATTGGCCTCTAGCCGTGTCCAGGAGTCATCAGGGACGATGACCGGAGGAGGAGCTTCAGCAGCAGGACAGTGAGCGGTGACAGGCTCTGGAGGAGAGACAGCTTCAGTAGCTTCATCAACTTCACCAGCAGGAAGGGAAGGAGCAGAGGCATCAGGCACTCGGGCACAAGTTGTATCAGTTTGTGCTGGGCCGAAGATGATCGTGTCCATGAACTTCTCAGCTTCCTGGATCTGGTAAAGTGTGGATATTCTTCCTTCCAGCACTGCTATTTTGTTGGCCAGGTGAACACAGTTGACACAGCGAGGCAGGGAGTTGAGTGGAGCCATGGTTTGTAGATGGGGTGGCTGGAAACAGAAATAGAAAGGCCAGTACAGGGCTAAAAGTGCATAAGAGTTTAAAAGAATTACCATCAATAGCTGGTAGGTTGAAGGATTTGGAGTTTGGAGAAAAAACACTCAATGTGAAGTCTAACTCTAAATACACTAAACTACAGAACAAATGGTGTGTGTGTGTGTGTGTGTGTGTGTGTGTGTGTGTGTGTGTGTGTGTGTGTGTGTCAAAAATGGCTGCTTGGGTCCAAGATGGCATCAAACAAAAGAAATCAGCGGCCACGTGGCTAGATAAAGTAAATAAAGGAAACATCAACTTAGCATGTGGCTACCAAATTAATCTAACAGTGAAAACACATAATAAAACTCAATGAACCAAATCAATACATATACATTCACAAAAGTAACACAGTCCTGTGCGTAGCCAAGTACACTGTTAAGCTATGTGAAGCTATTTAATGCCCAGTTCTAGTTTTTTTTTTTTTACTACTGGCATTTATTTGAGAAAATACAGTACACACAGTAACTAGAAATGGTTATTTTCCCCCAAAAAATCATTTGCATGCACCCGGATACCCCTACTTTTTCTAGGTTTTCTCTACACACACAACAGTTTGGTATAGAAAGAGTAACATCAAAAGAGACGTGTACCTTTAGATACATTAGGTGTTTGAGGGAATTCCACAGGAGTAGTTAATCATTCTTTAATTTTCTGTACATTTGAAGTAGTTTTTTTTTTCCAACAATATAATCACTGAGTCTAACCTGGTCACAGTAGGAAAGTTCTGGTTTTGCTCCTGCTTATCTGGCCCGCACATTCATTTATATTTTTAAGATGGCCCCTTCAGTGTTTGAGTTTGACACCCCTGGATTGCTCCTTTAGATGTGGGCATAATCAGTGATCTGATAATATAAATCATAGTAGATAGACTTCTGTGTTGTCTCGTTCAAGGTCAGTGTTTGGAACGTTTCTGGACATTTTTGGCTTCATGTTCAGTTCCTGCACAGTCTATAATATTCTGTGTTTTGTTCCTTGCAAATGTATGTGTTGATATTAGGTAAATGCTGTACATGTTGTGAAAAAGACATTTTGCCATAAGCAGCATCTCAAAATCAAGCATTGCTATGAAATGTTGATATTTTATCTAGAAGTCTCTCAATGAATTTTAGCTCTCTTGACACTGAAAGCTAGCTGCAGGCTTCACTTTACAAATCAATAAGACAGTTTTAACAGTTGTTAAATGACAATATTGCAATTTCTGATTTTGTTAGTGACAATACAGTCTGACCATTATCAAATTCAATTGTCATTTTTACAGCCCACATTTCAACTTGTCATAGTAGAAAAAGCACAGGTGTTACTAATAACATTAGCGATGGCTCTATTCTATTCCAGTGTCCCAGTAAACCATCATAGTGTGACAGTGAGCCTGCATGAACGATACCAGGACCCAGAAACTGAAGCAGCTACATGGAATTTAGCTATCATTCATTTTACTATTTACCCCTATGCTTTTCCTGCAAGTCAAAATGTCATCAGTGACAAAAGTGTGAAGATGCCATTTGATTGGTCGTGCCACATAAAGCGGTTTTGTATAAACCTTTTCTTTGAATAGTGATGCTGTGTGAGTATGAACATCATAAATACTGACAGGTGACATTGGGAGCTTAAGCACATAATGTCAACTTTATTGTAAATTATATTTCTTTACAATTTAGAATGTAAGACACATTTGTATGACACATGTATTCCCACAACTTTATTGAATATCAAACAGTATAGAATTGCTGCAATAGCCTATGGAAAATGATTCTGTTTATCTTGTCTACCTTTTTTCTTTACATACTGTATATATCCTGCATGTACGCTATAGAATGGATTAAAAAAAAAAAAGAATGAAAGATGACAGAAGATAAAATGCTTCAAAACAAATGCTGTACCAAAGTGTTGGTCAAGGGGAAAGATTTGGCCGGAGCTAAAGTAAAGATTAGGAGCCACAAAAAATCATCAGCACCATAAATGTCCATACTAAATATCATGTTAACTGGACAGCCGTTGTTGATATGTCTTAGTGGCAGAGCAGGACGTCCACCAAACGGAAGGTCGGTGGTCAAGACTGGCTTCCCCCAGCCCACATGTTGGAATTTCCTTGGGCAAGACACTGAACCCCAAATTGCTCCCGAGGGCTGTGCTTTCAGTGTGTGAGTGTGTGTGAATGATTAGTTAGTTACTTTCTTTGGACTGATGAATAGGGAGAATGTGATATGTAGTGTGAAGCACTTTGTATTTGTATAGCGCCTTTCTAGTCATCCGACTACTCAGTCTATTTACCTTAATTTATGACCTGTGAGTTTTTTCAATATTAAAATTATATTTGGCCCACTAACTATTATTAAGATGCAGTTCCTATTGTGAATGCTAGCTGTCACTATCACCATATGGGAAAATCAGTAACAGGAAGCACTCGGCGTCAGAGCTCCCCAGCTGGATGATGTGATGAGTATTATGATGAAAACTATTCATGTCATCCATTCAAGAGTTCTTAATCAGTGGGAGTATCAGGCTTTCCTGTCAGAAATTGATGCACAATACAGGGACATAATCTACCACTCAGATGTGGGCTGGCTTAGTCGCGGGACAGTTCTAGAGCGGTTATATCATCTGAGATCTGAAATTGAGCGTTTTTTGAAAGAAAAAGGTCGTTGTTGAACTGAGCAACCCTGAGTGGTTGGCAGACCTCACTTTCTTAGTTGATCTCACTGGCCATCTGAATAATTTGAGATGAGGCTCCATGCCAAAAGGATGCTCAGCAGTTACTTTGGTGAGTACAATGTGATCATTGCTATCATAGAAAAAAAGGCTCAAATTTCAAGACAACACAAGTTGTAGTAAACCGAAATGATTCTTTAAGGGGCAAAAGTGTGATCTATGTTTACTGGTGCACATGGTGGTTCCAGCATCTCAGAAACAGTCATGAAAGGTTCATGCACTATAGTGTCTAGGGTTAATAGAATGGTGAGATAAACAAGAAATAGAGAGTCTAGAGGTCAGTAGAGTAGCTACCTCTGAATCACTGCACAGGAAGACTAAGGTACAATAACAGCTCAACAGTAGTGAACAGAATCTAACATCTAAATGCACAGCAACAAAATCTGTAGGAACTGTATGGTGCTAATGAGTGAGCATGGATCAAACCTCTAGGGAAGGTTTCCAGCACCTTACTGAATCCATGCCTTGAAAAGATACTGATGTGCAGTATTTACCAAAAAATGTGACCAAATTCTATAAGTGCCTAGATTGTGCCTAGACTGAAGCTGGACTCAAATCCTTTATCACAGTGGAACTAACAAAAAAATGATTGAGTGAAATCTGATGAAAAAATAACCCACACAACCTTAGTTATATTCTGATGGCATATGTAAGAAATATCAGCAGAATTGTATGCATTGGCATTTAAACTTGAAACTTGTCCATAGCAAAGCATTGCCATGTGCCTCTGAAGCAGTTATGTATTCCCAACAATAGAGACATTTCCCAACATCCCCATCTCTTGGACCTCAATCTATTTGTAAATTCAAACACCTGATAGTATAACCAAATATATACAGAACAGAGCTAATGAACAAACAAATAAAACAATTATTATAAAAAAGTTTTACTAGGCCTATAAGAGCTTATTTTTAAATTTCCCAAAATGAATGTCGAATCCTTTTGTTTAAGACGCTGGCTTACTGACTCCGTAGCTCCAGGCTTCGCAGAGATAGTAGTAGGAAACGGCCAAAGTTTGTCGGCACAAGAAAAGTGTATTGCTGATTCTTAAAGTTTTCAGGGTGGTGTTGTGTGGATGTGTGCTTTGTGTACTTTGTTTCCTCCCAGTTAAACCACATGGCAGTAGTCAAGGCCCAGTGCTGCTATGCACCAATGTGCGCAACAATTTGTTTCACCCCTTATTTTCTTCCATAGTTTTCCAGTTCTGACTCTTAAAGGCCAATTAGGTTGAGCTATGACCTGAGCTATGTTTTATCTGAAAGCATATCCTGATTTTACCTAAACTGGTTGTTTATTTTACTGTTTATTTTATTGCTTTTGTGTATTTTATGTATTTTATTTCTTTATATTTCGTCATTCACTGTGGTATTTTATTTCCCTTGTTGTGAAGCACTTTGTACTTTGTTTTGATAAGTGCTCTATAAATAATGTTTTTTTATTATTATTACTATTATTATGACCTCCCTGAGCTGAAAAGTTGATTATCTCTCCCAAGTTGAAATCAACTATCATCCAAATCATGACATCCTCAATGGAAATCATGTGTACCTTATAGGATAAGGTTGGCAATATTCTATATTTTTCTTCTCGTCAAAAAATCTCCATAAAAATCTCCAAACCAAATATTAATGTATCCTACTAACAAGTATTGTGTGTGTATCACAGCCTGATCTTCTTCCTCTGTGCCACAGAGCTCCATTGTTGTCCAAAAACTGAAACATGAAAACACACACTGTAGCTTATTTTGAAATGTGGAATTATCCGCTGCTGAAAATAGTCCCCAACAATTGCACTGTTTCCTCTTGTTTTAGTAACGTTTGATAAAAACTACAGTGGCCAGCTTTTTTAAGAAGTTACTGAGCCTTTTTTTAAAATGAAACTATATATTTGTAAACTCTTTTTTTAAAGATTTATGTCATTAGTAGGAACCAATGGGCATAGAGTGGAGAGCCACAGAGAGTAGGGAGTATTGAGAGATGGACTGACACACTATTGGTTTTGGTCTTTTCATTGGATTTGTTGACAATTAGAAAAATATAGTACATTGCAGCTATATCTGTCACATCCCGCTCTGCTCCCTAGTTCATGTTCTTCTTTGTTTCATGTTATTCAGTGTTTCCTGTTTTATTTTGTAAAACCTTCTCATTTCAGTCACTTTACTTCCTGCCTTTGAATGTTTCCTGCCAGCTTTGATTGTCTGCCCCGCCCTGATTAGTTTCACCTGTGTCTAGTTATCCTTGCCTCACAAGTGTATTTAGTCTGTGTGTTCCTTTGTCTCAGTGCGTAGACCAGGGATTGAAGTGTGGCTGGACGTCACTCATTCGATTGAGGAAGAGGGTTACACTAACGAATTGGTGGTTTTTGCATAATCTGATTTGTGACTGGATCAGAATGGCAAATAGTAGTGGATTGTCGGAGGATGATGATATGGAGATGGAATGGACACAAATTGTGAGTAGTAGGAAAGGACGAGGAGAGAGGAAGGATAAAAGAGATAGCCAGTCGACATCTTCGGGAAAACGGGCATTAGAAGAGGAAGTGCGAGATGTCAGGAAAAAGATTATGATATAGGAATTTAAGGTAATTTAAATTTAAGGTGATAACATCGATTATTCCAATAACTTTGACAACTGGATTGAGGAAGGCAATTGGGAATATAGAAATGTCAAAGGTGTTGCATGATGGCAGTTTGTTGGTGAAATGCAAAAATGTGGAGCAGAGAAATAAAGTGAACAGCGTGTAAAAAATAAATAATGTAAAGAAGGACAGTTGGTGAGAGAAGCTAGGGGAGTGATAACAGGAATCCCCATCGGAGAAAATTTGGAAGAACTAAGGAAAGTGATGAAAGGAGGAAAAATCACAGGAATTAGACAGCTGCAGGCCTTCAGGAACGGGGGAAAAGTGGATAGTGAGTCAGTATTGCTACAATTCAATGATGAGGTGCTTCCTGAAAAAGTAATGGTAGGCTACATGAGCTTTAATGTGAGAGAATATGTCCTCCTCCAATAAGATGTTATGTCACCGATATGGTCATAAGGCCAATGTATGTAAAGGAAAACAAAGATGTGGAAGATGTGGAGGAGAACATGCATATGGAGAGTGTGGAAGCAATGTTCAGGTTAAATGCTGTAACTGCGGAGGAAACCACAGCAGCGTATGGTGGTTGCACCATCAGGAAGCAGGCAGTGGAGAATCAAAGAGTAAGATCAGAACAGAAAGTAAGTAATATGCAGAGGCTGTGAGGATGTGTAACAGTGAAAGAAGAGAAGGGGGACTCAACCAAAGTCATCCTGAAACAAATGCAGGAACAGCACAGGTACATAAGGACAACACAGGAATATCAATGGACAAGTTAGGGCTGTTTTTAGCCTGCATCATCAACTGCTGAGAGCAAGTAAAAACAAAGACAGAAAAAATCTAAATCATAGTTAAAACAGCGGCTAAATTCCTAAATATGAAAGATTTATCGTGGGAAAAGATGCATGCTGACCTTTAGTCAGGGAGAAGGGACCTGAGACAGCTTCACATATCATACCATGATGTTATTACTATTACAATGGAACGCCAGAAGTCTGATAGCAAATGGACAGGAGTTTAAAGGTTACATTGATAAGTTAAATAGGAAACCAGATGTCATGCATTCAGGAGACATGGCTCAAGCCAAATCTGGAGTTCATTATTAATGGATATACAAGCATACGCAAAGATAGATACAAAGGAAATGGTGGAGGGTTTGCAATATTTATTAAAGAAGGTATAAAACATGGACAGTTAAGTACAGTACAAGAAATGGAAGTAGTAGTTGTTGAAACATGGTGCAAAAAAGAAAGTATGAAAATATTAAACTACTATAACCCATGCAAACAACTAGAGAAGGTAAAACTAGAATCAATACTGAAACATTGGAGAGGTAATATCATCTGGTGTGGAGACTTCACTGCGCACAGCATGGGGCGAACAAGAAGATTTAAATGGAGAAATTGTAGAGGAGCTAATGGACGAAAAGGAACTGGTGTGTCTAAATGATGGATCAGGCACACGGGTAAATTTGGTGAAGGGTACAGAGTCTGCAATAGATCTTACTTTGGTATCACGGTCTTTGGTGTGGGAAGTAAGTAAGGGAAGCACTATAGGGAGTGATCACGATCGTATATTCACAAGTATTGGAGTAGAACAGGATGAGAGAGAAGGAAGATGGAAATTTGAAGAAGCAAAGTGGAACAAGTATAGAGTAATAACTGAAGGGAAATTAAAAGAGGTAAATATGAACCAGACAATTGATGACCTCAATGCAGAAATAAATTGTATTATATTAGGAGCAGCAAAAGAGTCAATACCAAAAAGAAACAGTAGTAAAAGGAAAAACATAGTTCCGTGGTGGACACAAGAATGCACTTCTGCAATTCAAGATTGAAATAAGGCATTTAAAGTCTTGAAGAAAACACATAAGTTTCTGAATCTTATTGACTATAAAATAAAGCAGGCAGTAGTTAGGAGTACAGTAAAGAGAGTTGAAAGGGACTTTTGGAAGAGGTATTGTGGCTCACTAGGAAGGACTACACCGTTAGATCGAGTATGGGGGATGATTAAGAGGATGTGCGGAAATAGAAAAGAATATGGATATCCTATAATGAAAGATGGGGGAAAAGTAGTAATAGAAGGTAAAGAGAAAGCAGAGTTATTAGCAAGGACATTTGTTAAGGTACATAGTACTGAAAATTTGAGTAATGAGGAAAAGAAACAGAGAGAGAGAACAACAGGAAAAAATGTAGAAGCACTGCAGGATGATGAGGAAGATGGAAGTGCAATAAATATGTTGTTTACTATAAGAGAGCTAAATAATGCATTAAGAAAGTTGGGGAAAACAACACCAGGGAGAGACCAAATAAGTTATTGTATGCTAGAAAACCTAAGTAATAGGAGTAAAGGAATATTATTAAGATTATATAACAAGGTATGGGAAGAGGGATGTTTACCAAGTCAATAAGAGTCAGTTATTGTCCCCATATGTAAGCCAGGTAAGGATCCACACTTAGCAGAAAGGAAAAAAATGATAAACGAAAGATTAAGGTTTCATATAGAGACAAAAGATCTGTTAAAGAACTACCAAAGCGGATTTAGAAAAGGAAGAAGTACAATTGATCCGGCTCTGTGTTTGGAAAATGAAATTAGGAAAGCTCAAATGAATATAGAGAGTTTAGTAGCTGTATTTTTTGACGTTGAGAAGGCGTATGACATGTTGTGGAAGGAAGGGTTAATGATCAGGTTACATCAAGTGGGAATAAGAGGGAGAATGTGCAGACGGGTTAAAAACTTCTTAACAGCGAGGTGGATATTAGTAAGAGTAGGGAAAGAATATAGTACCAAGTATTTAGTGGAAAATGGAGTAGAATCAGTCCAGTTCTGTTCTCAATCATGATAAATGAAGTGTTTAGTAGTATAGATAGGTCTATTGGTGTTGCATTATTTGGAGATGGAGTTATGTGGAAAAAGGGAAGGAATATAGATTATTTAGTCAGGAAAATGCAAGAGGCAAAAGGAAAGTAGAGGGCTGGGCAATGGAGCGGGGTTTCCGATTTTCAGTGGCAAAGACAGAAGCAGTATGTTTCACAAAAAGGAAAATTCAGGACCAGATTAAACTTGAACTCTATGGAGAAAGTTTAGAGAGAGTAGAGTGTTTCAAGTATCTAGGTATCTAGTTCGACAAGAATCTTACTTGGACCAGTCATGTTGGAAAAGCTGTTGAAAAGTGTAAAAAGGTTGTGAATATTTGAAGGTGTTTGAGGGGTAGAGAGTAGGGAGCAGGCAGGATTTCTCTGAAAACTGTATATATTGGGTTAATCAGGGCAGTGTTAGACTATGTCAGCATGGTTTACCAATCAGCATCAAAAACATTATTAAAGACGATAGGAAACACAGCGAATGGAACGGGGATAGGGGAGATAATGTTAAGCCCCACGGTACCGTTCTCTGTTGTCCCACCTTGGGTATTAGGAGAGATAGTGGTGGACCTGCACCTTCTGGAAAGGAAGAAAGAGAAATATAGATAGGAACCAAGTCAACAGATATTTAGAGGGAAATTACTCTGAGTATATTAAAGAGTAGGAGTTGCATTCATAATCCCAGATTTAAATGTAGTGTCAAATAAAAGAGTTAGTAACAACCTTTCAGTGTTCACAGGGGAAATGTTGGCTTTCTTTTAGCCCTTCAGTGGACAGAAAGCATCAAACCAGGCAAATTGTTATTAGGTTCAGATTCTAGTAGTGTATTAACCAGTTTCAAGAGTTTACAGTCAGAAGCAAGACAGGACATGATGCTGGAAATAGCTCAAACTATCTGCAGAATTACTAAAGCAGGAATAATAGTGAAATTCATCTGGATTCCAGTACATATAGGGGTAGAGGGAAATGAACTGGTAGAGAAATATGCAAAAGATGCATCTAAGAAAGATGAAGTAAATATGACTATGATGATTATAGTAAGGCTGAAGTTAAAAGCATAATCAAAGTAGTAATGAAAAAGAAATGGCAGGAAATTTGGAACAGAAAAACTAAAGGTAGACGTTACTATAGTATCCAAAAGAAAGTAGGAGGAATGAGGGAAACCAGTCGATCAAAAAAAGAAGACATTATCTCAAGGATGAGGTTTGGGCATACTGGTCTTATTAGTACACTGAAGATAACTGGTAAACATGGGACTGGTCTGTGTGAGTACTGTAACATACAGGAAACAGTAGAACATGTAATTATCAATTGTTCTAGGTATGAGCAGGAAAGACAGATGCTAAAAAACAAACAGCGAATTAGTCTTTGCACATGTGTGTAGCGGTCCAGCCCTTTCCCCAGTGTTTCTGAGTGTTGTTGGACTTTCTGCTTGATTTACTGGACGCTGGATTTTCTGCCTGCTCCTTATCGGATTTGTTTGCCTATACTGGACTCCTTTCTGGTTTTTGACCTTTACCTACCTCACTGTCCCGTAAGCCTTTTGTATTGACTTTTACTAGCATTAAATCATTGTACTGCACCTACTCTGCCTCTGAGTCTGCGTTTGGGTCCTGTTCCTCGTGTTTGTTATCCTGCTAGCATATTTGTGATAACATCCTTTTAATACAAATGTCTGTCCTTAAACTAAAGTGGAGTTGTCACAAAATCGTTATCAGCTAAACTATAATACCCTTGTTTGTTTTTCTAATCTTATACAACACTGCTGACTTAGCAATTGTAGTATTTTAACTGTATGTGTAGTTTGTGTAGTAGTACAGTTGCTGGGGCCTTATATTTAACTGGACTGCAGAGAGAACCTGGCTTTTTCCCCCTAACCTTTCTTTCTAGTTCCCTCTGCTTTCTAAGTACATTATATCTTTTTGTTGTTTTTTTTATTGTGTCCTCCCTGTTTATGCGCTAACACACGAAGAAGCACAGGAATGTGCCAACAAAGGCAGTGAAGAAGACTACTAGCAAGTAAACAATACAGGTTTCAATGATGTTTTGAGACCTCAAGCATACACACAATGCATTTTGGTGAATAACGCTAAATGTAAACAGTTTCTTTGTTTAAAAGAGAACTCCACAGGGCACCGTTGAGTACCTCAGCTTGAGGTTGGAGACACAACATTTTTACCAGAAAGCCTGCATTACGAACAGGGGGTTTAAAAGATGTGGCTGTTTACCAGGCAGGAAGGGTCTAATAAAAAGATACCAATGAGCTGCATATTGGGTACTTTAGGCTCCAGTTGTATGTTTGTTTATTTTTTGTTTTTTTGAGTTTGACTCATACTATGGACTAAAAGTCAGGATATCTCAGCCTCTGCTGCTTCTATTTTTACACTTCTTTTTTTTGGTCTGTCCCACTATGGAATTGCATTACTAAATCACTGGATTACTTAAATTTTCTCAAAAGGGCTCTCCAGTCAAACTGTCAGAATCTGTATCTTGAGCAAGTCCCATCTCTATCAAAAATGCCTGACCCTAATGGTGTCACTCTCTCTGCCAATGAAACATCAGTGTTTAATGTTGCTGAGTCCTTTTCTGCTAAGTAAGTCACCTCAATGAAAGGACCAAAGAAAGTTAAGCAGGTTTGTTTTCGAAGCGAGGGTCCCATCGCCATAGTTTCAAAAGCCACACTTGCCACTTGATTTGTGTTGGCATATCTATATAGAGCGAGACCACACCTGTACCAAAACACAAATGATTTTTGAACAAGAATATGAGTTTACAAATTGTAAACTTGTCATGTACTAACTCTCTCCCAGTACTACTGTTCCAGTGTTAAGATGTAAATGAGTATCAGGCTTAAGAGGAAAAATCTTATAAGATGGTGTTTGGCCTTAGAAGATGTCATCACAGACATTTCACAATGCTGGGTTTCCTTTCAGAAGTCAATCTGCCCAAAGAAGCACTTCTATTGTCTGTGTGCATTTGTAAATTAGTTCACATATCTCATACCTGAGCTCTGAATGAAAATGACAAGAGCAGTAGTGCTTTCTAACTGAAATAGCTATTTTCATTGATTTACGACATATTTGGTAAATATTGGTACAACTTTTTGTGCATAGTGTCAACAGACCTTAACACTGGATTGTGGTTATGTAACTGAGTGTCATAAGAATGCAAGTGTGACTGTTGTGAGATGTAATTGCATAATATCGTCACAAGGAGAAACCACGACCATTCCCCAGCGTGTAATACAATTCCATTATCTTGCGTGATCAAAGAAACACTGAGAATTAAAACACAAAAATTGAAATTGCAGGACTGGGAAGTGAAAAAAGACAGCAGTACAGTGCGGTGGGGGTCCTGGCTGTAACACAAGCATTGCTCTACAACTTTGTAAATTGTCTTGGTGGAATGTTCACATTCACACTTCTGAAAGTCACACAATCCAACTTTTAAAAACTACCAAGCATTTATATAGAAAGACTCCTCGCCAGTCTCAGTTCTCAATCTCATTGAAATACTCTGAGAAGCCTGAGTATGGGGTGATGTCACCAGGATCTGAAGAGGAGGACAAGACAACACAGATATTAGTTCTACTCATAAAACAATGCATTTAGTGTTGCTTAAACACTGATTTTGATTTTGCTCTTGTGTACAGTAATAATATATCTGCATTAGTTTCATGGAAAGGTGACAGTGTACAAGTAGAGAGACAACAGCTGGTTAGAGTGAAATAGGTAGGATTTTTAGACTGCGCATTATACTAACCTTCACATGGTCCCCTTTTAAAACGGATGTCATCAATAGCGATATCACTTCGTAGTGATGGGCCTCGGATGGCTTCAAATATAATCTGCAGGAAACACAAACTATGTGACTGTTAACCATAAACTATGTGAAATTTAGTGTGATGTCCACTAGCCACAGAACAGTGTGTGGAACCAACGTATTATGAACCTAATTTTTATTTTGACTAAAATTTGTATTTAAATTCTGACACATTATTTTAAGAATGCTAAATAATGTTCAGTGAAAGAATGTTTGAAAATCTAATGGCATTCATGAAAGGCTGTTAAGTTGGCAGCTGGGCACAACTGAAAAATGACCAAACACAGAATATGAATCTCCAACCTTCTTCTTAAGCCATATTGGTATGTTTGGTAAATTTCTTCAGACATGCTGTTGTTTGTAGCGTAGCCATTTAATGCACCCGAGAGTACAATAACCAATCACGCATAACCCAAAGTAACAACCAGTCACTGTTCGTCACTGTGTGCTGAGTGTGGCTTCATTCGTAACAGAGAATGTTGAGTAGGTGTTGTTCCACAGAGCAGTTTAAAGCAATGTAATTAACCAAGAGTGTCTGCCTAACTCTGATGTTGAATAGTTGGAACTAGGAATGCCACAATCACGTATTTTGCCGCCGATACCAATTGCCTATCATCTTTGAGCCATATCGGCCGATACTGATAGTTTTTGTTGTTTTGTAGCAGCTGGTATAGCAGTATTAAAAAATCAAATACTGGAATACCTTGAAAATAGACCATTTTTTAACAAAATGCTTAAAGTCCTTGAAATTGAAATGAACCCCATAACACTGTCTTATATTTGATCAAAGTTTTGTTCATCAAGTCATTATAATTAAATTGCTCACAATCAGAAATCACTCAGCTTTTAATTTTTTTTATTCTGACTTACCTTTCCCTTTCTGACTCGTCACCGGCTCTCCCTCTCCTTTCTTCCTGCCTTGATGAGCCTGTTACCAAAACTAAATATGCCAGAGAAGTGTAAATTTAATCCAGCATGGCTGGAAATTGATCTTTTATAGTGATTGGCTTTTGACTGCTCTGTTTTATAAAAACTGCTGACTCCTCACTCCTCCTAACCAGCCAAAAGCGATCAACAACTGCTAGGCTAAAAACAAGGCTTTCCTGGTCTGTAGTAGGCCACATTTTGGCCTTTGTCGTGGCTCAAAAATTGACATCCATAGAAACGTTTGGTCTCAACTTGAACCGGAGCATCTGCAGATTAATTCCATACTTGATATGTTATGATCCACTACAGTTAGACACAACATGAGATGAATAAATCCCTGTTTACGTTAGCTTCGCCGCCATCTTGACTGTAAGGGGAGCCTGCTGTATGTCGCCGCTATACATTTGTGCAGTCGCTATATTGGAGAGGTTAAGATCCACTAGTAAACAAATACAATGTGTGTCCTTGATCGGTTTCTGCAATCGGCGACTAGAAAGCATTAATTCCGATCTCCCAATCACATATTTTTGCTGAATACATCCAATTGATCTGGGCATCCCTAGTTGGAACAGAAAAAAAAAAAGTCATTTGGGTTGTGTGAGCACACTTTAGCTTCAGTAAACACAATACAGACCAAAACCAAGCTAAACGTTAATACTGCTGAAAAATAGTTGCTGATTTGTGAGGAAGCATGAGCGATTTGTTCCAGACATAGCAGTCTGTTACAGTAGTTTGTTCATGACAATCCATACCTTATTGTCCCACAGATAAAATGAGACAACAAAAGCTATTAATGTGTGACTCAAATGTATTTATAATTATTTAATTTTAATTACAGGAGATGCTTTTACTTTGATTTTCTATTTTTGCAAACAAATATCTAAAAGGGTTCTAAACTACTGAATGTTAAATGTCAAGTGTGATTATTCCCCCCCTTAGCCAGCCAGTCGAATGGTCCCCACAGAAATGTGAAGAATTTCTTCATTACTTTTACAACAAAATAGTAGAGATTCGGCAGCACATTAACACAGAGCTTCATGGTGACTCTTGCCCACCTTGAACATTAACCCACTTAAGTGAAATCCCTCGGTCAACCCAGGAACGCACTGTTGCACTTTGAAAAACATCAACCTGTCCCTCAGACTGCATTCCCACCTGGTTTTTAAAAGCTGTATTTCAGAAGGTTGGTCCAGATATTTTAGCCATTATTAACTGCTCTCTGTCTGCTGGCATTTCCCCTCCAATTTTAAACATGCCACTGTTTACCCCCTCTAAAAGAAGCCCTCTCTGGATCCCTCTGTCATGGCTTGGGTTTTTTTTCTTTCCTGTTTTATTTTGAAATGCTTTTTTCCCCTCATGTGTCTGGCAGTTTTGCTTCCTGTCTTTGTTTGCTTTTCTCACCAGTTTTGATTGTTTGCTTTGCCCTGATTACTCTCACCTGTGTCTCGTTGTCTCCCTTCTCGTTGTATTTCGTCTGTGTGCTTCCCTTGTCTCTTTGTGAGATCGTGTGTGTCAAGCGGCCCTGTGCCCTGGACCTTCTACCTGCCTTTTGGTTTTTTGGATTATCTTTACCTGTTCTTTGGATTTATGTTTGCCTGTTGGACTGCTCCCCTGGTTTTGACCACTGCCTCCCTGTAACCCATGTAAGCCTTTTGTGTTTATCATTAAATCTTTGAACTGCACCTGCTCTGTCTCCTAGTCTGCATTTTAGACCCATCTCTAAGCTGGCATTTTTATCTAAGGTTTTAGAAAAAACTATCTCCATTTGTTTTGGACCACAATGTCTTAATCAACCATCTGAAGAACTATATTGGCATCAGTGATGTGGCTCTGGATTGGTTCATGCTCCTCTCATTTGTGGGGTCCTCCAGGGGTCTATTCTGGGCCCCCTCTTATTAACTATATACATGCTACTAGTAGACAGTTTGTTTGATTTGTTGAAACGGAGGGTTTCCCAGATCATTTCGCTCACCCGCTACTAGCAAACCTACTCATGGAACCCCACACCACCCATGCAGACATAGTTTAGAGAATATTATAGATCCAAGACGAAACCTTTTTCTCTAAGTCCCACCCTTTGGTGGGACTTAAAAGATACAACAGCATTTATTTAACCTTAGCACTGACTAACAATAACTTCAGCCAACAACCACTATTGTCTAGTCTAAACACAATAAGCATACGATAATCAGCAAGCATATAAAGGTGTGTGTGTGTGTGTGGGGGGGGGGCACGACAATAGAGAGAGGGGTGCCAGGAAGGTGGTGGCCACATGGGTGGTCGTCCCGCACAAAACCAAATGGCGGGCAGACCCGCAAATCTTAAATAAAGGGATAGAGCTAATACTCTATTTGTCCTCGAAATAACGTGCAGCTTAGCTGTGTGGATTATTTGAGATGTGTATAAGCGTGTAAATGTACGTGTAAAGGTGTGTGAGTTAGTGGAGAGAGAGAAGAAAGAAGAAAGCACACAGAGTAAGGCACAAGGAATCTCAAATGTCGTGGCAAAGCGTTATAGCTGTCCCTTTATCACACACTAATCCGGCAGTAGACTTTCGTATAACCGCCACGTTACCGGACCTTAGTCTAAGCACTGTTATTAGCTCCTATAGTGGCTAAAGCTAGCACAGTTAAAACAGCCCAACAGCGTGGTACCGGTACAAAATGGAACGTGCTAAACACAAAGAAAAACACACAGCAGCCTGTCACTTTTCCAAAAAGCAAGGCACAATTCACAACAATGAAACTTAGGTAAAATAACAGTTATAAAATTTAGCTCTGCCCAGACACAAGCCTGTTACTTGAAATCGCTCTCGGTTAGCAACTGACGGATGCATCAGTTTGTTTGGGTTTGTCCGGCGGAGTTTTTCTCATGCTCGGACACTGACGAAGCCAGGTCCAATGGCGAAACTGTTCCGTTCGGGGCAGCAAAGGAAAACAGCGGTCAACATCGGTAGGGAGAGGGGTTCAGCGGCGGTCTTGCTCTCTGTGAAGGGAACGGTCAGTCCGTGTCTCTTCCTTCTGCAGTTATGGGATCGTTATGGGGAGTAAACGATCAGGATCCAAAAAGTGTTCAGCAAACACAAAACAGTCGGTTTCTCATCCAGTGAGACTCTTCCTAGGGAAATGAAAGTTCACGTGAAAAGCGTCTTCTTGTGGGAATGGCAGTTACCGTGGAGAGAGACATGATGTGCCTCCTTTAGTAAATGGGTTACCGTGGAAATGGCAACGGGCAGTGTGGAGCACCAGGCTTTATAGAGTTGGTGTCATCATAGCTGTGCGCCGAGATTTCATGCGCTGTCTCACACGTCTCATCCAATAGGAGTCCGTTGTTTAGATTCAACTCAAATCTCGGGTTGGGTTCAAACAAGATCTTTTCTCACTTTACATTCAGGTGTGAATTTGCGGTTGTGTCGGCTTGGCGCCTTCCTATGGTCTGTTCTTTGTTTCTAAGTCAAGCCTCTTAGTGAAGGCTTTGGCTTTTCCAGGTAGGCCTGTCTTTTGTCCCTCACACATGGTGAGGCTAGGCGAGGCCCAACAGTGGAAAGTAACAGACCGCCATGTCCTGTTTCTGCTGTGTGCTTAGCACGTTCCATTGTGAATCGGTACCACACTGACCGTTTTTTGACCAAAGTTCGCTGTCGGGTTCCTGTGTGATAAAGGAACAGCTATTGCGCTTTGCCACGGCATTTGAGCTCTCATGTGCCTTACTCTGTGTACTTTTATTTCTTTCCTCTCCACTAACACATTAACACGTACACACCTACTCGTACAAACCTACTCATACATCTTAAACGAAACAGATAGCATGGAAGTATAACTAGCTACGCTCCATGTCATCTTGAGGACTAATAGAGCGTGTCCTCCTTTTTTGCTCTCCCCTTTGGTCGAGTTTCACGGGTCTGCCCGCCATTTTGGATCTGTGCGTGACGACCATCCATGTGGTCACGTCCACCATCTTCCTCGCATCCCCCTCTTTATTGTCCCACACACACACACACGCACCCACCCACACCTCTACACACACACACACACACTTTACATGCTTGCTGACTGCTGTATGCTTATTGTGTTTAGAATAGATGATGGTGGTTGTTGGCTGAGGTTATTGATTATTGGTCAGTGCTAAGGTTAAATAAACTTTATTGTACTTCTTTCTTTTTCTAAAGCACTTGCCTGTGGTTATTTTGTGCATGTGTTGTAATAACAGCTGGTTGTGACGGTCAGTGCTCAGATTCACCCTTCACTGTCCACTATTATTAATGTAAGATAGTAGTTTAAATACCAGCATTTTTGAGAGGACAACCACCTTTGAGACTGTTTTTCATGTTTGGTTATTGTCCCTGATCCCAGGGTGGTGCCCTGTAATTATTAATCCTTATTAATAATTTTGATATTAATAATTCTATTAATATTACTAACTAAACCTGCCCCACACCTGAATCCCAACAACTTTGAATCTCATCTTTTTATCGAACATGGATGAGAAGTCCTTAAAGAAATTTTAAAATCTACATTTCCATTACAGCAAAGTCCATATGCTGATCAACATTGATCAGCACAGTTTTCAAGAGACCATATTGGCCATCTGTGGTCTTGGGACCAGACACGTACCTTTTTGATCAGCCATACAGGTACTAAGTAGTTTCTGACAGTTTAAAGTACAAATTTGTACCATTATACCAGCATCGTTTAAAAGTGCACTGCCATTACTTGGGGTACTTAATTACTTTGAAGATACAAATAGTAGGGATATAAAACTTATTTTGCAAGAAATGTGACCATAATACTTTAGTTTTTGTACTCCAAGAGTTACAACTCTGCCAGCTAAAGCTTGTTGCACCACACAGTCTGCATTAGCTAGATTAATTTGATGATTAGCAGAGACAAGGGAAGCTACTAGCTGTTGTTTGTTAATTATTGGTGTTTTCTCACCATCTCTATGTTAGGAGCCAGTCTGTGACTCCTATAATCTACACATTGGTGCTGCGGTAAGCTTATTGTATCATTTCCGGTCGCCGGTGCTTGTGTGTTACTGGTAGCATATGTTTGCTGCTCTAGCTCATCCCAGTTAATTTTGTTAGATTTTTCATTACAGTGGCTAATTATCTGCAATAGTTCTGTTCAAGCACTCATAGCTCTCTCCTTCTTTTAGCGTCTTTCTCGCCAATCCGACAGTTTAAATGCTATTCAGTTTTGCTAGCTATGGTTCTTTAGTTTAGCAGCTAGTGATGGCTTCTCTCTTTCCCTCTCCTGCTCTCTCTTGCTCGGTGTGTCAAATGTTTAGCTATTCCTCTGCCTCCTTTATATGAGGGTACTTTTATGTCTTATGCAATCAAACAGAATAGGTTTGAGAGCAAAACTATCGACATCACTGCAATCAAAATGTTTTATGGCAAGTAAAATTAAGTTGTGATTTAATGTATTAATGCCAGTCCAAACATTTTGTTTTCAAAAGTTTTTCTTTTGAATCCAAAACTTTTGCTTGCTGTTGCGCTGAATCTCGTGGGCGGGACCTACGCTGAAAGATCTAAGACACGTCTCTATTGGCCAGTCTCAATCGGAATGACAGTTTGGCAATATCCACTGTTAGTAAACAGGAGAGGGAGTTTTGAAGTCCAGGGAGAAGACAGAAAATCAGTGCACAGGTATGTTTACACATAAATTCTGTCTTAGTAATAGCAAGAATGCTATGTTTGAACTGGTGCATGTAGATTGCTGTTTTAATGATCAGTGATATTGTAATGGGTTTAAAAAATATTATTTTTGTCAGCCTGTAGCTGCTAACTTAACTTCAATAAGCTAGTAACTACTGTTACGTGCCCAGGCTGCCTATTAGCCTATTACCGCTCTCTCTCTCTAACCTTTCTCTACCACTGTTGCCAAGTGCTTGCTCATGGTGGGATTTGTTGGGTCTCTGTGAATAATATAAAGAGTACGGTCTAGACCTGCTCTATAGGAAAAGTGCAATGAGATCATTTCTGTTATGAATTGGCGCTATATAAATAAAATTTTATTAAATTGAACATTGACGCACCTGGTGTCGGACATCACAGTGGTAGTCCACCATTGCCCTCATCCAGCTGACGCTCTGCTCACCACGCCGTCTCCACAGCAGCGTGTCCTGCTCTCTGCTGCCATGGCGCAGAAGCACGCTCAGTAGGCCAGTGCCAGATCCATACATGTGGTAGTAGAAGATCAAACACTGAGGGGATGAGGAGCCCCGCAGGTCAGAGGTCAGTAGCCGAGCTTTGTGACCCGGACGCATGAGTGACGCCTCGATGTACATGAAGTAACCTGGAGGAAGCACACCATGACAAAACCATGAATAACTTTATTGAGCTCAGTGAAGACTTGTTATTGCAGCTGTAAAAATACAACACACAAAGAAGAACAGAATACTTTGTAAATGAGAACAGAGCACGTATCAACATCCAACAACTCCAATATTGAGACATTTTAAGCAGAATTATATGAATAAATAATTGTCAAAGTCTGAATTCCTGAGATTAAAATCTTAAACAGTGCGTAGTGAGAACAATGATCCTAAACACTGACAAACACACTGCAGCGCCATTTACAGCCCTGTGGAATTCCATGGGGGGAGTTTTGAAAGAAATGTTGCTCAGACCTCCGGATTTGGGGAACTGGCTTTCTCCCGCTAATGGTAAATGATCTGTACTTATAAAGCGCCTTTCTGGTCTTTCTGACTACTCAAAGCACTTTAACTACATATACATACATACAGTGGGTACGGAAAGTATTCAGACCCCTTTAAATTTTTCACTCTTTGTTTCATTGCAGCCATTTGCTAAAATCAAAAAAGTTCATTTTATTTCACTCATGTACACTCAGCACCCCATCTTGACAGAAAAAAACAGAAATGTAGAAATGTATGCAAATGTATTAAAAAAGAAAAACTGAAATATCACATGGTCATAAGTATTCAGACCCTTTGCTCAGTATTGAGTAGAAGCAACCTTTTGAGCTAGTACAGGCATGAGTCTTCTTGGGAATGATGCAACAAGTTTTTCACACCTGGATTTGGGGATCCTCTGCCATTCTTCCTTGCAGATCCTTTCCAGTTCCGTCAGGTTGGATGGTGAACATTGGTGGACAGCCATTTTCAGGTCTCTCCAGAGATGCTCAATTGGGTTTAGGTCAGGGCTCTGGCTGGGCCAGTCAAGAATGGTCACAGAGTTGTTCCGAAGCCACTCCTTTGTTATTTTAGCTGTGTGCTTAGGGTCACTATCTTGTTGGAAGGTGAACCTTCGGCCCAATCTGAGGTCCTGAGCACTCTGGAAGAGGTTTTCTTCCAGGATATCTCTGTACTTGGCCGCATTCATCTTTCCTTCAATTGCAACCAGTCGTCCTGTCCCTGCAGCTGAAAAACACCCCCATAGCATGATGCTGCCACTACCATGTTTCACTGTTGGGATTGTACTGGGCAGATGATGAGCAGTGCATGGTTTTCTCCACACATACCGCTTAGAATTAACACCAAAAAGTTCAATCTTGGTCTCATCAGACCAGAGGATCTAATTTCTCATAGTCTGGGAGTCCTTCATGTGTTTTTTGGCATACTCTATGTGGGCTTTCATATGTCTTGCACTGAGGAGAGGCTTCCGTTGGGCCACTCTGCCATAAAGCCCCGACTGGTGGAGGGCTCTCTTAGGACAAAGAAATAGAAGTTTCTGTGCGAAAACCTTCCTTCACCCGTTAAACTCCTGTCGTAGTGTACGAACCAGAACCCACAAATGCAGAACAAAAAGAGTAGATGAGGTAAGTCAGTATTTATTCAAACAGAGGAAAATGAATGAATATAGTCTTTTGTCGAGGGTGTAGCCAGGGCCATCCACTGTAGCTCTCGAGGACGCAGTGAGCCCAACCCGGGGTGGACTGCACAGATCCTGGAACGGAGATTGGGGAGGTGTGCTCCGACCGGGAGCGGGTCTGGTGATACTAGGCCGGCAGCGGATCCGTAGAGTGGCGAGGACCGGCTCCGATTGGCACGGGAGGTGTCGTTGGTGGAGCCGAGGATACTGCTGGTTAGCTGGCAGAGCCGGAAGACCGCTGGTTGGCCAGCAGAGCAGGGAGACCGCTGGGTAGCTGGAATCCTGTGTCAGTCCGCGATCTGGCGGTTCTTGTCCGTGGACCAGAGTAATGCTGCCCGGGTCTCTCTCCAAATCTTGCGGCAGCGGCGGAGGTGATGTTACACTGAGGGAACTGCTAGCTCGTTCTCTTGGGCTGGGAAGAGTGGGGGCTGATACCCTAAAGAGGACTCAAAGGGAGAGAGACCAAAGGCAGTACAGTTAAGAGAATTGTGTGCATACTCAACCCAGGGAAGTTGGGAGCTCCAGGAGGATGGGTTGGTGGCAGCCACAAAGCATAATGCAGCCTCAAGGTCCTGATTGGCCCTTTCTGTCTGGCCATTGGACTGGTGGTGGAATCCGGAAGAGAGACTGACAGTGGCTCCCAGGGCTAGACAGAAACCTCTCCATACCTGCGAGATGAATTGAGGACCTCGGTCAGATACGATGTCTAGGGGAATTCCGTGGAGGCGAAAGACCTGTTGGAACAGGAGATCCGCTGTTTCTTGAGCCGATGGGAGTTTGGGAAGTGCTATGAAATGCACTGCTTTCGAGAACCGGTCAATGATGGTAGTGCTGCCCTGAGAGGATGGTAACCCGGTAACGAAATCTAGGGCAATGTGGGACCATGAGCAACTGGGGACCATGAATGGTTGGAGTAATCCTGCAGGTGGTCGATGGGAGGCTTTACCACGAGCACAGACTGCACATGCGGCCACAAAGGCCCGGGTATCCGCCTCCATGGTAGCCCACCAAACGTGACATTTCATCAGAGAGAGGGTGCAAGTCACGCCTGGGTGGCATGCGAAGCAGGAGTTGTGGGACCACTGGAGCACCTGGGAGCGAGTAGCATCAGGGACGAACAGGCGATTAGGGGGGCCATCACCAGGGTCGGGTTGGTCAGGCTGTGCCTCCTTGATTACCGACTCAATCTCCCATGTCAGGGCCTGACATGGGAGATTGTCAGGCCCTGATGCCTGTTGAGGCGTCGGGAGAAGAAGGTGCAGGGATGGAGTCTCTGGTCAGTGTCGGAGTATTGAGAGAGCACCGCCCCTACCCCCATGTCTGAGGCATCCACCTCTACATTGAACTGTCTTTTGGGGTCAGGTTGGATGAGAATGGGGGTCGAGGTGAAGAGGGTCTTGAGTTTAATCAAGGCTGAGTCTCCTTCTGGGTTCCAGGAGTAGGGAATCTTGGATGAGGTGAGTCTGGTGAGGGGGGCGGCCACACGGCTGTAATCTCGGCTCATTTCTCGGTCTTGACGAACAATTTGTTCTCCAGGAGTCGTTGGAGAACCTGGTGGACATGGGTTATGTGGCTGGCTTTGTCCCGCGAGAAGATGAGGATATCATCTAAGTAGACGAAGACGAAACAGTTCAGGAAGTACCGAAGTACGTCATTGACGAGAGCCTGGAAAATGGCTGGGGCGTTAGTGAGTCCAAAAGGCATGACCAGATATTCAAAGTGGCCCAGCGGGTTGTTGAAAGCTGTCTTCCACTCGACTCCTTCCCGTATCCGGACAAAGTGATAGGCGTTCTGGAGATCGAGCTTGGAAAAGATAGTGGCACCGTGAAGAGGTGGAATTGATGAGTGGTAGGGGATTTTTATTTTTAACAGTGATCTGATTGAGTCCTCTGTAATCTATGCACGGCCGTAGAGTTTTGTCCTTCTTGGCAACAAAAAAAGAAGCCTACCCCCACTGGTGAGGAGGATTTCCAGATGAGCCCTGCCTGTAATGAGTCCTCATTGTTGCGCTTCATCGCTTCCCATTCGGGTCCGGAAAGGTTTTACAGGCGGCTAGATGGAAGAGTGGATTCAGGGATGAGGTCTATGGTGCAGTCATAGGGACGGTGTGGTGGCAACGACAGGGCGAGGTCTTTGCTGAATACTTGTTTCAAATCATGGTATTCTTCTGGTATCAAAGTCAGATCCAGGGGCTCCGAGTTGGGTGGTGGAGTGCTGCCCTCTGGTGGAGACCGATTGCAAGCAGGTGGAGAGGCAGTAGGAGCTCCAACTCAGAATTCTCCTGGTGGACCAATCGATGTGTGGGTTATGTTGCTGTAACCATGGGAACCCCAGAACCAGCAGTGTGTTGGGAGACGAGATGAGCTGAAACTGAATCTTCTCCCGATGATTTCCGGAAAGTGCCACAGACACGGGGACAGTGCGATGGGTAACTTGGCTTTCCAAAGAGCTGCCTTCCACAGCTTCCACTGTAAGAGGCAAACCTAGAGTCACTGTGGGAAGGCCAGCTTGTTGAACCAATGCCAAGTCTAAAAAGTTGTCCTCAGCTCCAGAATCTATGAGAGCTAACAGGGGGAGTGACCCCTGTTGATGGTAGAAGGTAGCCGGGACTTGCAGACGAGGCAGGCCCGGTTTACGGGGGTTGTTAGGGCTCACCAGAACCCCCACTGCAACTGGCGAGCCTATTCTTTTGGTCTCACAGGGCATGTACTCAGAAAGTGACCTCTTTTGCCACAGTACAGGCATTCCCCTGCTGCCCGTCTGTGGGTGTGTTCCGCTGGCGTCAGAGGGGTCTCACCTAGTTGCATAGGCTCGGCTTCAGGAATAGCTGGAGGTTGTGGGCGTGGCCCCGTGGTCAGGGTTTGGGTCCCCGGTTTGGTGTGAGGGGGAAGCGCCATGTTGCTTGAATGCTGAGTGAGGGAACAGCTGGTGTGCTCCTGGCATCTCTCGCGTATGCGGTCGTCCATCCTAATGCCTAGCGAAATCATGCCGTCCAGGCCAGCGGGTTCAACCCGAGCTGCCAGCTCGTCCGTCATTTGTTCATTTAGTCGTCATTCAAATGCACTGATCAACGCATTCTCATTCCATCCTGACTCGGCTGCCACTGAGCGGAATTCCACAGAGTAATCTGCCACACTCCGGGTCCCCTGGCTGATCCGTAAATGTCGCCCTCCGGCGTGTCCAGTGGTGTCTGGGTGATCGAAAACACTCCTCATTCTTTCCAGAAAATCAGCCAGGGAAAATGATGAAAGGGGTTGGCTAGCATGCATAGCCTCCGCCCAGGCCAACGCTCTTCCCCGTAGTAACCCCACAATGTAATTTACCTTGGATTGGTCGGAGGAAAATGTGACGGGACGCAGGCAGAAAACCAGGGAACACTGCAGCAGGAAGCCCCGGCACCTGGTAACATCCCTGGTGAAGGGGTCCGGGTCCAAAGCGTAGGAATCCCTCAGTGCTGGTGAGAACGGTGGGTTAGCGGGAGTAGCTGGCGGAGATGATGCCACTGGGGACTGTAGCTGAGAGCTGGGTGGTTAACCTGGAAACCTAGTGTGTGAGTTGCGTGATCTGGGTGACCATGGGCTGGTTGCTGTCAGAGAGTGCCCGGAGAACCTGCTCGTGTTGCCCGAGGAGAATCCCTTGGCTGGTTAGCGCTTGGTGGAATGGCGCTACTTCCAGGTTGGGGTCTGCTGGGTCCATTGTGGCCAGATCGTTCTGTCGTAGTGTACAAACCAGAACCCACAAATGCAGAACACAAAGAGTAGATGAAGTAAGTCAGTATTTATTCAAACAGAGGACAATGAATGAATATAGTCTTTTGTCGAGGGTGTAGCCAGGGCCGTCAGAGCAGGGAGATCGCTGGGTAGCTGGCAGAGCAGGGAGACCGCTGGGTAGCTGGCAGAGCCGGGACAAGACAGGCAAACAGGTTGGCAGAGATTCGTGAGGTGACGTGGCTGTGATCACTGGCGAGAGGGATGTCTGCGGCAGAAGCAAACCAGAGTTCACAAAAGGCAAAATAACTAGACAGAGCTGCAACAGTACTTAGCTGTATGAAGCGTGGAGCCGTTATGTAGGGTCGTACAAGTATACAGAGACGATCTGGCACTGGTAATGAAAAAGAGCCCAGTCTTTATGCTGTGGAGACTGATGACTAATTGGTGTCAGGTGCGCCGGTGATCAACAGGAGGCGGGAGCCCGGGAAGCCAGACCAGGAAACACATACACAGACACACACTACAAACAAACAGAGGACACACAAGACACACAGGGAGAGGGAAACTGCACTGGATTCTGCAGGGATCGCACGGCATGGTGGCTGACCATGACAACTCCTCCTCCTTTGGCGAGTTGACAAAAAGACCTTGACTGGGACTTAGCCTTAGGCTTAGGGTTGGGTACCAAACTTGGTACTTTTAAGGGTACCGACCGAATTACGTCGGTACGACCAAGTACTGTTCACATTAAATCAATCGGTGCCAAATTTCGGTACTTGAGAGCGCATCTGGGTGAGAGAGTAAAGTATAGAGAGAAAGAGAGAGAGTAAGACTACGTCACCCCTGCTGCTTGTTGAAGTCACAGTGTGTGCGTAATGACTGTGACAAGAAGGTGAATGCGAGCAGTACAGAGGAAAACGTGAGCAGTGAAGCTGTCAGTCTGGCAGTAAATGTACAGCGTAGGTTACAGTTTGTCAGTGAATAAAGGCAGCGGTTTCTCAAGACCAAAGTAAAGCTCCTGTGTGTTGTTTCCCAACTGCTGGAATAGCGTCGCTATGACAATCAGCTCTGCCTACATTGAGTGGGTACTTTCCGCTATCTAAATCACACACTGGGGCGGCATTATGCCAGCATTGTTTGGTTCAGTGTAAAAAAGCAAAGCAGGCACAATGATGGCTCTTCTTTATGGCAGTATTGCGGGATCTCTGTGTAAAAAAGTGCTAGCCTACTGATTCAGGGCAATGGCGAGCTGAAAGCGGTCGCAAGTGTGGTTATATTTTTCAAAACTCAAGGCAGAAAACACTCACTTGATAAGCTGGCCAGGGCAACATGTCTAAGCTGAGGAAACACCTGGTCAAACACAAAATATATCTAAAAGCTGAAGAGGGTACTGTGTTTGATAGTCTGAAAGCCAAGTCCCCCGCAGCAGCCGCAGCTAATGTTAGCACGCCTGCAGCCAGCAGGAAGACGTTAACTTATCCTCAATGGATGACTAAACTTTAAGTGAGGCAGTGAGGTAAAATGTTCTAAATAAATAATATTGAAATTGAGAAGTTTGGACTTATTTTTTCCAACTGAAATTACATTTTTGTTATTACACAGAGAGTAAAGTACTAAAAAAAGGTACCATTGCGTACCAGAACTGGTATCGGTTCAAATGTAAAAGGTACCCAAGCCAACTTAGGCTGGCCCTCAAATCCCCTTGAGCTGACATCTTAGCGTTAATTTATCCTAGAAATTCTTGGACGTCTTTCTTTAAGTTTTATTTTCCTCGCCTAAAGTCCGCTCAACATTTAACCTTTTTCTAAGCAAGCCTTTGAGTGCCTCAGTGTTAAACTGAAGAGTTGTTTCTTTTGACTTTAAAGTTCTATTTTTGTACCACTACGCCTTGTGATTTTTATAGCATGCTATTTCCACTTAAAGTTTTAACGGAATTACTCAAGCCTAGCTGAAGAAGTTAGTGTAGCCAGATATATTTTATTCTACAAGCCACAACATCACAGACTCGACAGAAGCCGCCCCGGCCAACTTGGACCCCAGGAGAACAGCTTGCTTTCCCCAGCATAACCACAGCTGTACCCGAGCCTCTGGAATCCAGCCAACTTAGAAAGTAAGAACTTTTTTGAAAGAAGCCTACTCAATGTCTGGGTTCTAACACAGCAACGGTTAGAATCAGAAACTTTGACTTCTGGATCTCCATGAGAACTGTATCAGCAACGTCTTGGCCCAGACCTTTGCTGTCTGCCCTGAAATGAGACTGCCGGACCGGCTAGGAGACCTCATCCGCTCAGTGACCAACTGGAGTCACCTGGGAGCGTAACGGGCAGCTTGGCTCCTAAACTACAGAGCCTGCACACACCTTTGGGAAGCCAGTGGTAATGTCTCCTCTTCAACTTTAGAGAAGTTAATTGCCCTAGCGTTACATTAGCCCCTCACAGTTTTTGTTTAATCACACACTTCACTTAACTCTTGCCAAGAAGATCAGGTATATTTCATCACTTAATGCTATTCATCTATTGCGTTTGTTTATTTTCTTTATCATATAACGTTACACCTTATTAATCCTTCATTTATTCAGTTATAAGGCAATTAGTGTCATAGTCTGAGGTTTTGTCCTGTTTCCCATTTTATTTTGTAGTATTCTCCTCCCCTTGTGTGTCTTGTGGTTTTACTTCCTGTCTTTGTTTGCTTTCCCTCTAGTTTTGATTGTTGGCCCCTCCTTGATTGTTTGCACCTGTGTCTCGTTGTCTCACCTACCTTTGTGTTTTTAGACCGGGTCTTTTCCTTTGTTCATTGTTGGGTCGTTGTTCCTGTCATTTGCATGTTTTATTGTACCATTGTACCTTTGTCAAGCGGCCAGGCAGTTGTTCCTGGTGAGTTCTGTTGGAATTATTTTTTGTCTCCCTTAGACCGTGTCTGGATTCTGGACTTTGAACTTTGCCTGCTCCCTGTAACCCGTTTGCTATTACCTGGACCTGTATCTGCCTACCTGCCTGTTACCTGTTTGTTGCCTGTCTGCCTGCCTGTCTGTCTGTCTGACTGTACCTGCCTGTAAGCTACATCACCAAATAAATAATTGAAGTCATCTGGCTACCTCATCCACATACCGCTTCCTGGTCTTCTGCATTTGGGTCCTCATACTGTGCTACATATGACATTAGCTATAAATAAATGTCCTCATTTAATCAGTAAGAAGTTGTCTGTGGTTTTCTTTGAAGCAGAAGCAGACCTATCGAAAAGAATTCAGTTCCTTCTTAAGAGACTTATCAATTTAATAATCAAGTTATTAATTAATTCAGGGTTTTTTTGTTTTCCCTGTTTTTGGTGGTGCCCCCGTTGAATGAGTGTAATTAGTTAATATTTTTTAACATTAAAGTAGTATTTTTTCCTACAAGTGGGTTGATGCATTAATCCTTTACGTTTCACATCATATGGGGGCGTGAGCTCTGAATGAATGAATAAAGCAATGAATGAGGAAATGACTCACCCACCCCAGTAGTGTGGTCTCCTCTGGGCCCTGTATAGGAGGTGGGGGTGTGTCCTCGGACTCGCAGCCAGTCAGCTTTGTCTTCTTTCTTATCCTGGATGTAGCCACAGACTCCACTTTCAAAGTTACACTGGCCTGGTAGGGAGCCTGTGGAGCAAACACACACAGTCAGTGTATAAGGTGAACAAGGACACTCAAGGTTAGATTTACTAAGAAAAGTGCAGTGTGTCCTGCAGTTTTCATGAAAACTCAAGGATCATTCTGCGAGTGAAGGAGAGCCCAGCAGACAGGTCAGTGGTGCGATTTCTCTGATCCATCAGCTCAGAGTGCAGCAGGTGGACATGGAGATGTCACTACAATATTGAGGTAAATGCAGCCAAACGTTCACTGAGTGCAGTTGCTTATAATGACTTTAATGAATGTCAAGCTCAAAATCAAGTTTAAAGAGAGACTCCACTGATTATATACATGAAGTTCAGTTTACTCATCACGTTAGCACAAGTCAGCCTGTGAAAACAGTTGTATAATGTCTACTGTGGTTCTAGAGGAGCTTTGTCAAGCCTGAGAAAATAACCTGATGATGTCATCAGGGTTGTCTTGAAGCTTCAGCTAGCTAATGAAAGGAAGCTAGTGAGTTGCATTATGAGAAATGTGGGATCAAGCATTTTTATAAAGCATGAAGCCTCTGATGCTACGATTTTGATGATTCTTTTTTTAACTTGTCTCTTTTGAGTCCTTTAAGTGCGATACTACATCACAAGACCACCCCTTTAATTAACTACAAAACCAGTTTTATGAGGGTACTTTTGTGTCTTTATTATGCAATCGAACAGAATAGGTTTGAGAGCAAATCTTTCCAAACTGCAATCAAAAAATAGATTTGAGAGCAAAACTATCGACACTGCAATCAAATTTCTTCTTATTGCAAGTAATATTAATTTGTGATTAAACAATGCAAATCCAAAAGTTTTGTTTTCGAATCTGTGCATGTAAAAAAACATATTAAATAGTCCCTGGACATTTGATCCACATGACATCTCCCCCCTTTTGAGTCGTAGACATAGATGTATGCCTGTTCGTGTAAATTTCTTTTTTCCTTTTTTTCCAGGTAACTAAACAACATGGACAGGTAAATAACCAGAGCACTGGCCGCTGTAATATCAAAGCCCTAACAGTGTAGGTCAGAATAACACTCAGCAACTTACAGTATATAACACATTCAATGATGCTTCATATGCAGGCCTCCCATAAACAATTTAGTAAAGAACCGGGAACACATACATTAACATTTTCCTAACCTGAGGTTATGGGGTAGACTGCCCAGTCACCTCCATAGCTGCCAGAGTTTATTCTGCTCCAGTGTTGGCAAGCTATGTCTCAAGTAAATACAAAGTCTTTAAATCTTTTAGATGGATGATGACTCTCCCCCTGGAAGTCAACCAAGCTTGATCAGAGAGATGTTCCCCAGGCGCCGCCGGAACAGTTTCTCTGACAGGTGAATTAGGAGACGAGGGCTGGTTGGTGATGTCTGTTCGCTCACCTGTGTACTCATTGTCTCATCTGGTTGTCGAACAGGAAGAAAGGTTGGGCGGAGATGGCGCCTGTTCCTCCGCAGCGTTCCGCGGTCCGTCTGGCTCAGATAAGACCTTGGAGCTGGGTGTGGCTTTTGAACCATGCCCGCTGACATCCAGCCCGACTCACCGACAAGTTTCATTGTCACACTCTGCCCTGGACTGAGAGGTGTGAATGCTCTGACGCTGTGGTGCCTGTAACCCTCTTTTGCCTTAGCATCAGCTTTACGCACCTTTGTGAAGTCCGGCCACTGGTTTCAGTCCATCAGCATGTCGTTGCAGCAGCACGCTGCCCAGCCTGTAGCTACTTGCGTGCGTCAGCGCTAACTATTATGGGTTTGTTTACATCGTAGAAGGCAAGAATGGATGCAGTGGAGATTAATTGCTTTATCTTGTTGAATGCATTGGCGTGTCCTGCATCCCAAGAACACACAGCCTCACATTTCAGCAGGTCATTGAGGGGCCTTATCACCTCTGACAGGTTGGGCAGGTACCTCCACAGGTAATGGACCATACCCAGGAACCGTTGCAGGCTTGGCATATTACCTGGTGGCTATAGCTCTGTAATGGCGCATTCTTTTGCGGGGTCAGGCTGGATGTCTTCTCTGTCGACGTGGTGCCCCACGTAGTTCAGCTGTTTTTGGCTGCACTTTCACACTCAAGGCCCCTTTTTATTGTGCTAGTTTTCATAATCTCTTAAGTATTCACGCTGCCAGTGCCTGACCAGAAGACTCCCCTCGTACATGGCAAACCTCATTGAACCTACTGGCTGTTACTCCAAATGGAAGAACTGGTGGCAGTTTGGGACAAAGTCTATGGCAGTGGAAAATTTGGCATCATCCGCAGGGACTTTGGGGAATGCTGGGGCATCTGGATGTTTGACATGACTTGTGGCCACAGTAGTGAACTTCGCGGCACAGGTCAAAACCTGCAGTCAACCAGTGAAAGCTCAGACAAGCCAAGGATATTAGTGGCTGGGGTTTAAGGCTTTTTAGTCCTTCCCCAAGGGACAACACTGATGGGTCAGGGAGGGATCCTGAAACAAATTAAGCATATAAAACCTATAAATGTTAAAAGTATACACAATATGCACACAATATTACCTGTGTCCAGGGCCGATGTGTGCAGATTGCTTGTGCAGGCCATAGTTGGTGGTACTGCCTTCACCTGCACAATGCTGTAATGGGCACTCTGAAACAGCATGGTCATGAGATGGTTGAATAGAACTTTGCGTCTGTGTCTTGTTATCTTCCCCTAGTGTATTTAGTTGGTGTGTTTCCCTTGTCTTGTTGCCAGTTTGTCTTTGTTTTTCATGTCAAGCTTTCCAGCTCTTCCTAGTGTTTTTGGATTTTCTTGTTTCTTTGGACTTGTTTGCCTGTGTTGGACTGCTTGGTTTTGACCCACCCTTGCCTGCCTCATCATGCTGTAAGCCTTTGTACCTTTGGTTTTTTTTGTTCATTAAATCACTGAACTGTACCAGCTCTTCCTCCGTTGTCTGCAATGGGGTCCTATTTCCTTATGTTCCTGAATTCCCTGCTTGACATTGAGACAAAATCGGCAAAAGAAAATGCAAATGAATGCTTGTTTCCATCCACTACCGTAATGCCATTATTAGGAGTTGGTTCATCAAGATAAACAGTAGGCGGGGCCAATTCTCCGGTCAGGTGCCATTATACCATTGCATAATGATGATGTAATTGAGTGAGTGCCAATCAAACCTCAAACGGTGAAAAAACAATGTAGAAAATGATGGAAATATGACATTTCTGTTTGTTTCATGTATTAATGTGAGGAAGGTTACAGTCTCCTCATCACTCCACACTGATCTGACAGATCACAGGTCTACCGCTATTATTACATTTGAAAATATGCCTAAAAACAGGTGGTTGGAACCCAGACCACTCAGCTAGCATGACATCTAAAACGAGAAAGTGACTAACATTAACTAAGCTAAATAAACAGGCTGACAAAATAATACAGCACATCACAAATATAACATTAACTATCGTTAGTCATGTTAACTACTAGCTACATGTACAACGTCATGCAGGCTAATAGGCAGCCTGGGCACGTAACGGTAGTGACTAGCTTAATGAGCTAAGCTAGCAGCTACAGGCTGACGAATATGTATTTTTTTAACCCATTACAATATCACAGATTGTTAAACAAAAGCAATCTACATGCACCACTTCAAACATAACATTCTTGCTATTCCTAAGAGGGAAGTTATGAGTAAACTCACCTGTGCACTGATTTTCTGTCTTCTCCCTGGACTTCAAAACTCCTGTTTACTAACAGTGGATGTTGCCAAGCTGTCTCACTGGTCAATAGAGACGTGTCTTACATCTTTCAGCGTAGGTCCCATCCACGAGAGTCAGATCAACAGCAGGCAAAACGGAAGGAAAAAAAGGATCCTCATACAGTTAGTTTGATGTTACAAAATAATCAGATATTGTGTGCATTGATTACGCTAAGATCAGGTTTTAATTATATATATTTTTTTAAATAACATACAGCTTAGGTCTATTTTTTTGTGGTTTATATTTATATTTTTGTGGTGCGCTCACTATGTCTGATGTCACATTTGTTTACCAACCACAACCTTTCTTGCAACCTGTGTAAATCCCATCTGAGCTATTTTTACAGAGACTTTTTCATGCAAATTGGTTGACCTGTAAATCCAGCGGAATACATAATCAACCTCTGTCTCAGCTTTTCACAAAGCATTTTATAATGGAGGCTCCATATGATATTAGGCATATTAAGCTTAAAAGAAAACAAACAGGTCCTACAGCAAAGGCCACGAATTTAATGAGTGAGGGGTTTGTTTAAACCATCATCTCGTGACGTGTGTCAGGATCTGTCTTCAGATTCAGCTCAGCAGGCGATTGATTGATAGATCACATTATACATTCATTTCGCAGTAATTAATCAGACACACAGCAATGTCAGGAAAAAAGAGTTTACCACCTCTGCTAGCCAATTTCCTGGGAGAAACCTTACATAGCTCCACCAATTATTTGAGCAATCCTCCTTTAAATGCATATGCAATAAAGAAAGAGACGTCCCTTGCACTTCAGCTTGGTGTGCCTGCTTGATAAGTTCACTGCATGTTTCTGGGCAGAATACATCAAATCAGCGCCTGAAAAACTTCCATAACTTTTACACTTAGGTCATGTGACAACACAGAGCCCGTTCTATTGTCATCCTGTTTGTACTGATGAAGAACATAAGATGTGGTTGAAATCTCCAGAAAGTGAACCTTTGAGTTGAGATTATTTTTTTCCCAATTACACTATCTATATATGTCTCACACTGTTCTCAAAGTCAGGAATAAACTTCCATGATCAACAACAGAGATAGGACTGCAACTGCAGTGATGTGGATCTGTCAGACCGGTCTGTATTTGTGACTGAGGTCAGTTCACCTTTTGGCCGATAACCAGCCTTTTGATAGCAAATACGTATATCTACACTGTTGTGTTTTTCAAATCTAAGCTTTCATGGCAGCTGCAACTGCTGTAGAAATGCAATACAATTCTAAGGAGCCAGTCCTCATTGTCCCTACCACAGATGTGTTGACTTGGTTGCTTCATATAAAGTTAAGGAATTAAACATTCAAGTACATCATGGCTGAATTAGAATGTGCTGTCCACAAAAACAGAACTTTTACAGACTTGCTTTGAGTGACGTCTTTCATTGCTTTAACTATAAATATTCTCACTGTAGTGTTCTTATGCAGTGTGTCGAAACTCTGACTAAACACCAAGTTAAACTGTAGCCAATGAAGACAGTGTCGAAGTAAGGTTGACCATTTACTGTCACACTTCCTCATTAACATGCCATTGAAAACTAAATAAAGGCAATACTAAAATATTCAGTGTCTGCGTTCTTAACTAAACATTACATTGTAAATAGCTGTAAATATGCATATACATTGCTGTACGGCTGTGTAGGTAGCAGTTACCATGGCTACTAGCATTGCTGTTATCTTGTACATAATTGTAAATAAAACCATTTTTTAAATAAGTTATCAAACATAATTTTTTTTAAAGAAATCATAACTAATATATGATCTTTAACATGTCTAATGTCAGATAAATCAACTTGCGGCATTGCCTCTATGATGCTTTATAGTGGATGCAAGTGGATTATTAGACTGTGCACAACATGTCTGTCTCTTTTCTTTTTCTGCAGAATCAGGAAGGGCTTAAAAGGAAGTGACTAAACAGGAAGTGACACCTTCGCATGACACAAATAAAATTAATTTTATAAACGAGTTTGTTAAACTGTAAAGTAGTTATCAACTTCTCATTTTCAACTAAAAATAGGTGCCAACAAATATTTAAAGAAGAAATTTGAGAAAGTTAAATGCCTTAAGGGCAACACACTCCCTGCCTGACCTATGTGAGGTCACTAAGAACTTCTTGTGAGAGTCCAAAACATTAGTCTTGAGATCAGTCTTGTGTTGCTTTAAGGATAACATTCCTTGCTTGGGCCATTTCATCCGGAGTACAAGGTAAATTACGTCTGTGCCAACCTTCACATTTGCTGTTTTGGTTGAGTGTTTGTAGGATCTTGCCATGTCAACGAGGAATGCTACTCCTCTTACTAGGGAGGCGAAGGTGGAGAAGCGTTGGAAGCGGTCAGAGGTAAGTGATGGTTCTTCCAGGTTAGTAGCACAGGTTTGTACTTGGGGTCATATTTCTGAGTCCTTTTCAGGTTCAATTAGCTCAAATGTCTCACTTGTTTGTGTTTTCTCTGCAGGTGGCTGACGTAGGAAGGAGGGTACGGTGAACCAAGAAGTCTGCACCAGGCAGGATGCAGGTAAGGCTGTATGGTCTGCAGAGTTTTACCCTATATGTACACAGTGCCATTGTTCGGGCCTTGAGGACTGACATACACATAGAATTGTTTTGAGTCATTACAAATATAGCCACTACTTTGCTGTCTGTGTAGAACTTCATGGCATCTAGCTCATCCTGTTTGAGATCTGCCATCTGCCATCTGAGAACACACAATTCCAAGTGCACTGCTTTAGTGAGTGAGGTTGTTGTGTACGTATGCAGAACATGAAGCTGTTTTAGGTCATGGAACGAATCTCGTGGTCAATGCGGACTAGGTGAATGTGTCGGCCATGATCTCCCACAGCAGACTAAGCTCTGTTGTGTGGGTGCAGTTTCTCTGCTCTGACCTAGATCCTTGATTACTGGGGCACAATCTTCAGGCGGGAAGGCCTCCATGACTGCCTGACAGTTCGAGGCAAACTTGTGTAAGCGGAGGTTTGATTCAGTGAGTGAGGTATGTGTTCACTGTAACATGTCGATTGCCCTGGCTTAAGATGGTACGGATGCCTAGCCATCATCAACATAGAAGTCCTTTTCCACGAACTTGACAGTATCGGCACCATGCTCCTGTGCAACTTCTCTGATGGCTGTTTGCAGCCCGTAGATGGCCACAGCAGGAGATGGCCCATTGCCAAAAACGTGGACCTTCATCCAGTACTCAACAACTTCCTTGTTGATGTCATTGTCCTTGTGCAATAAAAAACGGGGCAAGTTGTGGTGGTCTTTACACACCAAGAAACAATAGAACATCTGCTGGATGTCTGCCAGGATTGCGACCTTCTCCTTCCGGAAGTGTTGCAGGACACCAAAGAGGGAGTTATTGAGGTCGGGGCCTGTGAGGAGCATGTCACTGAGGGAGACACCAGAGTACTGGGCACTGGAATCAAAGACCACCCTGATCTGATTAGGTTTTTTTGGGTGGTAGACCCCAAATGTTGGAAGATACCAGAATTCCTCATCTTCTATCAGTGGCGGCGCTATCACAGCATGTCTGTTAGCAAAGATCTTTTCCATGAATGACACATACTGTTGCTGCATCTCAGGTTTCCCTTTCAGGGTTCGTTACCGGCTTATAACCATATAAACCTATTCTGGTACATCCCCAAAATAAAATTATGAACCTGAAAACGAGCATAATATGACCACTTTAAGGGCAACACACTCCCTGCCTGACCTAAGTGAGGTCACTAAGAACTTTTTTCACCAATTCTGGTGCACATGAATTGGTGAAATTCTGGTGCACCTGCTCTGGGGGCAAGTATTAACAACAATCTTAAATGTCATTGATTGGTGTGTGTGGGCGTGGTCTATCACATATTGGCTCATAACTCAAGTTGTCTTTGAGCAATCCTGATTAAACTCACTGGAGACATCCTGCACTCTGTCATGAACGTACACACCAAGTTTTGTTCATATCCAGTAAAAGGAGGGGAGGGTGTAGCGGCACTTTGAGCGTACAATTATTGAAGTGCTGCATACATTGTAATGATGAAACAAGTACTGTAAATTCTCAAATAGTCGCCGGGGCCTAATTCTTCTTCTACCTCAACAGTAGAGGGTACCAGGCCTTTATCTGAAGCAGGCTTATATTTGAGGCAGGCCTTTATTTCTAATTCCCTCTGTTTGATAAATATATTTGGTCATATTTTAGTATGAAGATGATCTGCTCCTGTTTGCCCTGTTAAAGTTTTTAATGCATTATGCTGTTAATAAAAACTCAAAAGTTCCTGTACCAATTTCAAATTAAAAGCCCTCTAACGTTTCAGTTGACAGAATCAAGTAATTTCTTAACAAGGCTTTTATTGTGAAATATGTGCAGGACCGTGTTGTGGAACATTCAGTGACTTGCTCGATTCCCATACAGTTCTCAAATGTAGCTGCTGCCATCTTGTGGCATTTGTATGTTACGACAAAATACTGTTTGGCTGAGAGATTAACACACATATACAGTGACTGAAAAAGGACAATGACACTTTAGATCAACAAAGTCTTGAAAATAGCATAATTATAATGTTGAATTTATTGAATTAAGGCGATGGAAATATACATTATGCTTACTTGGCATGCACATTATGACAGGCACCAGACAACCCTTGTTTTTTTCCCCGGCCATTATTTAAGACCCGGCTTTTATTTGACTATAGGCTTTTATTTGAGGAAACATGGTGCGTGTGATTGCCCTTACTCCTTGTTTAAACAAAAAGAAACTAGCTGAAGTGACTTTGCTCAACTTTTTGCACAAAAATTGCTGCTTGCAGCAATAATTTTGGGTCATTAGAACAACTTGCTTCTGTTGACCATAAAAAGGTTTGAACCCCTCGCTGCTTGTGGCTATATTTTATTATGTTTATGAAAAATGGGAATTAATGTACATTCAGCATTTATGTTGAATGCTGAGCTGTTGGATGGAGTGTGGTGCGTTTGCTTTTCTGATTTAATTTCTGGGTAAATTACAACTACTTCTATAGTTGGAGAAGATCAGAATGTGTAGTATGTGGACACCGAACATTACACTCATCTGTGATAGTTGAACATATAATTCCAAAACCATCTGCTACTATAGCAGCCTCCTGGGATGGGTTTCCACAAGAGTTTAGAACCTGGCTGCATCTGCCACATCCAAATTTGTTCATCAGCTTGACACCACACGAGCTGACACTTGGCATTGTGCTAGGTAATCTTAGCATTGTGTGCTCAGCAATGGAAACCAATGTCATGAAATACTCAGTGAACAATTCTTGTACTGAAGGGAGTTTGAAACTTGGCAGTCAGTGTTGTAACCAAGGACAAATAATTTTTACACACTTTGTACACACTTCAGTATTCATTGGTCCCATTCTGTGACCTTGTGTGTGTCCTACCGCTTCACAGTTGAACTGTTGTTGCTGCTAGAGGGTTCCACTACACAATAATAGTACTTGCAGTTGAATGGCACAAATCTAATAGGGCAGGACTTTGACAAACTTTGTTAGGAAGGAAGGCATCTCATGAGCTCTTTGTTACAACCCATACTATGGCAAATGTTTGTCAATGGAGATTCCATGGTTGTATGCTTCATTTTATGCACCAGTGTGGGGGTGGAGGAGGGTCCACATATTTCTGGCCGTATAATGTACCTTAAAGTTCTAATTCTTAAGATCTTCATGAAATCAGTCAGACAACTTTTAAATATTACAGGGAGTAATGGAACAGTCAGGTTCTCCGACATTTGCGCTGGTGGGCAGGAATCCCATTGGCGGGGACTGATGGCCAATAGTTTGCATTGATTGATGCTGTAGTTAGTCAGCCCCCAGTAGCGGTTGCGGACCGACCAGAGGTAGCTCCTGTTAGCCATCTAAACCAGGGAGGCTGGGTGACTGTCCGAAGGAAGCTTAGACCTAAGCAGAGGCCCACGGTTCACCACCAAAATGTTCACATTTCTGACAAGTTCTCCCCACTCAGCGAAACCTGCTGATAAACCAACTCTAATTATTGGCAGTTCCATTTTGAGAAACAACGTTAGCGACGCCAGTGACCAAATGTATTCCTGGGGCCAGAACGGGCGACGTTGAATCCTATTTAAAACTGCTGGCTAAGAATAAACGTAAATACAGTAAGATTGATATTCACGTCAGCAGTAACAACTCCCGATTACGCCAATCGGAGGTCACTAAAGTTAATGTTGAGTTGGTGTGTACATATGCAAAGACAATGTCGGAATCCGTAGTTTTCTCTGGACCCTTGACAAACCAGACCAATGACATGTTTAGCCACATGTATTCATTCTGCCACTGGCTGTTGAGGTGCTATCCAGCAAACGATGTGGGCTTTATAGATAATTGGCGGACTTTTTGGGGGAGACCAGGTCTGATTAGGAGAGACGGCATTCATCTTCACTTTAGACCAAGCAGCTCTCATATCTAGAAATCTGGCTGATTTTATTAGTGGACCAAAACCATGACAACTCAGAGTTGAGACCAGGAGGCAGAGTTGCAGTCCTACATGCTTCTCTGCACTTCCAGAGCAGTTACCCACCCAAAACTCCTTAGTGACAGTGTCTGCCCCCCGACCACTTAAATTAATAAAACCAAAAGTTAACAGAAGAGGAGTTATACATAAAAACCTAAACAAAAACGCTGAAATAGCACAACAAAATAGGAGAATTAAATGTGAACTCTTAAACATCAGATCTCTGTCATCTAAAGCTGTACTAGTGAACGATTTAATATCAGAGTATGATATTGACTTATTCTGTCTTACTGAAAACTGGTTGGGTCATGAAGAATATGTTAGCCTAAATGAATCCACTCCGCCCAGTCATATTAATACTCACATTCCTCGAGGCACCGGCCGAGGAGGTGGAGTTGCAGCCATCTTCGACTCAAGCCTATTAATCAACCCTAAACCTAAACTAAATAACTATACTACTATAACTAATTCGAAAGCCTTGTTCTTAGTCTTTCATACCCAACCTGGAAAACACGACAGCCAATTCTGTTTGTTAGTGTACCACGCTCCTGTTCCTTATTCTGAATTTTTATCTGAATTCTCAGTTTTTTATCAAGTTTAGTCCTTAAAACAGAAAAGTAACTATTGTAGATGATTTCAATATTCATGTGGACGTTGAAAATGATAGCCTTAATACTACGTTTCTCTCATTATTAGATTCGATTGTCTTTTGTCAGAGTGTACATAAACCCACTCACTGTTTTAACCACACCCTCGACCTTGTTCTGGTATATGGCATTGAAATTGAACATTTAATAGTCTTTCCACAGAATCCTTCATTATCGGACCATTATTTAATAACTTTTGAACTCCTATTACTGGACTACACGCCATTAGGCAAAAACTCCTACTCTAGACTATCTGATAGTGCTGTAGCTAAATTTTAAGGAAGCAATCCCATCTGCATTTAATTTGGTGCTATGTCTCAATATAACAGAGGACTCCTATGCTAATTTCAGCCCCTCCCAAATTGACCATCTTATTGATAGTGCTGCAGGCTCACTGCGAACAACACTCGATTGTATCGACCCTCTAAAAAAGAAGATATAAGAAAGAAGGTTAGCTCCATGATATAACCCACAAACCTGCAAATTAAAGCAAACATCGCGAAAACTTGAACCTTAGAAACAACTGTAAAACCTGATATATATTTTGACTGCTTTGCTCCTATCGACTTTCTTCAACTAACTTCGACGATTAATTCATCTAAGCCATCAACCTGTCTCTTAGACCCCATTCCAACTAGGTTGCTTAAAGAAGTTTTACCCTTAGTTGGCACTTCTTTACTGAATATGATCAATCTGTCTTTATTAACAGGCTATGTACCACAATCCTTTAAAGTAGCTGTAATTAAACCTCTTAAAAGGCCCACTCTTGATCCAGGGGTTTCAGCCAACTATAGACCTATAACTAACCTTCCCTTTCTCTCTAAGATCCTTGACAAACTAGTCGCCAGTCAGTTGTGTGACTTTCTAAATAACAATAGTTTATTTGAGGATTTTCAGTCAGGATTTAAAGTGCATCATAGCACAGAGACAGCACTGGTGAAAATTACAAATGACATTTTAATTGCATCAGACAATGGACTTGTCTCTGTACTTGTCTTGTTAGATCTTAGTGCTGCATTCAACACCATTGACCATCACATCCTATTACAGAGACTGGAACATTTAATTGGCATTAAAGGAACTGCACTAACCTGGTTTAAATCCTATCTATCACATAGATCTCAGTTTGTACATGTTAACTGTGAGTCCTCCGTGCACGCCCAAGTTAGTCACGGAGTTCCACAAGGTTCTGTGCTTGGACCGATTCTATTAACCTGATATATGCTTCCTCTAGGCAATATTATTAGGAAACACACCATAAACTTTCATTGTTATGCAGATGATACCCAGTTATATCTATCGATCAAGCCAGATGAAATAAACCAGTTAGCTAAACTTCAAGCATGCCATAAGGACATAAAGACCTGGATGACCAGCAATTTTCTGATGTTAAACTCAGACAAAACTGAAGTTATTGTACTTGGCCCCAAACACCTCCGAGACACATTATCTAAAGATATAGTTACTCTAGATGGCATTGCCCTGGCCTCCAGCACCACCGTAAGGAACCTCAGAGTTATCTTTGATCAGGATTTATCTTTTAACTCCCACATGAAACAAATTCAAGGACTGCCTTCTTTCACCTATGCAACATTACAAAAATCAGGCACATCCTGTCTCAAAATGATGCCGAAAAACTAGTGCATGCATTTGTTACTTCCAGGTTGGACTATTGCAATTCCTTATTATCAGGCTGCCTGAATAAGTCCCTTAAGACTCTGCAAATTGATCCAGAATGCTGCGGCACGTGTAGGAAAAGAGATCATATTTCTCCAATATTAGCTTCTCTGCACTGGCTCCCTGTAAAATCCAGAATAGAATTTAAAATCCTTCTTCTCACCTACAAAGCTCTTAATGGTCAGGCACCATCGTATCTTAAAGATATCATAATACCTTATTACCCGACTAGAACACTGCGCTTCCAGAATGCAGGGTTACTTGTGGTTCCTAGAGTCTCCAAAAGTAGAATGGGAGCCAGAGCCTTCAGTTATCAAGCTCCTCTGCTGTGGAATCACATCCCAATTTGGGTTCTGGAGGCAGACACCATCTCCACATTTAAGAGCAGGCTTAAGACTTTCCTCTTTGATAAAGCTTATAGTTAGTGCGCATGCGCCAGCCCGCATGCTGCCTGTTGCTGTAGCTCCGTCTCGTCGTCTTACTTTTTCCAACTTTTAACTTTACTTTTTTCTTCCAAACTTTTGTAACTTGTGTGTAAGTGTAATTTAAACTACGCTCTTTGCGAAAATGAGGGTAGAAAGTGTTTTTGTACTTTTTTTCGCCGTGGAATTTCTTCTTCTGCTACTCGGTCGGGGCACCGCTGCAGATCAGCTGTTTGGCCGCATTGTTTACACCAGGGAACAGCTGATCGCGCTGAAGCCGAGCGGCATGGCGCCCAGGACAACTGATGTCCCCGCTGAGATCTGGAGGAGGACACACCAAGGATGCAGAGGTGGAACGAAGCGGCGAGGGAAGAGAGAGGGGTGCAGACAAAAGAGACTTAAGAATAAGAGATTTAAGCCGTGTCTGCCTTCTCTCGTCATGGGCAACGTGAGATCGCTGGCGAATAAAATGGACGAGCTAACGGCGTTAGCCCGGAGTCAGACGGAGTTCCGTGAGTGTAGCTTGATGTGCTTCTCAGAGACATGGCTACACCAGGATATCCCGGACCATAACGTTTCCATCGATGGCTTTCAGACTGTTCGGGCCGACAGGGATCACACCGGGAGTGGTAAGCGGAAAGGCGGTGGGCTTGCTGTTCTAGTTAACAACAGATGGTGTAACCCTGGTCACGTTACCATCAAGCAGAGTATCTGTAGCCCGGACATTGAACTGTTAGCTGTGGGACTCCGGCCATATTATCTGCCACGTGAATTTTCACATGCCATTGTTGTGGCTGTTTACATCCCCCCCTCTGCTAACCCGGCATCGGCGTGCAACGCCATTCACACCGCCATAGCACATCTACAGACTCAACACCCGAGTGCACTCATTTTAATCTCGGGTGACTTCAACCATGTCAGTGTTTCAACAACACTGACTAATTTCACCCAGTATGTGAGCTGTCCTACTAGAGAGGAGAGGACACTGGACCTGCTGTATGCTAACGTTAAGGATGCATACAGCTCTTCTCCCCTCCCCCCTCTGGGTAGGTCAGACCACAACCTGGTTCACCTTAAACCCTGCTATGTGCCTCTAGTTAAAAGGCAGCCTGCACCACAAGGACAGTGAGGAGATGGTCAGGGAGGCCTATGAGACACTGCAGGAATGTTTCAAGTGACAAACTGGGATGCACTCTGTGAGCCTCATGGAGAGGACATTGACGGGCTCACTGAGTGCATCACTGGCTACATTAACTTCTGTGTGGACTGCAATGTCCCAACTAAGACGGTCCATTGTTACCCAAATAACAAACCGTGGGTAACAAAGACATCAAGGACATTCTAAATGCCAAGAGGAGGGCCTTTACTGATGGTAATAGGGAGGAGGTGAGGGCAATCCAGGCCGACCTGAAGGTGAAAATCAGGGAGGCCAAAGAGAAGTACAGGAGGAAGCTGGAGCGGAAACTCCAGCAGAACAATATGAGGGAGGTCTGAGCGGCATGAAGACCATCACTGGCTTCAGACCGACTGGCAGCAGAGGAGTTGAAGGCAGCTTGGACAGGGCTAACGAACTGAATCTGTTCTTTAACAGATTCGACACACCGGCTCCTGGTCATCCCCTCTAACTCAGCTGCTGTCGGCCCTCAATCTCCTCTGAGTACTCTGCCCCTCCCCATCAGGCTAACGGCCCTCCAGACCGACGACTCCCTCCCCACCTGTAACTTCTGCTGTGTGCCTGACTGCTGACCAGGTGAGAGGACAGCTGATGAGGCTCCACTCGAACAAGGCTGCAGGCCCCGATGGCGTTAGCCCGGGGTGCTAAAGCCTGTGCCCCCAGCTTTGTGGAGTCCTTCAACACGCCTTTAACCTGAGCCTGAGTCTTCAAAGGGTCCCCATTCTGTGGAAGACATCTTGCCTCGCTCCTGTGCCAAGACGCCACGTCCCAGTGGCTCCAAGGACTACAGACCGGTGGCACTGACCTCCCACATAATGAAGACCCTGGAGAGACTAGTGCTGGAACAGCTGCGGCCCATCGTCAGACCCCTCCTGGACCCCCTTCAGTTCGCCTACCAGCCCCGACTGGGAGTTGAGGACGCCATCATCTACCTGCTTAACCGCATCCACACCCACCTGGACAGGCCGGCAAGCACGGTGAGGATCATGTTTTTTGACTTCTCCAGTGCTTTCAACACCATCCGGCCTGCCCTGCTGGGGGAGAAGCTGGCAGCGATGCAGGTGGGCGCCCCTTGTGTCCTGGATTGTGGACTACCTGACTGGCAGACCACAGCATGTGCGGCTGCAGCACTGTGTGTCAGACAGCGTGGTCAGCAACACTGGGGCCCCTCAGGGACTGTCCTCTCTCCTTCCTCTTCACCATCTACACCACAGACTTCAGCTACCACACAGAGTCCTGCCACCTTCAGAAGTTTTCTGATGACTCTGCTGTGGTGGGATGTATCAGCGGTGGTGATGAGACGGAGTACAGGGCTGTGGTGGGGAACTTTGTTTCATGGTGCGAGCAGAACCATCTGCAGCTCAATGTGACAAAGTCAAAGGAGCTGATTGTGGATCTACGGAGGGCCAAGGCACCAGTGACCCCGGTTTCCATCCAGGGGGTCAGTGTGGACATTGTGGAGGACTACAAGTACCTGGGAGTATACTTAGATAACAAACTGGACTGGACCAAGAACACTCAGGCTGTTTACAGGAAGGGCCAGAGCCGCCTATTTTCTGAGGAGGCTGAGGTCCTTCAACATCTGCCGGACAATGCTGAAGATGTTCTATGAGTCTGTGGTGGCCAGTGCTATCCTGTATGCTGTTGCATGCTGGGGCAGCAGGTTAAAGGTAGCGGACGCAAACAGACTGAACAAACTGATCCGTAAGGCCAGTAACATTGTGGGGGTGGAGCTGGACTCTCTGGCGGTGGTGTCAGAGAGGAGGATGCTGGCCAAACTACACGCCATCTTGGACAGTGTCTCCCACCCACTCCATGACGTGCTGGCTAAACAAAGGAGCACCTTCAGCGGAAGACTCATCCCACCAAAGAGCACCACAGAGCGCCACAGGAAGTCATTCCTGCCTGTGGCCATCAAACTATTTAACTCCTCCCTCTAAGGATTAGTCTGTTTGACCCTAGGTCACTAAACTGGACATTGAGCATTACATCTCCGCCATAATTAATAATAATTGTGCAATATTCTGTTTACTACTCAAGTGCAATATTAGTTTTCCTTGTTAGTTTTTCTTATTTACTGTTACGGATATACCTCAATTACTCTCGACGGAACATGCACCTCCGCTTTTACTATTATTTATTACATAATTAGTGACATTGTATTTATACTGTACTTCACCATCTACCAGTAAACCCACTTGGTACTCGACACTTAGTTTATCTTATACTTATACCAACATGTTACTTAATTTATTTCTGACCTGTTTATAGTGTATAATATCGTTTTCTCCTGTGTGCACTGACGTAAAGACGAGCTACTGTAACAAAGAGTTTCCCTACGGGGATCAATAAAGTATTTCTGATTCTGATTCTGATTCTGATAGTTAGTGCTGCTTGGGTGAGTCCTGAACCATCTCTTAGTTATGCTGCTATAGGCCTAGACTGCTGCGCGACTTCCCATGATGCATCTCTTTCCTCTCTCCTTCTCCATCTGTATGCATTTTTATCCCATTACTGCATGTTACTAACTCGACATCTTCTCTCTCCCGTAGTTCTGTGCTTTCTCGTTTTTCTCCCCTCTCCTCCTGTCACTTTCAGAAGGTTTTTCTGCCTCCAGAGCTGCAGTGACTGGATCGGTGGTTGTGGGCCACTTGCTGCCCCCGTGTTCCTGCTCAAAAACTGCTACTACAGTTGTTGTTATTGGCTCTGTTACTAATACTGTCATTATTATTCCTATAGCTGTCATTCCTATAATTATTATTATTATTATTATTATTAATTTATTAATATTAACACTACAATTACATTTCTACTATTTTAAAAATTCTAGGTGGTATTTGCATTGTGCCTCTCCCAAAACCTCTCTTTAACCTAATATGGCAGTGGCGGATGGCCGCCCACCATTGTGTCTGGTTCTGTCCAAGGTTTCTGCCTCTTAAAGGAAGTTTTTTCTTGCCACTGTCACCAAATGCTTGCTCATGGTGGGATTTGTTGGGTCTACGGTCTAGACCTGCTCTATAGGAAAAGTGCAATGAGATAACTTCTGTTATGAATTGGCGCTATATAAAATTGAACTGATCAGCCTAATAATTTGCCAATCTCACTATATACACCTTGCTGTTCCAGATCCTGGTTGCTGAATCTTGGAGACCCCAACACCAAGCTCCCCCTACTCCAGTCTGTTCCGCCTCATTGACAGAATTATTTAGTTACTTAGTTCAGTGCTGTTGTCTGTGGCCAGTTCAGTTATTATTTACCTGCCCATTCTGACAGTACATTTTTTTGTTTTTTATTGACCTGATCTTAGAAAAGAATATAAAGTTTTGGGAACTTTAAGGAGGCTCCTGGCTTATTTCAGATATCAACAATAGTTGTCCAGTGTATGTCTTAGTGAGTCTTTTACCTGCTGTGATTTGACAGTCCCCCAGGCTGAAAGTGATGTCATCGATGGCTACCAGGCCACATTCCCAGAAGTTCTTACATATGCTGACAAATACTACCTGGGAAACAGAGAAAAAGACTGAATACTGCTATTCAACCATTTATCCAGTTATCATTTTAGTCCATTCATCATTCCATTTATTCATCTCTCATCCATCAGCCTGTTTTTCCATTCTTCCATTCTTAAAACAAAAGTATATAAACAAGCATATTAGTTGTCTTTTTATGGAAGCTATGTCCATGACAATACACTTAACATCAGACTCTGTTGATTCGCTCTTTGATCATTTTGACTGTAAAACTTAAGAAACTGAAAGCACCATGGAGAAAAACACCAATTATCACAAGAGAATGCAGGAAAGCTAAATGGACTGTACTTGTATAGCATCTTTCTAGTCTTTTCCAATTACTCAAAGCACAATCACACACTGATGGCAGGTGCCAACTGCTCATCATTTCAAAGAAAGTAACTCATTCACTCAGCCCTCGGGAGCAATTTGGGGTTCAGTGTCTTGCCCAAGGACACTTCAACATGTGGGCTGGGGGAAGCTGAGATTGAACTGCTGACCTTCTGATTGGTGGACAACCCGCACTACCATCAAGCCATGGTCGCCCTTAGTGTAAATAGAGAAAAAGTAATCTTCATATTCACTACAACATCTTTAAAAAGAGGCTTTGTATTTACAATTCTGAAACAAATAAGGCTAGACAAGCCTTTTTCTCTAACATCAACAGTAATATCAACAACTCTCATGCCTTGAGAATGAGAGTTGAAGAATGAGAAGCTAACTAATCCCCCAACACGATTTGTCCCTGATTTCCTATCTCTCAATAAGTGTAAGGAGTTTGCATCTTTTTTTTTGTGGAAAAAAAATAAAGTGGCCATAAATTTCTCCATGTCCAACAATGGCACCAGTCCACTGCTACAATCACAGAGAAACAATTTGGCCAGATTGTCAACATTCAATGCTATGAATACTAAAACTCTAGAGGATGTAGTGAAGCATCTTAATTCAACCAACCTGCTGTTTTGACACACCAGCTTTTTCAAAAAGCCAAATAACCCAAGTTAGAAATCTTGGTGTTTTTAATAGACTCAGATCTGAGCTTCAGCAGCCACATCAAGGCAAGAACTGAATCAGCATTTTATCATCTCAAACAAAAAGCAAGAATTAGAGGTCTCATGTCCAGACAAGATTTAGAGAAACTCATTCGTGCCTCCATTTCCAGCAGGGTGGACTATTGTAACGGCCTCTTGTCTGGTCTTCCCAAAAAGTCAGAGTTCTAACGAGAACCAAGAGAACTCAGCACTGGCTTCCAGTTACTCATAGAATAGATTTTAAAGTGCCGCTGCTAGTCTATAAATCCCTCAGTAATCTCGGGCCAAAATACATTTCTGACCTCCTTGAAGAATATAAACCCATTAGGGCCCTTAGATCTTTAGGAAGCAGTCAACTAGTAGAACCTTCAGTCAGAACCAAACAAGGTGAAGCTGCTTTTAGCTACTATGCTGCACAAAGATGGAACCAATCTCAAATGCACCCCAACCCTAGCCACTTTCAAATCTAACTTAAAACCTCTGCTGTTCTACTGTGCCTTGGCCTGATTGGTTTCTCTACTGCACTTTTATTTCCTTTGTTTTACATTTGGGGCAACTTCCAACTTACTACTGCACTGTAAATGTAGTTCTAATCTATTCCAATTGTATTTTATTTCATGTTATATATTTTATTTCATTTAATCTAATTTTTAAAAATTTTATTATATTTTAATCTGGTTTTATTGCTCATTGTTTCTAAATGTCATTCTACTGCTTTCCTTTGCCTTTTTGTTTGAAATGTCCTAAATAAAGCTGCCTTGCCTTGCCTTCAGGTCATTCAAAAGCATCAACCTCCACATCCATCACCCATCTAGTGCTTCATACCTTGGAAAGCATGGGCTTCATGTAGGTGATCTCCACCTCAGTCCATACAGCCCTAGAAGTGTCAGCCAGGCTCCATACCTTCTCAAGGGCCACATTGTTCTCGTCATAAATGTAAAGACCTAGAGCATTGTCTACTTTCCTAAATCCATGAAGCAGGTAGTAGAATCTCAGGCAGTATTTGTGGTTCCCCGGTAAAAAGGGACCATGTAGTCGACCCACATAACCAGGCCTCGAAGTGAAACGAGTGTTTGCCAGGAGGAAACAGCCTAAGAAAGATTAGACAAAGAACACAATTAAGAACAAGAGTGGTAATGTTAGTTTAACTACAATGGTACATGATGCAAAGTAAAATACCCTGTCCATCATGAGGCAGCAAGTGAGGAAAGTGATATTCTTCCATGGGTGTAGAGTTGCAAGGAACACATACTAAGAGTGGAACAATTTCACATTTCAGTACAACGCTGTGCTGTTACATATAATATACAGTTTGTTGTTACAACCCAAGGACATAAGGGATCCCAACTATGAACTACAGCAGTTATTTGATATACTGAAAGCCAGGCCACCATGCTTTCCTTGTATAATGATTTGCACCACAGCTTTATTTTGTAAGACAATGATCCACACATTAACCATTTTTTTAACTGTGAATGCTGAAAAATTGTCCATTTTCCCAAGCCATTTTTTATTAGAATGGAATACCTAGCCATCTCTAACTTCATTAATTTAACAAAATGTAATGAAATGTGTAACCATAGTCACAGGTCCTGTTTTTGTTTACTCTGTTCCTACAACTGAATTAGGACCTTGCTCAGGAGATGATACTAAATCCAAGTTCCAGGTACTTCCAGGAGGTCGGCGACAATGCTGCGCAGATGTGTCATCACATTAAAACAAGGACAACTACAACAAACACAACAAAAGTAACCACCATCTTATTACTGCACTTGTACTGAAATTTAGTAAAGTTGAAGTATATCTGGCTTTGAGTATCTCTAATATTCGCCATATCTTCATTATATCACCTAGTCACCTGGACTCCTGCATTTTTGCTAGCTTTACATGAAGAACTGCAAAGGAAATAAGTCTTTACTAGTGCCATCCTTTACATTTTTCTCAAATAAACCAAATAAAAAAAGATCAGGACAACTAATTTAAAATATGAAACAAGATTATAGAAAAATAAAGGATCACAATGTACACAACGAAGCAAACTGAAATACTATGAAGTGGTTTGTTGTGCTGAATTTTGTTTTGGGCCTGTGGCCAGCTTGTGCTGGCCCCAGCACAGGCCTGGATTCAACAGAACCAAAAAAGCAAATCAATAACAATATCACCTCTGTTACGGAACAGACAGGCAGGGGACACCGAGATGGATATAGAATGTTCTATATTCTATATAGGAGGACAGCCTGATAGTACAGATATACAGGTATGTAGATGGGGAAGTCCGTAGGAGGGAAGACTCGCTGGAGACAGGAGATCGCTGAAAAAGAGAGATCGCTGGAGAAGGGAGAATAGGCGTAATGCCGAGTAGCATGGAGAGTCCTAGTCACAAACGAGGTCGGACACAGACTGAGGTGAGTGCAGGGCTTTTATGCAGGCTGTGACTGGGAGCTAATGGGGAGCAGGAGTGATTGGGAGCAGGTGTGGATGATTAGTGGGTTGTGGAGCCTGGCGTATCTGTGATAGTGCCCCCCCCCCACGGCCAGCTCCCGAGGACTGAAAAACCCCGCCATGTGTCATCCTCCACCACGGGCAGCGGGATTTTCCGGGCGGACGGCCGGAGTTTAGGCATGTGCGGAGCTGGGAACTTTGGGTGGACGACCCGGCGTTGGGCTGAGGGCCTCCGGTGGACGACCAGGAGGCCGGACAGGCGCGGGGCTGGGGACCTCGGGCGGACGGCCCGGGGACTGGACAGGGGCAGAGCTGGCATCGGGACAGCAGGACTGGGAGCCGGCGTCAGGGCAGCAGGACTGGGAGCCGGCGACGGGACAGCAGGACAGGGAGCCGGCGACGGGATGACTGGCAGAGGAGCGGGCTGGATCAGTGGTGTCCGGGAGTCCGGAACCTGCCATTCCGGCCGAGAAGGAGGGTTAGGCTGCTGCTGTGACCCAGTCGATGATGCAGTGCATTGGTCCTGCGGCGTGCTGTGATCCAACCGGAAGAGGAGGTGGTTGCGATCCAGCATCAGCTAGGGATTGGTGCTGCTGTGATCCAGCCGGGAAAGGAGGTGATTGCGATCCAGCAGGGAGTCCAGGGAGCTGCTGCGATCCAGCCGGGAAAGGAGTCGACTGCGATCCAGCAGAGAGTCCAGGGGAGAGGAGCTGCTGCGGTCCGGCGGAGAGTCCGGGAGCGAGGAGCGGCTGCCACCCTGCAGGGGTTGCTGTCTGGCTGCTGCGATCCAGCAGGGAGTGATCGTGCTGGGACTTGGGATGGCCGCGGCGCCAGAACTGGGGACGTCTGCGGCGCTGGAACTGGAGATGGCAGTGGAGCAGGAGAGCAGCAGGGCGGCAGAGCTTCGGTGCAGGCAAGTAGTGGATTGGTAGACTGAAGACTGAAGACTGGTCGGTAGAGGTGCAGGTTGAGGACTGACTGACGAATTAACGACTGGAGGGCCAAACTCCTTCCTGAGGAGTGTTGCGACCCTGCCAAAAGAGTTTAGGATGGCCTCCTCTCGTGACCATAGGGATCCTGCCCAGCAAAGTGCCGGGCCGACTAGCCGGAGAACCAGGAAGGCCACCTTGGATCGTTCGGTGGGAAGACTCGCTGGAGAGAGGAGAGAGGAGATCGCTGGACACAGGAGAAACGCTGGAGAAAAGGAGTAATGCCAAGTAGCATGGAGAGTCCTTGTCAAAAACAAGGTCGGACACAGACTGAGGTGAGTGCAGGGCTTTTATGCAGGCTGTGATTGGGAGCTAATGGGGAGCAGGAGTGTGATTGGGAGCAGGTGTGGATGATTAGTGGGTTGTGGAGCCTGGCGTATCCGTGACAACCTCCACTTCTTCCATGATTTTCTGTCCCACAACTGCTCACTTCGACACAGTCGATCCCACTTTTGACTTTTAATAGTGTATATCTAAAATGTTTCGATATGTGAAATATAGTGCAAATGAAAGGAAGAACCTCTTACCAGAGCCTCGCAAGGTTCAGGTTATAGGAGGCCCCAGGTTACAGCTTTCTAAGTTCCTGCAGTGGAAAAGTGCTACACACTGGCAAATACCTTTGCATTTTTCTTACCAGTTCAGTCAGTCATCTGAACACAATTCATTGGTTGAAGAAATATATTTCTTTGAAATGGTTCTCAACATCTTGCAGCATCCTCCGAAATGTGTTTGCTCCCTTTCAGAGCGTGTGTCAGGGGTCAAAACCACCACATCCATGGTGATGTATATATCACTACTATGTACATTGATTAAATTATATCAAGTTTACTGTAGGATAACTGCTATTTTTGGAGCAGATATGAAGTCGGTGTGTTGTCATTGAGCAGTGCTAGTTGTTGGAGTCTGTGGTGCTGTGTGACTCACCTGTTCCTATGGTATGGTCTCCTATCCTGTAGGCATTAGGCTTGACTGAAACTCTGCTCCACACCTTACTCTCCGCTCTCTCCTGATAGTACAGACACAGTCCATTCTCAAAGTCACAGTTGGCTATAGAGGGGTCAAAGGTCGGCTCTGAAATACAAAACACAGCATCTCCAATATGAACCTGACTTGTTAATCTGCCAGTTCCAACCCAAGCCACAGCCTGTTCACCCTGCTACCGTCAGGCAAGAGATACAGAAGTATCCACTGCCGGACCACCAGACTTCAGAGCAGCTTCTTCCCTCAGGCTATGAGACTACTAAATTCATCCTCAGCACTCCCCCATGTAAAATAGTTTTATTTCTATGACTTATTATTTATTCACCGATCTACTGTATATGATTTTTGTATAGAACTGTTTTGGGTTTTTTTTACTTTATTGTGATAGTGATAGATGGAGAGAGCGAGAGCAAGAGGGAGGGAGGGAGAGAGAGACAGAGAGACAGGCAATGACATGCAGCAAAGCGCCTGGTCACTGCGGTAAGTACTCAGCCTTGATACATGGTACGTGCTCTACCAGGTAAATTACCGGGGCACCCCCTTCATTTTCATGTTTAGGGGAAGCCATATGCAGCAGTGTGCAAAACTCTAATTAGTTCTGAGAGTCAAATATTTAAACTCTTTATACTTGAAAATATCACTTATTTGCTGTGTTAAAAAGAGTTTGATATTTGCTCACATGCTGTAATAGAGTTTTGCTAAATATTCAGACTGTAAGCAGAAAAGTGACTCGGGTGCTTACTCAAACGCAACGGCGATATGCAAAATTGCCATCACAACTACATAACGAGGTGCATGTATGAAAAGGGCTTTAGATTGCTATGAAATTTGCATAGAATATTTATTCTCCCAAGAGGAAGAACCCTTTTGAACTGAATGACCTCACAAACCTTTTCTCTGCACAAAAGACAAGGACTGTCAGACAAACGTTACCTTTTTAGTCCCAATGTTAGTCGTCCCCTAACCCTAACCCAAACAAAGCAGCAAGCATGGAAAAATAAATGACAGATTCAGAAACAGAGCAAAGCTAGGTAAGAGACAGAGCGGAGCAGACCACAAGTCATGCCCAAAATGTTGAAAATCACTTTGTCATGCTAAAGTGCACAGCTAAGAATGTAGAATGCCAAAACTGAGGGAAAAGAGGTCACTACGGCAAACTGTGCAAGTCATCAAGGACAGTGAGCACAGTCACAGAGGACAGCACGATGTTCCTGGGTACAGTGGATGCAGGCAAGGACGCATGGACTGTGGACATTGGGGTGAGGCACAGAAAAGTGACTTTCAAGATCAACACAGGGGTCGACGTTACTGTGATACCAAAGCAGGTGTACAGAAAAATAACACATGGCGGCACGTGCAACCTCACTTCAGTGAACAAAGCACTGTTTGGGCCAGGATAAACTCCACTCACCATGGCCAAGGAAGTGCTGCAGTGTGGTGACAAGAGCACCACTGAGGACATTAACGTGGCAAAACACCTGAACACAGCGCTGTTGCGAAAAGACCAGCTTCACTGAGAGTCAGGATAGTGGCTATATTAGACAGCATTGACTTAGAGATTGTAAAGCAAACCTAGCCAAAGCTGTGTAATGAGTTAGACTTAATACAGGAATTGTACACTATCAAACACAAGCCAGATGCTCCGGATGATGACAGAGGTGACCAAAAGCCTTGACGGAGTTGTCTGCCACATAGACGGCATCCTAATTTGGGGTACGACACAGGCAGAGTATGATGCCAGGGTGATGCCAGGGTGCAAACGGTCCTGGAAAGAGCACAGAAGGCGGGCATCACACAGAACATGGGCAAATGTGAGTCAAGTAAACCAGGTGAGTCAAGGTTAAGTTTCTTGGACACATCATATCCGCAGATGGGATGAGACTGGACCCAAACCAGACACGAGCTGTGCAGGAGATGATTGAACGTAAGTGAACTCAGAAGCTTCCTTGGCATGGTGAGTCAGCTAGGCAAGTTCATACCCAAAATGGCGGAGAAAGACAAAGCGCTGAGAGACCTGCTGTCGAAAAAAAGACAGTGGTAATGGGGGCCAGACCAGCAGAAAGTCTTCACAAGCCTCAAACAGTCTCACCAGTGCTGCAGCTGTACCACCCAAAAAAAGACCTGAAGTCGGTGGACTTGTCATTGCACGGTCTCGACGGCATAATCCTGCAGAAGCACCAGGGCATTGTTGTCACCAGTGGCATATGCATCCAGATTGCTGACAAGCACAGAGCTATGCTATGCACAAGTGGAGAAGGAGGCACTGGCCCTGATGTGGGTATGTGAGAGGTTTAGCGACTTTATCATCGGCCTACACTTCAAACTCAAAACAGACCACAAACCACTCATGAGCCTGCTGGGAGGACAAGCACTCAACTCACTCCCACCAAGAATGCAGAGGTTCAGGATGCAGCTTATGAGGTACTCATCACATATGTTCCAGGGAAGAGCCTCACAACAGCAGGTACACTGTCACGAGCACCACTAAAGAATGGCAGAGCCACAGCAGGTGACAGATAGGCTGATGGAGGAGACAAGCATCTATGTAGACTGCGTAATGGAAATCTTTCCTGCAAGTGACGCTTACCTGATGGAGCTGCGGCAGCAGTTGAGCACTGACAATGCGTGCTCACAAGTATTGAAGTACTGCACAGAGGGCTGGTCGGATCGCAACAGACTGGATGTGAGGGATAGACCATACTTGACGGACAGAGCAGTTCTCAGCACACTCAATGGACTGTTGTTACGGGGCACTGTGCTTGTTATCCCATCTGCGATGAGGAACAGAGAACATGCCAGCCAGACAGTTTGGTGCCCAGGGCTGAGAAGCCAAATAAGAGAACTAGTGTTAAACTGCAGGGCATGCATCAAAGAATGGGTCAATGAGAAAGAGCCTCTTATTCCCTCCAAACTGCCAGACAGGCCATGGCAGAACCTAGGGTCAGACTTATTCACACTGAGCAACACCAACTACCTGCTCGTAGTGGACTTTTTCTGTAGATACATAGAGATCGCCCAGACAGCAGCTGTGAGACACAACAAGCACGTACTACTGAGGTGGACAATCACAACACCACAAGGGGCACCTCAACCTTGTCTCTTGTGATTCCTCAGGTCACACCTGTATCTGTCAGAACTAGATCTGGCAGAGAAGTTATCAAATCAAAAAGATTTGACCTGTGAAAAAAAGACACTTGAACTGTGGGGGAAAAAATATATGCCTGATTTGTTAAATTACCTGTGGGGAAAAAAAAGAGAAAACAAAATGTAACTCATAAGAGTTGATGAGTCTCAGTTTCATGTGTAGGAAGGATGTTCTATATACCTGTGAAATAACATTATTATTACTGGGTTAATTGAAGTTATATCATATAGAGATGAAATAATGTGAAATGTTTTGGTTGCAGTACGCTTATGTGAAGCTAGACAAAAATAATGTGCAACATCCTACGTCAACACGCAGGAGAGTTCAGGGTCATGCTCAGGATTACCAAGCTGAAGAGCAGTCATGATTAAGCTGTCTGAATGCAATTCAAGTAATGTTCAATAAAAACTATAAAACATACTCGCAGTAGTCATCAGTGTTTGTGGAAGAACCCAAAACGACAACCAGGACATGTGCTGGCCTTAGCTTTGCCCTCGACTCCCTGTTTATAGTGCCACCCAGAGGGCTTGGTGGGGGAAGTTGTTGAGAATCCCTGAGCCTAAACTTCCTAACTATAATACTAACAACAACATTGTTAGTATATACTTCCATAAGTGTAACACTTTTGCATTGTTTGGTGTAATTAACATTGCAGCATCTAGTGGCACAATTGAGACTTCAGGCATTGAGTCCAGAATATTTAACAGTGAGCCAAACTTAAAGAGGATTGAGATGCACAACAGTCTGTGTTTGTGGTCAGCCTTTACCCCCCCCCCCCCCCCAAAATCTAGATGTCTCCACTCACCTGTGTCAGTGTGGCAGAATTCAGGGGAAAAGGAGATGTCATCTATGGCAACGTATCCACCTCTGGCACTGTTAAAAGCCACCTCAAACACCACCTGGTAACACACACAGACATAAAAAGCAACCATTAACAGATGGGTAATGAACAATGTATGACTTAGACCTATATACTGCATATCTAACTTTCCCTTTCTCTCTAAGATCCTTGAGAATCAGTTGTGTGACTTTCTAAATAACAATAGTTTATTTGAGGATTTTCAGTCAGGATTTAGAGTGCATCATAGCACAGAGACAGCACTGGTGAAAATTATGACCTTTTAATTGCATCAGACAATGGACTTGTCTCTGTACTTGTCTTGTTAGATCTTATTACTGCATTCGACAACACTGATCATCACATCCTATTACAAAGACTGGAACATTCAATTGGCATTAAAAGAACCACACTAAGCAGATCGATCTCAGTTTGTACATGTTAACGGTAAGTCCTCCATGAACACCAAAGTTAGTCACAGAGTGCCACAAGGTTCTGTGCTTGGACCGATTCTATTCACCTTATATATGCATCCTCTAGGCAATATTATTAGGAAACACTCCATAAACTTTCATTGTTATGCGGATAATTGATTAATCAATCAAGCCAGATGAAACAAACCAGTTAGCTAAACTTCAAGCATGATTCAAGGACTGCCTTTTTTCACCTACAGTGGTGTGCAAAAGTGTTTGCCCCCTTCCTGATTTCTTATTTTTTTGCATGTTTGTCACACTTAAATGTCTCAGATCATCAAACAGATTTAAATATTAGTCAAAGATAACCTATCGTAGAAAAGGTTTCAGTCGTAGTCATCTGGACACTGTTTTCAGAATCAAGACGTTTCGGCTCCCATCCGGAAGTCATTCTCAGTCCCTTTTCTACGATAGAACACTCCTGGACGAATGAGGGACTACACAGTCTTAGTCAAAGATAACACAAGTAAACACAAAATGCAGTTTTTAAATGAAGGTTGTTATTATTAAGGGAAAACAAAATCCAAACCTACATGGTCCTGTGTGAAAAAGTGATTGCCCCCTAAACCTAATAACTGGTTGGGTCACCCTTAGCAGCAACAACTGCAATCAAGCCTTTGTGATAACTTGCAATGAGTCTTTTACAGCACTGTGGAGGAATTTTGGCCCACTCATCTTTGCAGAATTGTTGTAATTCAGCCACACTGGACGGTTATCGAGCATGAACTGCCTTTTTAAGGTCATGCCACAGCATCTCAATAGGATTCAGGTCAGGACTTTGACTAGGCCACTCCAAAGTCTTCATTTTGTTCTTCTTCTTCGTCTGTCAGCCTCACTAGAATGCTGTAACAAATTCACATCTGAATCCATATAAGGTGCGGCTATTATACAACAGATGTTGAATACACATTTGCAAACAGTTTGCTCAACTTATCTCCACTAGGCCACTCCAAAGTCTTCATTTTGTTCTTCAGCCATTCAGAGACCCCACAACAACATCCAAAGAACTGCAGGCCTCACTTGCCTCAGTTAAGGTCAGTGTTCATGACTCCACCATAAGAAAGAGACTGGGCAAAAATGGCCTGCATGGCAGAGTTCCAAGACGAAAACCACTGCTGAGCAAAAAGACCATCATGGCCCCAAGACTTTTGGGGAAATACTCTGTGGACTGACAAGACAAAAGTTGAACTTTTTGGAAGGTGTGTGTCCCATTACATCTGGCGTAACACCGCTTTTCAGAAAAAGAACATCATACCAACAGTAAAATATGGTGGTGGCATGACCTTAAAAAGGCAGTTCATGCTCGAAAACCTCCAGTGTGGCTGAATTACAACAATTCTGCAAAGATGAGTGGGCCAAAATTCCTCCACAGCGCTGTAAAAGACACCTTGCAAGTTATCGCAAAGGCTTGATTGCAGTTGTTGCTGCTAAGGGTGGCCCAACCAATTATTAGGTTTGGGGGGCAATCACTAGTGTGACAAACATGCAAAATAATAAGAAATCAGGAAGGGGGCAAACACTTTTAGCACATCACTGTACGTGACATTGTAAAAATCAGGCACATCCTGTCTCAAAATGATGCTGAAAAAGTAGTCCATGCATTTGTTACTTCTAGGCTGGACTATTGCAATTCCTTATTATCAGGCTGCCCAAATAAGTCCCTTAAGACTCTCCAGTTGATCCAGAATACTGCGGCACGTGTAGTGACAAGAACTAAGAAAAAGGGTTGATATTTCTCCAATATTAGCTTCTCTGCACTAGCTCCCTGTAAAATCCAGAATAGAATTTAAAATCCTTCTCCTCACCTACAAAGCTCTTAATGGACAGGCACCATCGTATCTTAAAGAGCTCATAATACCTTATTACCCCACTAGAACACTGCGCTCCCAGATTGCAGTTACTTGTGGTTCCTAGAGTCTCCACAAGTAGAATGGGAGCCAGAGCCTTCAGTTATCAAGCTCCTCTCCTGTGGAATCAGGTCCCAGTTTGGGTTCTGGAGGCAGACACCATCTCCACATTTAAGAGCAGGCTTAAGACTTTCCTCTTTGATTAAGCTTAGTTAGGGCTGCCTTGGGTGAGTCCTGAACCATCTCTTAGTTACATTGCTATGGGCCTAGACTGCCGGGAGACTTCCCATGATGCATCTCTTTCCTCTCTCCTCCTCTCCCTCTTAATCTGTATGCATTTTTATCCCATTACTCAATGTTACTAACTCGACATCTTCTCTCTCCCATACTTCTGTGCTTTCTCGTCTCTGTCCTCTCTCCTTCTGTCGCTTTCAGCAGGTATTTCTACCTCCGGAGCTGCAGAGTATGGATCTTTGGTTGTGGCCCACCTGCTGCCCCCGTGTTCCGGCTCGCCAAATGCTACTACAGTTGTTGTTATTGGCTTTGTTACTATTATTGTCATTATTATTCCTATTACTGTCATTCCTATTATTATTATTATTAATTATTATTATTAGTATTACTTTATTAATATTACCACTACCATTACATTATTACTATTTTAAAATTCTAGGTGGAATTTGCATTGTGCTCTCCCCCTCCCAAAAGCCAACACGGCAGCGGCAGATGGCCGCCCACCCTTGAGGTTCTGCCCAAGGTTTCTGCCTGTAAAAAGGAAGTTTTTTCTTGCCACTGTCGCCAAATGCTTGCTCATGGTGGAAATTATTGGGTCTTTGTAAATATTAAGAGTACAGTCTAGACCTGCTCTATAGGAAAAGTGCAATGAGATAACTTCTGTTATGAATTGGCGCTATAGAAACAAAATTTAATTGAATTGAATTATTAATCCTGAGAACATGCTCTGTGAATTGTTAAAGACATGTTGTGAAAGTATGACGTATACTGATTGATGAGACAGCTGTAGAGGCCAGACAGTGACATCAGTGTAGAGTAAATTCAGGAACATGGGTTAGAGCACTGCTTGATGGAAAAACTCTGTACGACTCTTGGCTCGACTGAACCAACCCAGTTAGTAATGTTACATAAGCTTCTTTCCACAGCAACAGCAACAGGCTGTAGGAAGTGTTATGGCTGAAAGCACAAAGAAAGTAAACCGTGGAATCTTAGGGAAGAGTACACATTTGAAAGAGCAGTGGAAAGCCAGGAGTGAGTGTATGTGTGTGTCTGTCTACTCAGCTACACACACCACAACTATAAGAAAGAGAAGTAGCATATGTTTTAGTAGCATTTTTCGTTGGTTTTTCGTTCAACTTCAAGTTTTTTATTTGTCATATGCACAACAGTTACAGTGAAGAAGTTGTTGGCAATAAAATTCTTTGTTCTCAGGCTCACTCCAACAATGCTCACACAAAATGTATAAAAAGAAAATCATGCAAGTAAAAAAATTTGAATCCTAGACATAAGACAAAAAATACTGCAGATTTTTTTCAAATATAGGGATAAAATAGAATATAAAATAAAATGTAATACTGTGGTAGACTGGTGTACAGTAGTGATAAAATTACTAAACTGAAATGTAGACGGGTTGTGCAGTGATGTAGTAAATGTATTGAAATGTATATGCGCAATGAGAACCAGTTATGGGCAGGTAAGCACAGGATGTAGACAGGTAATGCACATAAATATATATACTGGTGTGATGGTTTAACAGCTTGTAAACAGGTTGTAAAATAAACATATGTATGTGTGTGTATATATATATATTATGTATGTATATATATATATGTATTTGTAGCTGTCCTGAACATCTGCAATGTTGCCTTCTGGTAGTTCAACCCCCTCGGTTCTGATCACTTTCCCTTTTTGACACCATCCGACTGCACTTGTCCTGGCCGAATGACATTCCAATGTTGTTGCTGTAGATCCTGGTAGTGTGGATCAGTGAGTCAATGTCTCACTCATTCCTGGCATACAGCTTCATCCATGTAGATGAGGTGGTTGCTCCACTTCGGAACCGGTATCCGTAGCAACTCTTTGTGATGATCTGGCTGAGGGGGTTCAGGCCTATGCAGAACAACAGCAGGGATAGTGCAAGGCTCATAGCGTCCTGTTGATCTTGTACATTTCCAAGCATTCCAGTATCCATGTATGTGGCATTGGGTTGGAGGCTTTCTTGTAGTCGATCCAGGCGGTGCAGAGTTTGATCTGCCTGGTCTTGCAGTAATGTTAGTTCTGAAGGGTCCTGATGGCCTAGGGGTTAAGGCACTGACCATGAACTGCAACATCCCTGGCTGACATCTGGCCGGGCACCTTTGTTGCATGTCATCTCTCTACTATCAACTAACAAATAAAGGCATAAAATGCCCAAAATTATGTTAATTCTGTAAGTTGGTCTCTTGCTCAGGGGTTTTTAAAGTCTGACACTGTGGGCCCCCCACCCTGCCAATTTAGACAGAGGAGAGTGTCAGGAATTTCCAGGAATATGAGAAGCATGTGATGGGACACTCTGAGTCTTAGTAAGGTCAAAAAAATATTGATAATTTAACGTGAAAAATGTTAATATTAATGGATTTTATAACTCCCATCATTATTCAAAATCAAAAGCAAATAAACTTTTGGAAGAAGCAATTGATTAATCAATTTTCAAAATAAAACACCCTGTGCAGACTCCCGGTCGTATATCAACAAAAAACACAACTAAGACAGACAAAAAGAGAAACCATTTAACTACGTCACCTACTAACATGATCAAAGTTTGATCACAGTTCGTTAATGGGGTCACACACTGCTTTCCCAGAGCTACGACCCCCGACATCCTCGAAAAGCTCCCCGGAAAGCATGCTTTTATTTCGGATCCAATTCCTACACTGGTTCGTGGAATTGGACGTTTTAGCAGGATCCTCAGCCTTCATACCTGGCTCCAGTCTACCTGCAGTACCCATGACATTGGTTTTATTCACAATTTTAACTTATTCTGGGATCGTTCTTCCTTGTTTGCACGAGACAGTCTTCACCCAAACAAGCCAGGTAGTTGCATGCTGGTGGCTAACCTGCAGCACGCTGTACTGTCCTCCTTCTCACATAGTTGACTGTTTACATCACCTGTTTCCCCTTGCTCTTCTTCTTTCTCTTCTCTGCCCACCATAAACAGCCACGCACCCTCTGCTGCCACTAACTCCCCCTTGTGGACTGATCATAGTGCTGCTATTTAGAGCCCGGATCCCTCTAGCGTTACATTTAAAATTCCTGTGGTAATTTCGCATAGGTCCTTAATACGAAACAGACACAGCCAACACAGCAATAATAATAATTTCCGGGCCAGAACCCTACCTCCACTCTCAATTTCAGCTCTAACCCAGCACAGACTTTTTTAGATGGCTCTTCTCAATGTCAGATCGCTCTCTAACAAAAAAATTTAAAATTTTAAATGATTTTATCTCTTCTACTGATTTAGATTTCATGTTCTTAACAGAATCCTGGTTACGTCCTGGTGTTCACAGTCAGCTTGCTGAATTGTGCCCTCCAGATTGTGTGCTTTAACCGCCCTAGGGTTTGTGGTCGAGGTGGGAGCCGTGTTACTCCCTATAGTATTTAAAGTGTAAACTCATAGCTTGCAATGATTTTTCCTCCTTTGAAGTGCTCATGTTAAAATTTGGTGGCCCCCTCCTGGTCATATTTGTTATTATTTATTCTACCCCCTAAACCAGCTGGTTCCTTCTTGTTGGAACTTCGTGAATTTTTATCCAGTCTTGTTTTAAATTATGATAGAATTGTTCTTTGTGGTGATTTTAATATTCATGTTGATGACTTTTCTAATGCCCTTGCTGCTGATTTTTTAAATATCACTAACTCTTTTCACTTTCAAAAATGTGTCTGACCAAACTCATTCCCATGGCCACACTGTAGACCTAGTCTTTAGTCTGGGTCTGAAAATACCATCTAAGGAAATCAGGGACATGTTTGTATCTGATCACCTATGCATTGTTTTTAACTGTGAATTACAGGCTGCTAGTATTGTCTTATCCCGCTCTCACACACGCGTCCTTAATGAGCATAGTGCCTCAAAATTCTGTACACTGTTAAATTCTCCTGGGAATGTGTTTCCCGATTACTCCAACACCGACGATTTGGTTGATTCTTTTAACTACCTGTGTTCTTCAACCTTAGATCTCATAGCTCCTCTGAAAAAGAGACCAAACTCAAGGACTAGAAAACAGCCATGGTTAAATGACAGTATTCAAAGTTGTAAAAGGAATGCAGAAGACCAGAATGCAGATGGAAGAAATCTGGTCTCCAGGTCCACTTTGTGGCTATGAAAGAGTTATTACTCCTTTATAATGGGATGGTGAAGGATGTAAGAGCATGTCATTTCTCTGCACTCATTTCTGCCCATCAGCACAGCCCGAGATTCCTATTTAAGACTGTGGATCAGTTAGTTAACCCAGCCTCTCCTTGTGCCTCTTCTGATTGTGACGCTGATTGTGAAAAGTGTCTTTTGCACTTTGCTGGAAAGATGGAGTTAATACGATCTGGTATCACCCCCAACCCTGCCTTTTTAGATGTGGATCACCTGCTCAGGGATTCTTTGAGCAATTTCTCGTCTGTTAGTCTGCCTGAACCCGCAGACATCATGTCTCTTATGAGAGTATCCTCCAGCCCTCTGGACAAAATCCCAACTAGGTTTTTGTTGGAAGTTAGGGATTGTAGTGCGTCCCATTTGCTAATTATTTTTAACAGCTCGCTGTCTACTGGCTGCGTCCCAGATTTCTTTAGAACTGCTTGTGTCCAGCCAGTCCTAAAAAAACCTGGGCTTGATCCCACCCTCCTGGACAACTATCGTCCAATCTCCAAACTGCCTTTTATTTCCAGGATTCTAGAAAAACTTGTATCTAAGCAGCTTCTTGCTGCTGTGGAAAACAATAATACCTTTGATAAGTTCCAGTCGGGTTTTCGTCAGTACCACAGCACTGAGACAGCCCTTCTCAAAGTCACTAATGACCTGTTAATGAATGCAGACGCAGGCATGTGCTCAGTTCTTGTGCTGCTGGACGTAAGTGCTGCCTTTGACACAATTGATCATGGCATTCTTTTAGATAGACTGAGGCACTGAGTGGGCATATCTGGCACTGCACTAGACTGGTTCTCATCTTATCTGTCCAATAAGAAATTCTGTGTCAGCATTAATAAGTACGGTGTGCCTCAGGGTTCAATTCTTGGACCAATACTGTTCTCCTTAAACATGCTTCCCTTGGGTGATGTCATCCGCAGACATGGGATTTCTTTTTATTGTTATGTGGATGACACACAGCTGTACCTCCCTGTCAAGCCCACTGACCTTAGTACACTGAGTTCTCTGCAGGACTGCCTGTCTGACATAAAAAATTGGATGTTGATAAATTTTCTTCAGCTCAACTCAAATAAAACTGAAATCCTTGTTATTGGGCCCCAACACATCACTAAACTAATACTGCCATCTACTGGCTGCCTGTCACAACTTATCAAACCTATTGCAAGAAATCTTGGTGTCCTGTTTGATAGCTATTTATGTTCTGAGCAACATAACACTAAGCTTGTCCAATCATGTTTTTATCACCTCAAAAATATTTCAAAAATCTGATCTATTTTAAATTTTAGTGATGCAGAAACTGTTGTGCATGCTTTTATCCTCTCACGCCTCGATTATTCTAACAGTCTGTTCACTTGTCTTAATCAAAAAACTTTAAAACGACTGCAGACTGTACAGAACTCAGCTGCTAGGGTGTTAACCAGGACCAAGAGGTATGATCACATCACACCTGTTTTAGCCTCTTTACATTGGCTCCCTGTTTGTTTTAGGATTGATTTTAAGATCTTATTGATTACTTTTAAGGTTCTTCATGGCCTGGCTCCAGACTATATTTTAGACCTTGTAATCCCTTATGAACCTTTATGTAGTTTGAGATCTTCGGGCAGGGGTCTTCTGTCTGTTCCTGAGTCCAGGATGAAAACTAAGGGAGACAGAGCTTTTACCATCAGGGCCCCGAGGCTCTGGAACAACTTGCTCGAAGAAATTAGGCTGTCTGAGTCAATGTCGTCTTTTAAGTGTCTTCTCAAAACACATTTTTATCGGAAAGCATATCCTGATATTACCTGAGCTGTCTGTTTATTTTATTGCTTTTGTGTATTTTATGTATTTTATATTTTATCATTTACTGTGGTATTTTATTTCTCTCTCTGTGAAGCACTTTGTACTTTGTTTAGTGCTCTATAAATAACGTTTTATTTGATGACTTGATGTCACTGTGTTTCCAGATGTCACCTATAAACTTGGTGAGTTCAATGTTATAACTGAGAAAAATGTCGACAAAGCTACAAAAATAGGACCCAATTTGTAATAAACTGGAATTAACCTTTAAAGAAAACCCAAATAAAGTTTTATTATTATTTTTATTATTATTATTATTATTATTATTATTATTATTATTATTATATAAAGAAAACCCATGCAGCCATTTTCCACAGCAGACCACAGGTTTTTAAATTGATGTGTGTTTTCATTCATTTCAATCCAATCATCACAGGAAACTCACCTACTCACTATAATTGTGCATGCTAGCTCCAGTACTGACCTCCAAGGGGTGTGGGGCCTTGATGTCAACGCTGACCAGAGTCCAGCCAGTGGTAGCATATACCTCTGGCCTCCAGATCTCCTCATAGTGGCCCAGCTGGTCTCTGGTGAAAACTGAAAAGATGTTTCCTCTCTCCTGGTCTCGGTGGTAGTAGAAGGACAGGCAGCCTGTCATGGGCACCGTAGTCATGGGTGAAGTCAGCTTGGCCACTTCCTGGAAGTGCTTGGCGTACACAGAGTCCACATACATGTAGTGGCCTGGAGCAGTGGAAGATATTGATGAGCTCACGGTACATGGTTATGGGCTGATACAGTCACATTTATAGGATGTGTGTGGTTTTACAAGTTGTCATAAGTCAGGCAAATGAAGAAGACATTCATTCTAATGGATTGTTACAATGACTCGTGTGATTCACACACACCTCCATAAGTGTTTGGAGATTAAATAGATGTTTTCTTTACAGACTGCAATGAGCACTGACTATGTTGTTGCTTTTAAGCATATGAAGCAGTACTGGATAACCACGAGCAACAGTGGTCCAAACCTGCAGGTCTTCATTCTAATCGAACAATACAGCTGCTTTTCGCCGGCCAGCACATCTTCCTGATCACTGATTCTGCCTCCAGAATCATCAGTCCATGTAAACTGACTGTCAAACTATAGAGCTATGCTCTCTGCAACTTTATATGCAGCTGGATCCTGGACAGGGGCAGCTGGCCAATAGGGGGCGCTAGGGCACAATCACTACTCCTTCAAGACCCAACCCTAATTCAGTAAAATCTCTTTCTCTAAAAGAACTTTGACAGAGAAACTACAGGTGAAAGAGTTGGTCCCAGATCAACCTGACCTCACAATCAGACAGCAGGTTAGCGAAAAAGGGAAGCAGCATATGGGAGGCTTCTCTCGTAGCTGGTACACCAGAAAGGCCTGGCTAGCTGGATGCAGTCATGCTAATGCCTTATTTTGCTTTCCGTGCTTGTTTTTTAAACAACAGGGACAGATCCAGCATGGAAAGTTATGGGAGTGAGGGATATGAAGCACCTGTAAGGAAGTAAGGAAACGTGAGAACACCAGGGCACACATGGATAATTCTGTCAAGCTAACATTAGCCACATTAGGCAGAGTGAACATCGCTACGCAGCTGGTCGGCGGCCACAGGATCGTGAGGAAATAGTGAGGAGGTGGATAAAAACAGGCTCATTTTATTTAAAATAATCGATTGTGCGATTGTGTTTTGTGGGGCTTTTGAGTCCGCCTTGTGTGGGCGTGACGAGACTGACTCCTCGGACAACCCTGGCATTTTTAGGGGATTGGTGGATTTTGTTGCCTCCCTAGACAGTGTGCTGGAGGAGCACCTAAGACAGCTAACTTTGTAAAAGGCACGTCAAAGATGGTACAAAACAAACTGTTGGACTGCATGCTGTCAGTGCTAAAGGATTACATTCTGGAGGAAGTAAAGAGTGCTAATTTTATCGCCATTCAAGCAGAAGAGACAACTAACATTTACACCCACTGTCAGCTGGTGCTTGTGCTAAGCTACATCAACGTCAACAGTTACATCCAACCGCCGACACCATCGCTACAGCACTTCTATAGAGGCTAAGCAGCATACTCCCATATGGACAATAAATAACCAGGTATCAAGCAGATGTAGTCAAATGTTCAGCCCCAGTGTGTTGTTGTGATGTGCATTGTTGACATTTTAAATAAAATCTCAAATAATTCCATGTGTGAGAGGTCAATTGTTAATTACCAGATTGTTTATGTTCATTATTTTGGGTATTTCCTTCTGTTAACAGTTTTGTATTGGTTATCAGGGACCCCACAATTTAATTTGAATATAATTTAATTTAATTCACTTAACAGGTTAATTTGAAATTAATTTCTATGTGGGTAATGTTTATATTTCAAGATGTACTGATCTAACATGCTTTCCAGGATCCAGTGTTCATAATTTAGTATTTTATACAGTATTAATGTTTATAGATGTGTTGTACGGCTTCCGCCACCAGGTTGTGTCTTTTAAGTAAGGTGAGAGTTTTGAAGCAGAAGTTTGCTGGAGTTCACTATCTCTATATCTCAGAGCACTTGACTCCCATGCTTATGTCCATTCAAGTGACTGAATAGCAAGGACTTAAATGGGACCAATTATGCTCGTTTTGCATGATTCACAGCTCAAAAAAAATCCTTATTTATCTTATACTGGCCCTTTATGCAGACCCTCAGTTCATCCTCGGTCTGAAACGCTGTTTTTGCTCCTGTCTCTTTAAATCCCTTTAAAATCTCTTTTTTCACTGATTCTGGTGAAACTAGATCATATTTTATGGAGAAAATATTTTCTGTTTTTTCCTGATGGAAAGATCGATTTAAAGTAACCGCTAACTGCTGATAGCTAGTTAGTTACTGCTAGCTGCCGTTAGCCAAGCAGCTAGTGGTCCTTTTAGCTTAGCTGACTGGGAGCTCGGTGTTCACACCGTTAGTACAGGCGCTTTGGGGCACCAGGAGCAGGAGGTTTTCAGACCTGGCTCTGAGCTCCCAATCCGGGCCGAGTCAGCTAGCTAATGGGATCACCAGCTGCACGGCTAATGGTTGACAGTAGTTAGCAGTTACTTTAGCAACACGTAAAGCCATCTGTCCATCAAGAAACTAACTAACTATCCTTCACAAAAGCACTTTCTGCAAGACATACTGAACAACCTCCAAAATTTTAAGAGTAGTCCTAAGCAGAATAGTCTGGCATAGCCAGACCTAACGATAGATGGACAGGCGCCCAAATGTACTCCTTTGATTGGCAAAAAGGATTCTGATCTCTGAACAGTGCCCGTCTGTGGCTCTACATGTTCGCAAATCACTTTAGCTCCACATTTCATTGAAATATATGGTGCAAAAGTGAGAGCATGCAGAAGTTGGCATTTGTGAGTGAAAAAACAGCATTTGAGATTTGTAGCTGCAGATTCAAGCTGTTGTAGTTATTGACTTGTGTTTGTGCTAGAAAAATATCCAAGAAAACAAAAATATTTGTGAGAAAATATTCTACAAGTGTGCAACTCTCATTGCATGAATTCACATACTGATTTGCGGATGTACAAATTTTGTCCACGACTTCACATTTTTTGATACGGGTGTGTGAATGTGTTTTGCAATTTGACAAATAACTGTTGTGGGAGAGAAAAACTTTCTTAAAGTATTTTTCTCTGACTTCAAAGTTACTGATACACATATGTGACTATTTTACAACTACAGATTCTACTGTCACAGGTTCTCAGTTGTTTTGCTCCAATAATACCTTCATACAAACTTTTCAGAGCCACCTTTCAAGACTGGAGAATATCTGATACTCTAAATATGGTGGTGCATTCCTTCAAGGACAGTTTTGCTATCATCAGGCAGACTACAATCTAAACAACTCTTAGTTGCCTTAAATTTCGGAAGTTATGGATGCAGGTTATGAATGTTAATATATATATATATATATATATATATATATATATATATATATATATATATATATATATATACAGTACTGTGCAAAAATTTTAGGCAGGTGTGAAAAAATGCTGTAAACTAAGAATGCTTTCAAAAATATAACTAATAGGTTTTTTTTATCAATTTACAAAATGCAAAGTGAGCGAACAAAAGGAAAATCTAAATCAAATCAATATTTGGTGTTACTACTACTACTACTTTGCCTTCAACACAGCATCAATTCTTATCGGTACACTTGCACAAAGTCAGGGGTTTTGTAGGATTATAGTCAGGTGTATGATCAACCACTTATACCAAACAGGTGCTAATGATCATCAATTCCACATGTAGGTTGAAACACAGTCAATAACTGAAACAGAAACAGCTGTATAGGAGGCTTAAAACTGTGTGAGGAACAGCCAAACTCTGCTACCAAGGTGAGGTTGTGGAAGACAGTTTCATGTCACAGGTCATACACCGTGGCAAGACTGAGTACAGCAACAAGACACTGGTAGTTGTATTGCATCAGCAAGGTCTCTCCCAGAAGATTTCAAAGCAGACTGGGGTGTCAAGATGTGCTGTTCAAGGTCTTATAAAGAAGCACAAAGAAACGGGCAACGTTGAGGATTGTAAACGCAGTGGTCGGCCAAGGAAACTTAGTGCAGCAGATAAAAAAAACACCTCAAGCTTATTTCCCTTCAAAATCGGAAGATGTCCAGCAGTGCCATCAGCTCAGAATTGGCAGAAACCATTGAGACCCAAATACACCCATCTACTATCCGGAGAAGTCTGACCAGAATTGTCTTCATGGAAGAGTTGCAGCCAAAAAGCCATACCTCCAACATGGAAACAAGGCCAAGCGACTCAACTATGCATGAAAACATAGGAACTGGGGTGCAGAAAAATGTATGCCCCCACAGAGCCCTGATCTCAACATTATCGAGTCTGTCTGGGATTACATGAAGAGACAGAAGGATTTGAGGAAGCCTACATCCACAAAAGATGTTTGGAACAACCTACCTGCTGAGTTCCTTCAAAAACTGTGTGCAAGTGTACCTAGAAGAATTTATGCTGTTTTGAAGGCAAAGGGTGGTCACACCAAATACTGATTTGATTTAGATTTCTCTTCTGTTCATTCACTGCATTTTGTTAATTGATGAAAATAAACTATTAACACTTCCATTTTTGAAAGCATTCTTAGTTTACAGCATTTTTTCACACCTGCCTAAAACTTTTGCACAGTACTGTATGTGTGTGAATGTGTATGATGTTATGTTTAACACAACGTAGCTATGATCAAGCATTTCATTGTTTTTTTGAACATCTTTTAAAACATAAAAATAAACTTGAATTTGACCTTGAACAACAACTAACGACTTACAGATCTAACTATTCCAATGAGCTGCTGGTGCAATAAAACCTGCACATGCACAGCTCTGGATGTGCATGTGCACTCATGAGTTCAGAGTGGCTATGTAAATGTATGTATGTGTGTGTGTGTGTGTGTGTGTGTGTGTGTGTGTGTGTGTGTGCGCACGCATATACCTCTCTGGTTATTGTTGGTGTGGTTTAAAAGCAGGTTAGACTCAGGCTCTCTGGCCACACTCCCCCCAACGTACCAGTTGACATTTGGGTTCCAGTTGTTACTGTAGCCACACAGGTGATGCTCCTCAAAATTACACTCTGATAACAAGAAGAGAAAATCTTACATATTCCGTCTGAATAAATACAGTGGTGTGCAAAAGTGTTTGCCCCCTTCCTGATTTCTTATTTTTTTGCATGTTTGTCACACTTAAATGTTTCAGATCATCAAACAAATTTAAATATTAGGCAAAGATAACGAAAGTAAACACAAAATGCAGTTTTTAAATGAAGGTTGTTATTATTAGCAGCAACAACTGCAATCAAGCATTTGCGATAACTTGTCTTTTACAGCGCTGTGGAGGAATTTTGGCCCACTCGTCTTTGCAGAATTGTTGTAATTCAGCCACATTGGAGGGTTTTCAGGCATGAACTGCCTTTTTAAGGTCATGCCACAGCATCTCAATAGAATTCAGGTCAGGACTTTGACTAGGCCACTCCAAAGTCTTCATTTTGTTCTTCTTCAGCCATTCAGAGGTGGACTTGCTGGTGTGTTTTGGATCATTGTCCTGCTGCAGAACCCAAGTTCGCTTCAGCTTGAGGTCACGAACAGATGGCCGGACATTCTCCTTCAGGAGTTTTTGATAGACAGCAGAATTCATGGTTCCATTTATCACAGCAAGTCTTCCAGGTCCTGAAGCAGCAAAACAGCCCCAGACCATCACACTATCACCACCATATTTTACTGTTGGTATGATGTTCTTTTTCTGAAATGCGGTGTTACTTTTACGCCAGATGTAATGGGACACACACCTGAACCAAAAAAGTTCAACTTTTATCTCATCAGTCCACAGAGTATTTTCCCAAAAGTCTTGGGGATCATCAAGCTGTTTTCTGGCAAAAATGAGACAAGCCATAATGGTCTTTTTGGTCAGCAGTGGTTTTCGTCTTGGAACTCTGCCATGCAGGCCATTTTTGCCCAGTCTCTTTCTTATGGTGGAGTCATGAACACTGACCTTAACTGAGACAAGTGAGGCCTGCAGTTCTTTGGATGTTGTTGTGGGGTCTCTGAATGGCTGAAGAAGAACAAAATGAAGACTTTGGAGTGGTCAAGTGGAGATAAGTTGAGCAAATTGTTTGCAAATGTGTATTCAACATCTGTTGCATAATAGCCGAACCTTATATGGATTCAGATGTGAATTTGATACAGCATTCTAGTGAGGCTGACAGACAAAGAACAAAATAAGGACTTTGGAGTGGCCTAGTCAAAGTCTGACCTGAATCCTATTGAGATGCTGTGGCATGACCTTAAAAAGGCAGTTCAGTTCATGCTCGATAACCGTCCAGTGTGGCTGAATTAAAACAATTCTGCAAAGATGAGTGGGCCAAAATTCCTCCACAGTGCTGTAAAAGACACCTTGCAAGTTATCGCAAAGGCTTGATTGCAGTTGTTGCTGCTAAGGGTGGCCCAACCAGTTATTAGGTTTAGGGGGCAATCACTTTTTCACACAGGGCCATGTAGGTTTGGATTTTGTTTTCCCTTAATAATAACAACCTTCATTTAAAAACTGCGTTTTGTGTTTACTTGTGTCATCTTTGACTAATATTTAAATCTGTTTGATGATCTGAAACATTTAAGTGTGACAAACATGCAAAAAAATAAAAAATCAGGAAGGGGGCAAACACTTTTGCACACCACTGTAGATGTTTCACATCAGACTATATATCAAAGGTGAAACATCTCACTTGATACAATGTTGACACTGACCAATGCAATAACCAGGAACAATGTGAATTTCAAAGATGGCCACACTGTTCCCTGAGCCATGTTCAGGTCGACCTTCCAGCAAAACCTGTGGAACAAAAAAGAGACTTACCAACAAACTGGGACAGAAGGCAGCCAGCAACATTACATCACGTCACACCAATGTCACTTAACATCATGTCCCATTTATATCATATTACATCAGATTAGATCTACAGTACATGACACCAAAATCATGTCACATCACATAAAATTCATATCAGTTCAAGTCACATTACATTAATGTCATGTAGTGTCACATCACCATCACTATTGTGACTTCACTATGGGACATGATTCAGGGCACATTGCACATGTGAGCTTACATTCATACATGTACCTGCTACAATTGTAGCCTCGCCAAGGGGTCCATTGTAGCCTCACTGAGGCGCAAAGAAAGAACTGCCCAATGTGGGACTCAATCCACAGTCTCCAACACCAAAGGTCAGTGCACTAACACTGTGTTGGGGAAACCAGTGAAGAGAGTGAAACCTGTGATCAAAGACCAAGATGCATTCGATTTTTCTTCACTTATTCTGTATTTATTTATTTGTTAAAGGCCCTGATAACATATTTTCTTAATCAGCTTTATTCAGGTAATGTATTTCTGTGGTTAACTAGAATTCAGTAAGAGCATAATAAATTATTATTCAAATATAATCATAAAGGCTAAAGGCCATCATACCCGCCAATACAAGTGAGATAGAAGAAATTCCTGCTGGAATTAATAAAGTACTCTGTTACAGCAGCTTAGAGCATTTACGACAAGATATAAAGCAAAGAAACATACTTATCAACAATATAATGCTTACAAACAGTAACTTTAATAAAAAGTGGCAGACTTTTTTATACTGTTCATACAGTAGCCTACATGTGAGGCAGACATGGTGCAAGTTGTGCAAAATTAAATACAAATCATACTGTAAGGTTATAATGCAGTCATGGATCAGATCATTTCATTTAACATAGCGTCGTCTGTCTGTCTATATATATTGGGCAGTTCTTTCTTTGTGCCTCGGTGAAGCAACAATGGACCCCGTGGTGAGGCTACAATTTTAGCCTGCTGAGGCAACAATTGTAGCCTCACCAAGGGGTTCATTGTAGCCCAGGCAGGAAACCATTGTAGCCTCGCCCAGGCAACAATTGTAGCCTGCCGAGTTCATTGTAGCCTCGGCAGGCGTTTTTGTAAACCGTCTACGAATATTATCTGGATGGTTATTGTTGCAACTGATGTTTATAATACTTACTGTAAATGGTTAGTAAATACTTTGTAGTGCATCTATAAAAAAATTTTGGATGGCCATTATAAAGTTGCAATTGATGTATATAATACTTTGTAATGCTTTGTAACATATATATTATTTTGAGTGTTATAAAGTTGCAACTGATGTTTGCAATAGAAACACTTTTGAAGGGGTGTTCATAAGACTGACATGACACCGTCATAACCATGACATGACACCTGTCATGAACATGAAGGAGTCTTTATGAATTGTCATTCAGTCAGTAATGTCTTTTTTAATGCAAAGTTGACATTGGTTGGGATGTCTTTGTTATGACAACTTGACATTAACCAAGACAACTTGTCATAAACATGCCATAGCAGGACAAATTATCAAACTTAAATGTCATTAAGTTTTATTACACTGTCAAATGATTTTATATTAGTGGCATGAATAATTTCCTTGACCTCAACTACAGTGGTACAATTTGGACTTGTCATAAAGATGTCATTAAATGTTATTACACTGTCAATTTTAAATACCTTAAAGCAACTTGGTGTCCCTATAGTTTTGGAGTGTAATTCACTTTCACACCACTGTCCTACTGAGGTAATTCACAGCAACTCCGTCCAGGACTCTGATCTGGATCATATTTTATGGAGAAAATATTTTCTGTTTTTTCCCTCTGACTCTCGGTGATTCACTGAGTTTCCTGATGGACAGATAGCTTTAGCTTCACTTGTTGCTAAAGTAACCGCTAACTGCTGCTAACTTTAGCTGTCGTTAGCTAGTTAGCTTAGTTAGCCATGCAGCTAGCGGTCCTGACTCTACCCGGACAGGGAGCTCAGAGCACCAGCCTATTCCAGCCTATCAGATATATTAAAATGCAACATATTAGGTCAGAGTGAACAGTGACTTCATCTAAGAAACCTAACAGGGATCACTGTGATTATGGTCTTTACAGCCATTCCTACCTGGTAGGGGATTGTGGTGTTGGGTAGGTCCACACTAGCAATGAGCCAGCTGTCAGAGGCTGTGTTGGCAGTCCAGAGTCGGTAGTCAAAGTTATCACCGTCTGGTCTAAGGTGGAACTGCAGGGAACCCCGTCCAGTGATCTGGTACACCAGCCTCACACAGCTCCAGTCCTGCTGGTACAGAACTGGACTGACAAGAACTGCCTGCTCCTGGTCGTGTAAGAAGGCTGAGTCCACTGTTATCAAATGCCCTATGACAACAAAATGAAGATATATTCATGTACAGTACATATGAATATTATGAAGCCTGAGATCTTTGATCAAAAAGATAACTAAAGGTGATCATATTTATATTCATATTTTGTTCATATCTAGAGAATTCAGCTGTTGTCTTTTGGTGATCAGGACATGAATGTGGCATTATCTGTAATGGGCGTCTGTACTTCATGGCCTATCAAAATCAGTTTCATCAGAAACCTGCGACCACAAGGACAGTGAGGAGATGGTCAGGGGAGGCCTATGAGACACTGCAGGAATGTTTTGAAGTGACAAACTGGGATGCACTCTGTGAGCCTCATGGAGAGGACATTGACGGGCTCACTGAGTGCATCACTGGCTACATTAACTTCTGTGTGGACTGCAATGTCCCAACCAAGATGGTCCATTGTTATCCAAATAACAAACCGTGGGTAACAAAGGACATCAAGGACATTCTGAATGCCAAGAGGAGGGCCTTTACGGATGGTAATAGGGAGGAGGTGAGGGCAATCCAGGCCGACCTGAAGGTGAAAATCAGGAGGCCAAGAGAAGTACAGGAGGAAGCTGGGCGGAAACTCCAGCAGAACAACATGAGGGAGGTCTGGGCGGCATGAAGACCATCACTGGCTTCAGACCGACTGGCAGCAGAGGAGTTGAAGGCAGCTTGGACAGGGCCAGCGAACTGAATCTGTTCTTTAACAGATTCGACATACCGGCTCCTGGTCATCCCCTCTAACTCAGCTGCTGTCGGCCCTCAAGCTCCTCTGAGTACTCTGTTCCCCTCCCCATCAGGCTAACGGCCCTCTCCAGACCGACGACTCCCCCACCTGTAACTTCTGCTGTGTGCCTGACTGCTGACCAGGTGAGAGGACAGCTGATGAGGCTCCACTCAAACAAGGCTGCAGGCCCCGATGGCGTTAGCCCCGGGGTGCTAAAAGCCTGTGCCCCCCAGCTTTGTGGAGTCCTTCAACACGTCTTCAACCTGAGCCTGAGTCTTCAAAGGGTCCCCATTCTGTGGAAGACATCTTGCCTCGTTCCTGTGCCGAAGACGCCACGTCCCAGTGGCTCCAAGGACTACAGACCGGTGGCACTGACCTCCCACATAATGAAGACCCTGGAGAGACTAGTGCTGGAACAGCTGCGGCCCATCGTCAGACCCCTCCTGGACCCCCTTCAGTTTGCCTACCAGCCCCGGCTGGGAGTTGAGGACGCCATCATCTACCTGCTTAACCGCATCCACACCCACCTGGACAGGCCGGCAAGCACGGTGAGGATCATGTTTTTTGACTTCTCCAGTGCTTTCAACACCATCCGGCCTGCCCTGCTGGGAGAGAAGCTGGCAGCGATGCAGGTGGGCGCCTTGTGTCCTGGATTGTGGACTACCTGACTGGCAGACCACAGCATGTGCGGCTGCAGCACTGTGTGTCAGACAGCGTGGTCAGCAACACTGGGGCCCCTCAGGGGACTGTCCTCTCTCTCTTCCTCTTCACCATCTACACCACGGACTTCAGCCACCACACAGAGTCCTGCCACCTTCAGAAGTTTTCTGATGACTCTGCTGTGGTGGGATGTATCAGCGGTGGTGATGAGACAGAGAACAGGGCTGTGGTGGGGAACTTTGTTTCATGGTGCGAGCAGAACCATCTGCAGCTCAATGCGACAAAGTCAAAGGAGCTGATTGTGGATCTACGGAGGGCCAAGGCACCAGTGACCCCGGTTTCCATCCAGGGGGTCAGTGTGGACATTGTGGAGGACTACAAGTACCTGGGAGTATACTTAGATAACAAACTGGACTGGACCAAGAACACTCAGGCTGTTTACAGGAAGGGCCAGAGCCGCCTATTTTCTGAGGAGGCTGAGGTCCTTCAACATCTGCCGGACAATGCTGAAGATGTTCTATGAGTCTGTGGTGGCCAGTGCTATCCTGTATGCTGTTGCATGCTGGGGCAGCAGGTTGAAGGTAGCGGACGCCAACAGAATCAACAAACTGATCCGTAAGGCCAGTGACATTGTGGGGTGGAGCTGGACTCTGGCGGTGGTGTCAGAGAGGAGGATGCTGGCCAAACTACACGCCATCTTGGACAGTGTCTCCCACCCGCTCCATGACGTGCTGGTCAAACAAAGGAGCACCTTCAGCGGAAGACTCATCCCACCAAAGAGCACCACAGAGCGCCACAGGAAGTCATTCCTGCCTGTGGCCATCAAACTATTTAACTCCTCCTCTAAGGATTAGTCTGTTTGACCCTAGGTCACTAAACTGGACATTGAGCATTACATCTCCGCCATAATTAATAATAATTGTGCAATATTCTGTTTACTACTCAAGTGCAATATTAGTTTTCCCTTGTTAGTTTTTCTTATTTATTGTTACGGATATACCTCAATTACTCTCGACAGTACATGCACCTCCGCTTATTACTATTATTTATTACATAATTAGTGACATTGTATTTTATACTGTACTTCACCATCTACCAGTAAACCCACTTGGTACTCGACACTTAGTTTATCTTATACTTATACAGACATGATACTTAATTTATTTCTGACCTGTTTATAGTGTATCATATCGTTTTCTAGTACTTTCTCCTGTGTGCACTGACGTAAAGGCGAGCTACTGTAACAAAGAGTTTCCCTACGGGGATCAATAAAGTATTTCTGATTCTGATTCTGAAAGAATCAGCCTTGACAGGAGAGAACATGCTAAAACTGTTAAATGACAAAGTAGTTATACATATAAAATTGCCATAATGAGCACCATTTGTGTTCTCCAGATAATAAGATAATTAGATTGTGATCATGAAGAAAAATAAATTATTAGCAACAATTGTCACACATCACCAGATATTATGATACAATGTTTTGTTTCATGGAAGGTCAGTGGCTGGACCACAATGCCATCTAAGAAGCTATACAATAACGGACGTTTTACCTGTGTCACTGTTTCTTACTGGAAAGTTTCCAATTCATCTAGACTGCATGTCTTTATACTGTGGGAGAAAACCCATGCAGACACAGAGATAACAGGCAAACTCCACTCCAGCCGGCTGGGGATTCAAACCCAGGACCTTCATGCTCTGAGGTGATAGTGCTAACCACTGAGACCCTGTGCCACTTTAGATGTTAAAAAATGCCTAGATATAAGCTATAATTACATAGTACCAATGCATCCTGACTGTGCGCACATGCTTGATTGTCTGAAAATGGTAAACCTGTCTATTTACTGCAACAGCAACATGCATTTGAGCTACACACAAAAAATAAGCTTGACGGGTTAGTCTTTGAGTTCAAGAATCCCCTGGCAGAGTCAGTGATACACAACTATGAAATAAACATGAACTTATACTGAATGGACAAACATGTTCAATTCACAATAATCTAGACACTAACACAGGAAGCGTCTGAAGACATGGAGGGAGTTAAAGGCAGTGCTGTCACAGCGAGGATGCTTAATAAGAATAGAAAGTTCTTAAAGTTATTAATTCCCATGGTAAATGTGTAAAGACTACTCCAGGTGAAGCTTGAACTCACAACCTTGTCATTGTTCTACACTATACTGTTATTTGAGTACAGAGCGCTGACTGAGTGCACCACTGGAGCTCAAGCAAAAAAGCAGAACAACAGCAACAAAAAGAAGGATGCAGAAAGGTACTGTGTCAAATACTGTACATTAGAGATGCACATACAGCTTCTGTATGTGTATTACTTGCTGGCCATATTATGAATTAAAGAGAGACAATGGTGTATTTTCTGAAGCAAATTAGTAATGAATGAAACCCTAAGATAGAGTTTCCATCTTCCCTTTATGTCACAGCTGAGTCTTTTTACCCATTCATCCAGGTCTGAGAGAGCAGAGAGGCAATGTAGTGGATATAAACAGTGTTTATGGAGAGCTGGTTTAAGTGCCCTCAGTTCTAAATCAGGTTGGGAGGGGAGGCAGGGGGATTTACGGTTGTATCTGCGATCCCTTATTTGGTCAAATCAGTCCATCGAGAATCTTACTAGCAGAAGTATTTGAGCAGTGATTTGCCTAAACAGTGAGCCATGGAGGAGCAGGTAGGACAGAGCAGACACAGTCCACAATGTATCAATGTGTTCAGAAAAGACGATAGGGGATAAGGCTGCAGTTGCATTGATCAAGAGACTGATGTGACTGGACCTCCCTTTCAGTCACACACTGGTAATCTGCCATTTTATTCACTGAATGAATCAATCACTGACTGAATCTAGCATCACTGAACTCAACCTGAAATAACTCAATCTTGAAGGATCTTAAAGAGACAAATAACCATTATTAAACCATGCAGCTCTGTTTTATATATTGTGTAGCCTTTTGAAAATTGCACAAGTTATGTAATCCATTTCATTGAGTCAGATTTTGCCTGTGTTAAATTAATGTAATGAGCTAATGCAGTGCAGACCTTTAAAGCAACAGTTCACCCCAAAATCAAAATTAAATATTTTTCCTCTTACCTGTAGTGCTATTTATCCATCTAGATTGTTTTGGTGTGAGTTTCTGTCACTCACCAGCTGTGACAGAATGGTCTGGCCATACATAGACCCAGCAGATGGAGAACCTTCTATCGAGGATTTTACTGAGGTAACTGATGTCATTCACTGCCTTCAGAACTATTACGTAAATACGTCTAGCATAGAGAAGAAGGAGCAGCCTTGGCACTGACACACACTGGCACTGGCAGTGTCTTTAAGACCTTTGGTGGAAAAATTGCTACCTCGACGGGCAGAGGATTTCATTAACAGTCCTGCATCCCTGTCAGCAAGTACTTAGCCTGCTAGCCTCCAGCATGCTAGCCTCCAGCCTGCACCCCTGCCTGCTAGCCTCCAACTTTCAGCCCTGCCTGCTAGCCTCCAGCCTTCACCTCGACCGGCTGGCCTCTGGCCTGCTAGCCTTCGGCCTGCTAGCGTCCACCTATCACCTCGGCCTGCTAGCCTCCGGCCTGCTAGCATCCAGCCTGCTTCCCTGCCTGCTAGCCTCCAGCCTTCACTCCAGTCGATTAGCCTCGGGTTCATTAGCCTGTGGCCTGTCTACTCTGAGCCGGCTAGTCAGCTGCCTGTCTGCCCTGATCCTGCATTCTCTAAACCCTATGAGCCTTTGATGGAACGGTCGAGGAGCCACCCTGACGTCCAGCGGTCACCTTTTGAAGGGACTCACTTGGCCATTTGGGGAGTCCCCAGGTAAGGCATGGTCTCCATGGCTCCCAACACCATTGGCTGTCTCAGCTGCCCAGTGCCACAGAATCTCAGCTGCCCAGCGCCACGGATCCCCAGTCAGCCAGCCCTGCTGACGCCCAGCCAGACCTTCAGTCGTTCCTGTGAGCCAGCCCTGCCAACGTCCAGCATGAACCCGTCAGCCGTCCCCGCTGACACCGGACCTCCAGTTGGCCGCCGACACCAAGCCGGACCTCCAGTCGGCCGTCTCCACTGTTCAGTAGTCTTCCTGAACTGACCCATAGCCATTGACCACCGCTGAAGCCGGCTCCGCAACTGCATTGCCCCCAGGTCATCTGCTTGAGGTCTACTGCTCCGCATGTGTCCAGCCCTCAGGCCGTCCACCTGAGGTCCCCGCCTCCAGTCTCTCAAAATGCCTTGCCAGACTATCAAAGTTGCCATGTACCTCATGCCTTTGCAGACCGTAAGTTGCTGAAAGAGGCTGTGATCATCCTTTTCCTTTCTAGACACATATGCGTCGGCGTTGTGCGTGCCCACCAGAGGTTACATTTTAAATAGTCATAAATTGATATTTTAGCCACATTTCTATGCTACACTTTTATCCTGGCTATTTTTTACCCATATGTTTTAACATGGTAAAAGTTTTTAGTCATTGGACGTGTGGATCTTAAGTGATTTTAAGCTGGCTGTTAAATCGACAACACGGTCGATTTTATTGAGGATTTTAAGCTCTTAGCGCTTGTATGGACATTATTGTAGATTTTAAGCTTTTAGCACATTTACGGAATAATTGCAAGTGTGATGGAGTGTGGATCTTGCCACTTTACCGTCTCAAAGCTGAAGAAAATTATTGCTTATCTGGAAGCCGAGCTCAGAGAAAAAGACACGCTCGTCCAGGAGTTCTCCACTGTCACCTTGGCCCAGGCAAAACACCTTACAGTCCTCAGCTCCTCTGGCTGCGGCAACTGGAATGCAGCCAACCCATGTCACTCTTGACTGCTTCACTCCAGTACTGAACAATGATCACACTCTTCCGTGGCTCGGCTCCATCATCACAGGCGCTCCAGAGCATGAAGCTGTTTCAGCTAAGCCTGAAAATTCGTGGCTCCTCATGAGTGCAAAGCCAAAAGCAATGGCCATTTCTACTCGGCACGGTCACTCGTCAGCAGGGGTGATGAGAAGGTTCGGTGAGATCGACTCCTTGTAACCGGAGCCCTAGACTGTAGCCTGCAAGGAAAGAAATGGTGCAAAGCGCCCGCCTCCCCCTCCTTCACTTCGGGACCTGCTGATGGCTAACATGTTTGACATCCTGGATATGCAGGACTTTCCTCCACTGGAGGGACACTCCCACTTTCCAGCGGTCAAGTCCTCCTCCTCCTCTTGCCGCAAGTTGCTGAAAGAGGCCGTGATCAGGAGAAGCTCTGGAGGTCTAACTCGTCCGGAGACAGCAGAGAACCCCTCTGCTATGAAGGCCGCCCACCCATGGCCGGGGACTGCTGCAGCGAGTGGGCAGCGAGTGGGCGGATGGCTGATGGAACAAGGCGGTCTCCACGATCATCCACTCTGCCTCCTCTCATCCCTCCAACTACGCTGATAGTTGGAGATTCCATAGTAAGTAAAATCCGCTTCATTAATGCGGTCACACATGCTGGAACTACGACCCCCGACATCGCTCTTCTTCTTTCTCTTCTCTGCCCAACATAAACAGCCACGCACCCTCTGCTGTCACTAACTCCCCCTTGTGGACTGATCATAGTGCTGCTATTTTGAGCCCGGATCCCTCTCGCGCTACTTTTAAAATTTGCATCACACCTGTTTTAGCCTCTTTACATTGGTTTGTTTTAGGATTGATTTTAAGATCTTGGTGATTACTTTTAAGTGATTCATGGCCTGGATCCAGATTATATTTTAGACCTTTTAATCCCTTATGAACCTTAACGTAGTTTGAGATCTTCAGGCAGGGGTCTTCTGTCTCTTCCTGAGTCTAGGATGAAAACAAAGGGGGACAGAGCTTTTGCCATTAAGTCCCCAAGGCTCTGGAACGACCTGCGCAAAGAAATTGGGTTGTCTAAGTCAGTGTCGTCTTTTAAGTTTCTTCTCAAAATGCATTTTTATCAGAAAGCATATCCTGATCTTTTCTGAGCTGTCGTTTTTTAATTTATTGTTATTATCTCTTATTTTGTTTCATCATTCACTGTGGTATTTTATTTCTCTCTCTGTGAAGCACTTTGTACTTTGTTTTGATAAGTGCTCTATAAATAAAGTTTATTATTATTATTATTATTATTTGTTTTCAAGCCAGAACCGGAAGGTAAGCCTGCCTGCTTACCTGTCTGCCTATACCTGCCTGTAAGCCTTCTATTTTCAATAAATACCTGAAATCTGTCCGCCTCGCATGTCTGCATTTTGGTGCTATTCCTTGCTGTAATGCTCACCAGCCGTGACAGACTGATTTGTTTTTAATAGTTTTTGGACAACAATGGAGCGCTATGGCACAGAGGAATAAGATATAGGCTATCAGGCTTTGGATACACACACAATACAATTAACTCATAGCCTGCATTTTAGTTCCTTCATTACATCATTATTGATGTTTAAACATTAGATTTGCACACTGCAAAATGTGTGTGCAAATGTGGGACATTTTACAGCATAAACATAAACTACTCTCTGGTGGACAATTATGTAATGATGACACAATGCAGCTGACATATCCACAGATGCCAACAGGGCATATATCTGTGATAAACTAAAATTGCCTGATAGTATCAGCAACATCAACATATGGGGCTCCACTAATTGGGCATTGTGTACCTCAGTTCCAATGTCAGTATCATTTACTGCAAGAATCCAGCATTTTCAGCAACAAAATATGGGCCACTGTTTGCTCTTGCAAATTAAACTTTTGTTCAGGTGCGACAGGCAGGAGTTTAGGAGAGGAGAGGAGGAGAATAGAGAAAAGAGAAGACAAGAAGAGAGGAGGCGAAGAGGAGTGTTTATGGAGTATTCTACAGACTTAAGAGCCTCTAATATTAGCAGAACTTTTCACCTTAAGTTGTCAACATATTTGAAGTCAGAAACTGGCCAGGAAAAGCTCCAAACAGTCCAGAGAGAGAGAGATGAGAAGTATTCATCGTGGTGGTCTGTGGGACAGCAGTGAGGCCCTGACAGATCTCCACCTCACTCCATCCATCCCTGTCTTTCTGTTTATCCTATTCCTACAGCTTGAAGTCTTTGTCTCTGATGTCTCTGTTTAGTGAATATAATCACCTAGGACATTCATTCTGGTTTTGACCACAAACTCTGCCTTGGGTTCTTTTTTTGGTGCAGCTTCCTCAGCTCAAACCCACATCGTCGTGGCAACCAAACAGAAAACACCACCGTGGTTCCGTCTTCTTTTTTATGAGCCTATTTATTGCCCCAGTGGGCGTAGTGTATCACCATCTCCAAGGCCAGGCTGGTGGCTAGAGCTCATTCCATCTCAGTCTGGTTAGTGGTTTAGTGCACACCATACTGGGTGTCTGCTGAAGCTTCTGTTTGGGGTACAGCTCTGTTTTCACTGTCACAGGGAACATGCAGCGTACTAGCTACAGTAAGTACACACTGAGAACTAAACGCTTGGCTGGAAGAGAGATGGCACACACAATTTAGAGTACCGCCACTTATCTTAACAGTGGGAACATAAACTGTGCTGACAGATTATCATAAACAGAGGGAGCTGCTTTGGGACGCTCTGTGGCTTGATGCACACAATGGAGCAGCCGGTGGAAAACAAGAAAAAAAGGGAGAGTTGATTGGAATGTCTGACTTGGCATGTGGAATGCGGTGACACACTTCTATAATGCAGGAGATCAAAATTCAGCACATCTCACAAGTTACACTGAGTTATTGGTAAATAACTCAGTGTAATTCCATACATTAGAAAGTTTCAAGCCAGGTCAACTTAAATTGCCTAGGTAGCACGTTTCAGAACTCATATATAATATGAGAAAAAAAACTTCTTCTCTCTAATTTGAAGAAAATGACATCATTACAATAAACTATCAAGGCCACTGTTGGGAGGGGGGTTCTGAAATTTAGGGCTTTGTTACAGAAAAAAAGTCATATTATGAGATAAAGTTGTAACTTTATGAAAAGTGATAATACTATGATAATTAAGTTAAGTTTTACCAAAGATATTATAATATCACAAGAATTAAGTTACGATAAATAAATAAAGTAAAACTGTAATATTTCTATTGTAATAAGTCCCAATTTTACCAACAAAAAAAATCCAAAAAGGATTGCATGTGAGTAAAAGCATGCTTTTATGAGGATTAAGTCATAATTTTATAAGAAAATTATTTTGTATTTCAAGAATAACGCTATGTCAGCATGTCACATCTGTAAACAGCTCTGGTCAGTGTCACCTCCCCTCCCTCTGCCTGGCAATATAAATTACACTCGAGTAATTGGTTTCATTTTGTTCATGATGAAGATACAGTGAGTAACCACATGCTCTTGCTTTGTGCACTTCAGCCACAGATTTTGTAATAATGAATCAGCACTGATCCTAGTTTGACTATGGCTGCTAACAGTACTGTAAAGATGTAATGATTAGGCAGAGTGGCACAGTGCGGTTGTGTTTCAAGTGAATCTGAACATGTATGTATGAATGAGCACATTTCAAACAGCCTCCCCAGACTGGATTCTTTCCCAGCATCAAATTCACCTACAAATTTGGCTCTCCCTCTCTGGTTTCACCTTGTGTATCCTGTTTTCAACAATTTATATCATGTCACTTTTGTCTCTTAACCCCAAAATTAAAAAACTAGAGCAGAGCCCCCCTGATTCCTGCCTGGCAGGAATATTTTGGTTTGACATTCCAGTATGTATGACCCATTTAAAGAGTCTCAGTGCCACCACACTGCACCTTACTAACAGATTCTTATTGAAGACTACACTTGTAGTGTTAAATGTAACTGTGCTACTATTTTTTTTTAAAGGTTTAAATGCTTTTGTGTGCAAAAAGATGAAGCTGGTATTCATATAATGGCTAAGTCTCAAATAATTAAGACAAATAAAAACTTCAAAATGTAAATAAAAAAAACATTTAGAGGGGATATAAATACTGTACTTCTATAATGGCTAACACGGTAAATATGTCTATTTTCACTTATTCAGTAAAACAACTTCATGTCATACTCACCACTCTGCTGCTCTCAGTTTTACTTACTGTAACACAAATATGGATTTTATTTACTAATTAATGCCAATCTCTTCTACTTTAACATTCTTTTAACAAGTGTTAAGATACCGTCATAAAATGTAACACTTCCTGCACATGTTTCAAACTAAAAGCCTACTAAGTAAGATATACATTATCCCCTTTGAGCCACTAGAAGACATTTACTGTGAAAAATCTGTGTAAGAAATGTTGAGTTTTATTGACGGTTACTTAATGTTGATCAAAAGACCCCAGCAAAATAAAAGCGATCAGAATATAATAAATAATATATATATAATAATATATAATATATGTATAAAACAGAAACAAATTAAAATAAAGGCCTGCCTCTAATATGAGCCTGTTTCAAATAATCTCAGCTGAGATAAATAATTTGAAAGTGTATAGTAGCTGTTTTGTATCATAAATACAGAGCTGCTTTTAAGGAATTAAAAGTACAAAAATTTGAAGTATTAAAAAAGTAGTTTATCTGTGTTTAATTAATGTTAAGTTCAATACCAAACAACACACTGATTTCTTCCGAAGTGCTTGTTTTTCTATGCCTGTTAATCTCTTTTTCCCGCACAAACACACACACACGCGCACACACCAATCCAATGACATCATGAGTGTGAAAACCACACAGCTACAGAACCTTTCCCTTTCTAATGAACTCAGAAAAGTTAGAGCGAGAGTTTACATTTCCTTAATAGCTCACATTAGCATTGCTCAAATGCACATCTGACAACTGCACATACTGAGGAGAAGCTTATAAAAAGTATTTCAGTCACTCGTAAACACACAGTATTCTAACAGTAAGGAATGCATTTTCCTGGGATCGTTTGACTCTAAAAATGAGCAGCAAACGTGACATGACAACAGGTTGGATAGCACATGACACAGCGAGACAGCAGATGAACTTGAACCTGAGCAACTCAGGTTAGAGGTTGTGGTCAACGTCCTTCTTTAGTCCAGCCTTTGTGAGATTAGTAGTTTAATTTATCATTTATAATTAGTGGTTTTGCCGATGTTTTGAATGGTGAGGAACAGCCAGACACCCTATAAAAATGCTTCTGGTAATGCTGGCAAGTGGGAAGCCAGTGAGGGAGCATTTCATTGTCACTAGTGACATCTACTGAAAAAGAAGCAGCTGATACCATGTGTATCAGCGGAGACACGTGGCTGTCTACACCATCCTCAGGACAATAGTGCACTACACTGTGAGGGCAACTACTCCAAAGTGAAAGAAGAAAAACACACAGAAATAAATCAGATTCAACTTGGAAAATTCTGAGTCATGTTGAAATGCAAGCCTGCAGCCATCTGTTATAATGTGTTATTACTGTTCGACCACTTCCTCTTTAATATCACACAAAGGATGACACGAGGAATGATGATACGATTTCACTGCTACAGTATAGGCTGACTCTCACTGACTCTTGCTAAATCTATACCATGACTGGAATTCATGTTAGCAGAGAAGTGAACTGTTTTGTGAAATGAAGGCTGAACAGTAAGAGCTAACATTAAACTTCTCCATCAGACTAATAGTATTATGTAGGTACATCTACCAACTTAAAATAACAACATTAATTATTGTATTAATACCTCTAATGATCTTATTGTGTCATCAATATTAAAACTGATCCTATACTAATTGAATTTAAGCCCAGTTTTGGTGCAAAATTTCTTCTGTTGATCTTCTAGAAAATACGATATGGTTTGTAAAAGACATGGACATTCAGCAGGACAAAGCCAAAAGAGAAAGACAAAAGCCTCCCCAGGGGGGCGCCGTAGAGTTGAAGGGGATGCACGGAGGAAGAGACATGAAGCAAAGATATCGTGTGCGGTGAGTCAAGAATTGTACTCCTTCCCATAGTCATAACTCTGTCAAATCTGAACACACAGACATGAAACACATTGATATTTTCAGTGTGACTTTCTTCAGTATCACAGTAATCCAGTGATAGTTGTCTGTACATCTATGGGTACACTGCAAACAGGAGCTGCTAACAGCTAATTCAGCTACTTTTAATGGGAACAATATAGGTTATAAAATGGGGCTCAAAAAAGAATACCAGTACCGACCTGTAGCTGACATTACAATAGCACAGCTGAGCTTTTACAGGGTCTTGCTCTCCTGATGGCTTTAATGTTTTCTGTCTTCATATTGGTTCCCAAATAGGTCTGTATGTTGGTGTTAGATAGATAGATAGATAGATAGATAGATAGATAGATAGATAGATAGATAGATAGATAGATAGATAGATAGATAGATAGATAGATAGATAGATAGATAGATAGATAGATAGATCGATAGATAGATATTTACTTTATTGTCCCCATAGGGAAATTTGATTTGGACTGAATTGAAACATTAAAGAGTACACAAAAATACAATACATATAATAAAATACACACCGTGAAGCATCATTCAGTTTGTGGTGTATTTCAGTCCAGCCTCCATAGCCTCTGCTTGTTTTAGGCTACTGTTTGAAATTCTAACTGATGCAGGCACAAAGGAGTTCTTAAACTGATTCAATTTACAGCGCTGAGCTCTGTATCGTCTGCCTGATGGTAACAGCTCATTCTGAGAATACAGAGGATTGTCCTGTTAAGTATGCACTGGTCAAAGTGAGACTTAAGTCTCTATATATTATATAATTTATAATAATGTTTTGTTCGACTCCATACAGACACAATCTACATAAAAAATACACTGATGAAAACTCATGAGAAACTCAGATAAAGATGACTTAAATAATTATCCATTCTCAGGTCATCTGAAGTGACTACGCAATTCTTAGCTGGTTTCAAGTTGGTGATAGTGTTCATGGAGTCCCATAGTCTTTTCAAATTAGAACTACTAAAATTTTCCTCTAAAAATCCTTCTGTCGTTTCCTGGCTACTCTCAGCTGCTGGTTCAATTCCTTCTGCACAGATCTGAGTGCCAGACGCTGCTGAGTTTTAAATGCTATTTTTTTCCTGTTAATGCAGTCTTCTATCTGTTTTGTGATGTAAGGTTTGTTACTTGGATAGATATCAACTTCCTTTTTGGCAACCATATTGTAGTACAAAAATGTATATAGTCTGTTATTGCCTCAGTGGCTATGTCTATGTCCTGGCTATGGAAGACATTCCAGTCAGTGTAGAGAAAACAACCTTTCAAAGATTCCACACTGTCATTTGACCAGACAGCTACTGTTTTAATATTCGGTTTGCAGCTCTTTAAAACTGTCCCCACCTCCCCTAGAGACATAAATCCAGTCCCAATGGGGCTTTACACAAGTGTAATGTGGAAACCTCCAGTGCACATACTGTACCCTGACAGTAAACCTTTCAGTGATGTAGGAGACATCTTGTGTCCAGTAGCTGAAATACTCATACATTCTGGATTTTTCACTGAGGGAGAAGGAGTAGAATTTAAACTAGGTAACTGAAAAACTATATCGGACAGAAATTTAGGGCTGCCACGAGTATTCAACGTAATCGGTGATGTTGAGGCTGAAAATGCGTCGACATCAATATTTTTAACCGACACATGGTTTTTCATTGTTTTTTGCGGTGCGGACGTGTTTATTTGTGCTTTAGAACGTAACCGCTGTGAAACAATCAGAAAACTCCCTCTCCTTACTCTCTCTATGTCCACAGCTGTCTCTCTTAAACAAACAAACACAAACCAAACAACGCTTCGTGGTGTCGCTGTTTTTCAGCACAGACTGGAAGCCAGACACGGACGGCGACGCTGGGTAAACGAAATAAACCAGGCGAGGACACAGCTGGGAGAGCATCATAGTCCGGTCCATGAGCTGGCTTACTGACTGTGGAGCCGTGTGAGCGGTCCGATCGCCGGATTGGCCACCGCAGCGTGACGTCGGGTTGCGTTTCTGAAACCGTAGTGTCTGTTCATTAGTAAGGAGAGCTTTTTATTAGATTTTGTCCTTGTAGCTGTTTAATATAAAGCCGTAAAGTCGTCTGCCTGCTACCTTAGAAATTCCATTGAATACATGTTTGAGAACATGTTGAGGTGAGAATCTGGGCTTAGTTTACGATGACTGACGGTGCCAGACTGCGTGTTTATTTTTATCATGTTGGAGTTTAAACCTACAGTTTTGCACTTTAATATGTAAACCCTGACATGACGTGACGTCTGATGTTAACAACAATGAATGCCAACCTCTGGCACTGTGTCTACAGAATGGAAACCCTCAAAGAGCTGATTTATGATCCAGCCATGTTTTATCATCCATCTCAGGGAGTCTTAACTGACTCAAACACACACACTCAGCATCTCTCTAGCCTTAAAACTGAATGTCTCTATTAATTAAAAGAAACTGATGGCTCAGGGTGTTAAGTTACTTTTCACTGCTTTATTGATAATCAATTTATTTTTCTTGTGCATACTGCATAATTTTGCTCCATTAAAAAGGTACCATGTGGAGTTTTAGACCGCTAGTAGTGATTTGGAGCAATGTTCCCCGTTTTCTACCATGTGCCATGTTTGTAGAATGTATAAAGTCCTCTTTCCAGTCAGGTAAATACCTGTAGCCATCATGCAGCTAAAGGCATATGTGGGTTGCATCTGTAGTCTAGTTTTGCAGATGAACTGCACGTGTTGTATATGGCTCCCCAAAGTTCATGTATCATAAAAGCTGCAACACTTGCATTTCTCATTACAGTAGAGGCATTATTGCACACAAGCACACATCCTGATATGACTAACTGAATGTAACATTTTTAATCAACCACTGAAAGAAAATATATATCAGACAGTTATAATCGAAACACATTCTTAAAGTGTAGTCCTAATTGTTTCCTAAACTAACTTTATGCACATTATACACACAGTGACAGTCTCTCCTGAAACATCGATTCAACATGAAAGCATGTTTTGGCTCTGTATAATAAATCTGCAGTGCTGTATATGGGGCAACATAGCTTTTTGCCTCACAGAGAACAACAGTTTCCCCCAGACATCAGCGTGAACTCTCCTCTCGGCTCATTAAACTGTCTGCAGATTTTAAAGGGTTAACAAGGACAAGGGGAACTGATGTGATTGGGTATTACTGGAACTAACTTCCACCAACTATTGTGAGCAATATTTTTAGAATTACAGCTTCCTTTTGTTGGTGGAAGGGGCACTTGTTAGATCTTGCTAAAGGCAGCACCTAGCCTAGAGAGAGAAAATAAATCACGTCTGTCCTCAAAGGCAGCTATGGCCCTGATGACGGGGCCCCGCAGAAAGGTCGTGAACCACTGGTCTAGTTTAAATGTCCTGCATGCTGGTTTGTGGTTACTTTTCACCACTTTCACTGTCACCTCATGTTGTCTTCGTTGCTTACATTAAAAATAAAAACACTCAGCAATAATTCACTGTACATTCTCAAATCTGGCTCAGGAAAGCTCTGGCCACTGTCTGACTGGCCAAATCAGCTTTTCATTTTCTATATATTTCTACATGTCTAACATTTGACTGAGTTACAGAATATCTGTTGTCTGGTTCTACTCCGGAGTCACTTACAAGCCATGCATACGTTTCCTAATGGGTGGATTTCATCATTTAAATGGCAGTGTGAGTAATACTGCAGTATTCTAAGTATGTGTATTTCTGTGAGGAAGCAGAGCTCATGATGACACTACCTTCTTCATTCATGTTCCAGCTGCCATACTCTGGATCTGATGTGTAACTACAGGTACCCAGCTCAAAGTTGCAGGACCCGGGTAGCAGCTGCTGCTGCCCCCTGAGGAGTCCGCACAGCAGCAGCACTGCAAGAAGAGAAGAGACAGGCATCTGGAGAGCTGATCACTGCGCAATATATTCAGTTCAGTGTTATTTAAATAGCGCCAGTTCAAAACAGAAGTGATCTCATTGCACTTTTCCTACAGAGCAGGTCCAGACCATACTCTCTCTAATATTATTGTTATCTGTGCTTTCATACAAGTTTGTTAGATTGTGTATTTGCTTAAACTAAACACAAGTAACAAGACCAAAGTTAGAAGAACTCCTCTGTGGCACATGTAGAATCCTGGTGCAACATTTTGCCCCCAAAGAGAAATGACTTGGCTTTACCCTGGAGAGAGAGGCGGACGCTGCTCATCGTGTCCGCGCGGCGGGGACTCTGGCGGCTCCCTCTGTAGCTTGCTGGTCGTCTCCCGTTCAATCCCTCAAAAGAACTACAGCTCCAACAGCTCGTCGAAATGCTCACTGGTTGTCTTTCACATGTTGTAACAATGTCAGCAGGAGATGGAGCGTTTGTCCGTACGATGAATGGGGTCCCGGGGGCGGGAAGGAGACGCAGCGGTCCAGGTCTCAGCGCCTCTCCGCCTACTGCCGTTTCAGTGCTTTTACCACAAAGGTCAGAATACGGGTGCACTGCAACTTTAGGGACGGCTGGTCTGACCGCGGTACAAAACATGGAGGAGGCAGAAGTGAAAAGGAGGAGGTGGTCCCATAGTAGGACATTTTTTCTCAAAAAGTCTCAAAACCAAGTACGTTGTGAGTTCCCAGCAAACATTGTTCGGACGGCCAGATGGTGACGTTGTTTCCACCTCCATTAACGTTCCAGTTAGACCCTCTAACAGCCCAGGGCATACTCATCATATTATTGCAATGAAAACAGCAAACGCATATGTCTTGTTTTTTACATGTATGTATGTATATATATATATATATATATATATATATATATATATATATATATATATATATATATATGCATCCTCGTTTGATATACGTCTAATAGGGTCATTTCAGTCCTTTGACATGGTCTGTGTAGCCACGATTTATCCCAGGTGGACCGGCCCAAAATAGTTTCATTGGAGTTTTTGGTCTACAAGATGTCATTTCAACGCATTTAATATTTTATATAAAATGTCATAAATATGGAACTATATAGGCTGTGCGCTGCCAACATGAAGCTTCCAGGACATCGGAATGGGAAAAGTTCCGTACATTAATGTAAAATAAGGAATTGTGCTTACTGGTGTAATGCGCATGCTCACGTACTTTATGGCAGAAAAGGCGAAAAGCTGTCTGTATTGACAGGCAGATGTGGTGGATGAGTGGGTTACACCAGAGACGGTTCGCTTGAGAGCCATTTCCTGTATCTGTGTCACTTTCGCCATGGCCGCGCCCTGTGAGGAGACTGGCGGCAGCTCCTGAGTCTGTTCGCTCCAACGGGAGAAGTGAACTTGAGCGCAGATTATAAGCGATTCTTTCGCCTCATCGGACTCATTTTCACAAGCCACATATCTTCCGAACATTCTGACAGTAAAATGGCGTTTTTCAGACGGACAAATGAAGAGAAAATGAACTTTGATCTAGACCTGTCTCTGTCTCAGCATCACACTCTCGCGAGATCTGGCAACATCTGTTCTCTAGCCGTCGGTCTGGTTTCACTGCTGCCGAAGTCGCTTTCCCGCCGGATAAACAGAAATCTAAAGGGACTTATACGTGAAACCATGAATTAAAAGTTAAAACTGTGATGGGATTCAGGTCGGGCAGGTTTGGTTATCAGCAGAAATATCTAAGATATTTATGAATATTAATACAATTATTAATATGTATTAATAATTACAGGGCACCACCCTGGGATCAGGGACCAATAACCAAACATGATAGTCTCAAAGGTGGCTGTCCACCTAAATATGCTGATATTTAAGGCACTATCTCACATTAATAAGGGTGGACAATGAAGGGTGAATCTGAGCACTGACCGTTATTACATCACGTACGCACAATAACCACAGGCAAGTGCTCTTTAAAAGATACAATAGCATTTATCTAACCTTAGCACTGACTAACAATCAATAACTTCATTCAACAACCACTATCGTCTAGTCTAAACACAATAAGCATAAAATAATCAGCAAGCATATAAGATGTGTGTGTGTGTGGGGGGGCGAGGAAGATGGAGGACATGATCACGTAGGTCTTTGTCACGCACAGAGCCAAAATGGTGGGCAGACCCGCAAAATTCAAACAAAGGGACAGTGCCGAAAAGGAAGACAAGCTCGAATTGTCCTCAAGATAGCGGGCAGCTTAGCTTATGTACGTGTATAGGTGTGTGTGTAAGTGGAGAGGAAAGAGAAAGAAAGCACACAGAGTAAGGCACAAGGAATCTCAAATGCCATGGCAAAGCACAATATCTGTCCCTTTATCATAAAATAACCTGGCAGTAAACTTTCAAGCAGAAGCTGTGTTACTGGACTTTGGCTTGATAAGGCACAGTTATTAGCTTCCACAGTGGCTAAAATAACAGTTAAACGGCACAATGGCATGACACCGATACAAAATGGAACGTGCTAACACAAAGAAAAACACACAGCAAAACAGGACGTTACTTTCCAACATAAGCAAAGCACAATTCACAACAATGAAGCTCAGATGAAATAACACACAGTTATAAAATCTATCTCTGCCCAGACACAAGCCTCTTACATGAAAATCACTCTTGGTTAGCTATTGTATGCGTCAGTCTCTCAAGCTCGGATACTGACGGAGCCGGGTCCACACTATTGGCAGCTCCAATGGAAGAACTGTCCCTTCGAGTGGCAGCAAAGGGAAGCAGTGGTCGACGTCGGTGGGGAGAGCGGCTCAGCGGCGGTCTTGCTCTTTGTGAAGAAACGGTCAGTCCGTGTCTCCTCCTTGTGTAGGTACGGGATCCTTATGGGGAATAAACAATTAGGATCCAAAAGTGTTCAGCAAACACAAAACAGCCTTTTTCTCGTCCAGCGAGTTAATACTCTCCTAGGAAAATAAAAGTTCACGTGATGTGCCTTCTTGTCGTAACGGGGGTTACAGTGGAAGAGACGAGTGTGTAGCACTAGGCTTTAAACATGTGATGTCATCACAGCTGTATTGCGCGTCTCGTCCAATAGGAGTGCAGTGTTTAGATTCAACTGAGATCTCGCATTGGCTTCCACCGGGATCTCGCGTCAGTCTTACACCTGGGTGTGAGTTAATGGCTATTGGTACTTGGCGCCGTTCTACTGTCCTTTGTTTCTCAGTCGAGCCTCTTAGTGAGGGCTTCAGCTTTTCCAGGTAGGCCTGTCTTTGTCTCTCACACGTGGTGAGGCGAGGCCCAACATCTGAAATAAAACTTGTGTTTCTTTACTCAAAAATACTATTATTGGACTTCCGGAGTACCTCAAGCAAGATGGCGGCCCTTTAGATAAGCTCTTATCCACTCGCAAATTAATATAAAATTTATGACGCAATAGTTGACATTTTGTCGAAATAAAGACATTGACAACGTCCATGATCCGGATTCTAGGAACTTAATGCACGTTTTTCCGTCGGTACTGCGATGACAACGACATCCAAATATTTCAAGGAAGCAAACCGCATGGCGACCAGGCGTACTCCACCTCCGATGGAGGCCAAAGCAGATTTGAGCCCGCCCGAAAAACAGACTGATGCGAAAGTGAGCCTGGAGAAAGTTTTCGCTGAAGTTACAAAAATGAGTAAGACCCTTCAGGTAGTTGCAGCGGACACAATCGCTATCAAAGAGACAATGACTGAGTTAAAAGATACGGTGAACGGGCTGCAAGTCAGGATGGAGGAGGCAGAGGGCCGTATTTCACAACTGGAGGACGCGACAGGGGGAATGGTGTCAGACAAAGATGCTGAAGAAAAGAAGTTAAAAGTGTTGTGGGATCGTGTTCAAATGCTTGAAAACCATAGTAAGCGGAACAATGTAAGGCTTGTGGGGCTGAAAGAGAAGTATGGGACGAACGGCACCCTGGAGAGATGTGTGAAGAAAGTTTTGAGTGAAGGCCTGGGGATCGACTTGGAGGGGGAATTCGAAATTGAGAGGGCTCATCGTATATTGGCCCCCATGCCGAGTGAGGATCAACCGCCGAGACCGGTGCTGATCAGGTTTCTGAGACAATCAGCGCGGGAGAAAGTATTGCGAGCCGCGCGAGAGCGCCGTGGAATTGAATGGGAAGATGCTAAATTATCCGTATTTCCCGACATGACGAGGGAACTGGCTGAAAAAAGAAAGATGTTTCTGCCTGCCAAGAAAGCGCTCCAACAGCTAAATGTGAGGTACACGCTTGCTTTTCCCGCTATCCTGAGATTCACCTGGAAAGGTAGAAACCGTAGTTTTACCAGCACCGAGGAAGCGGAGCATTTCATCAGCACTTTGCGCAATAATGAGACATAAACAGGTATGCCCTTTTAAGACAGTAATGCTTACGGATGGTGAGGAACATAAAGTCAACCATGAGTAGGAATTAATCGCGAGTGGGTTCTGAGCTTTAGATGATGTGCTGCCCGAGCAGCGTGCAGCTGGACAGCGACAACCGGCTGCATGAGGAGTGACCCGCGGACCAGAAGGAGTTATTTTCTGTGGTTGCATGTTATACTTGCAACTGTTTTTGCTTTTCTGTTTTTTTGGTTTGGTTTGGAGACCGGAGATCGGTCAGAGCTCCCAGTATGCGTTTTACGGGAGCACTTTATGTTACTTAATTGTGTTGGTTTTGTTTTTTGTAATTTTTCTATGAAAAAAGGTTCAGTCATGACAAAGTTTACTACTAAAAATTTGTTACTATACTTGCTAGGTTGCAATATACATATGGGTCTATCGTTATATACACAACAGTGGTATCTGTTTATTTATTTCCCCCTTGATATTACATAGTGCATTATGGTAGGGAATATTACATGCATGTCTTGGAATATAAAAGGTTGTGGGAATCCTATTAAAAGAGGCAAAGTTATGGCTTATTTGATACATAATAAAGTGGATATCGCATTTATCCAGGAAACACACTTTAAAGGGGAAGAGGCTCTAAAATTGAAATATGGATGGGTCGGACAGGTATTCCATAGCTCTTTTTCCAGCAAGCGGAATGGCGTTGTTATACTAGTGAACAAGAAATTAAATTTTAGCCTGATTGGTGAGGTCAAAGATTGTGAAGGGAGAATGGTCTGTGTACAGGCCCAGATAAACGGTATCACAGTGGTGTTGTGTAACATCTACGCACCAAATATAGGGGATCCTAGTTTTTTCTATGAAGTAGACAAGACCTTAGGGGAAATGGAAGGTCGAATAATCCTGGCCGGAGATTTTAATCAAGTTTGGGATGCTTTTCTAGACAAAAGTAAATTTAGTAACCAACCGCATCCTAAAGACAGAGTAGCTATTCATATGATGAGTGAAGACAATGGGTTAGTGGATATTTGGCGTCTAGTGAAACCTTTTACTCACATTGTCATAAATCCCACTCCAGAATTGATATGTTTCTAATCTCGAATACCTTGACAAAACATGTTACACATTGCAAAATAAATGCTATCGCTTTATCAGATCATGCCGCTGTGAAGTTAGGCATTGATATTAACTGCGATAAAGAGAGAAAAGGCAGATGGAGATTAAACACTTCACTTCTATCACATGAGGCCTTTAGTTTATCGTTAAAAGAAGATTTACAGTCTTTTTTTGAAATCAATACTGGTAGTACTGATAGAAGATCAACTGAATGGGAAGCATCTAAAGCATATGTAAGAGGAAAGATAATAGGCTATGCATCTAAACGGAAAAGGGAGGACCTGGACAGAATACAGGAATTAGATAACAAAATTAAGAATTATGAAAAGGAATTTTCCAAACACTTTTCAAATCAATTGTATCAAGATATTTGTAAATTTAAATTTGAACTTCAGGAAATGTATAATAAAAAGGTGGAATATGCCTTATTTAGACTGGGAGCTACTTTCTATGAAGATGGGGAGAAAACTGGTAAACTGCTAGCCAGACAGTTGAAGCAAAAGAATACATGCAATTTAATAGCCGCTATTAAGAAAGGAAATTCAATAGTTACCTCAACAAAGGAAATAAATGATGTATTGCAGCAGTTCTATAAGGAATTGTACACAGCTCATATTAACCCTAAACAAGAAGAATTGCTAAGTTTTTTCTCCAATCTCAAACTACCTAAACTGTCCTCAGAGGAGGTGAGTTTGCTAGAAGGTCCAATAACAGAACTTGAAGTCAGAAAAGCTGTATCTATTATGCGGAATGGAAAATCAGCAGGATTAGATGGGCTCCCTGTTGAATATTATAAACAATATATAGACTTACTTGCACCCATCCTAACAGAAGTATATAATGAAGCATATACAAGGATCTCTTCCCCTTCTTTTAACAATGCTCTAATATCTGTGATTCCTAAGAAAGATAGAGATTCCACCGAACCTTCAAATTATCGACCAATTAGCCTGATTAATGTAGATTGTAAGATTTTAAGTAAAATCCTGGCATTACGGTTAGAGAAGGTGCTACCTAATATTATAAACCCTGATCAAGTTGGATTTATGTTGAATAGGTCATCAACAGACCACATGAGAAGGTTACTACACCTAATTTGGCTGAACAGTGAGGATCCTGAACCGACTGTTGCCCTTTCACTCGATGCAGAAAAGGCGATCGAGTTCATTGGGAATTTTTATTTACAACGTTGTCGAATTTCGGGTTTGGGCCATGTTTCATAAAGTGGATCCAAACATTGTATAAAACACCTAAGGCATGCGTGATTACCAACGGTAAAGTCTCCCCACTTTTTGATCTTACCAGGGGGACACGACAGGGATGCCCGCTGTCGCCATTATTGTTCAACATCGCATTGGAACCATTGGCCATTGCTATTAGGGCTAATATAAACATTCGAGGCATAAAGGGAGGTGACAAAGAACACAAATTGTTTTTGTATGCTGATGACATTTTGGCCTTAGTAAAAGATCCTGATAAGTCTTTACCTTATTTAATGGAGACGGTTCAATCCTATTCTAAAATGTCTGGATATAAGATTAACTGGACAAAGTCTGAAGCTATGCCTATATCCGGAATATGTAATGCAAACGTGCTAACTAAATTTGGCTTCAAATGGATCCCAAGAGGGATAAAATATTTGGGTATCAAGATAAGCAGGGATTTAGAAGAGATTCCTATGGCAAATTTTGCACCACTTTTACAAAACATAAGAAATAATCTGGACAAATGGGGGAAAATCCAGTTAACTTTATGGGGGAAAGTGAATATAATCAAAATGGTGGTCTCCCCCCAGCTTAACTACGTGCTTATGATGCTACCACTTACAACACCACAGTCGATTTTTAATCAATATGATATAATGGTTAAACATTTCCTATGGAATGGGAAAAGGCCCAGGATAAAGCTCAACAAATTATGTGCTTCTCGGGATAAGGGAGGGTTGGGACTACCAGACCCTCGGCTATATCAGGTATCTTATGAAATGGCCAAATTGGCCAAACATTGGAACAATAATACTCAATTAGATTGGGTTACTATTGAGAAAACTCTGTCTTGGCCATACAGCCCTATTGAGCGTCTATCTCAGTGTTCAGACATACCCACTAATCCTATTATGAGGCATTCCAGAGAGGTATGGGCGAAGATTCACAGGATGCATAAAATATCACAATGTAAACAACCATACTCTTCCTTGTGGCATAATTCTGTTATTTGTATCGGGAAATCACCTTTGTACTGGAAGAAATGGCACATGAATGGCTTATGCACTATAGCAGATTTATTTGAACAGGGTGTGTTTATGTCCTATAATAACCTGGTACGGAAGTATGATCTGAAGGGAAAAGAACATTTCTGGAAATACCTACAAATTAGAAGCTGTGTTTCTACAAAAATCCAGTACACGGACGGAAACCATATCTTGGACTTCCTAACACTGCCTCATTCCCAACAAAAAGCCTCTGTATTCTACAGGACGACCAACCATGTGCTCAGGAACGTCTGGACAAATTTAAAGACAATATGGGAAAAGGACATTGGGACTGTTATTGGGGACGAAGATTGGAAAAATATTTTGTCAAATGCAGGTAAATACGTAAGAGAAGCCAGAGGGCAATTTACACAGTACAAAATTATACACAGGTTCTATCTGACACCTCTTAGACTAAATAGAATGGGTCTGACAAATAATAATGCTTGTTGGAAATGTCAAAAAGACAAAGGTACTTTTATCCACTGTATCTGGGAGTGTCCAATTATTCAGCCTTTATGGCAACAAACTCTAAATTTTTTGAGTAAATGGCTTGGAACATCAATACCATTATCACCAAAACTATGTCTACTGGGAGACAGGGAGCAGATACCAAATATTTCAAATAGAGAGTTCGCAGTGATTATGGTGGGGGTCTCTGTGACGGCTAGAGTCATTTTGAAACACTGGAAAACTCCCAAAACCCCAGAATTAAAAGAATGGGTCAATATAATGACAAAGACAGCCTCGTATGAACGTTTGCTTTGCAAACTACATAATAAGAACAGAGCATGTGTACCAGTGGGTAGCCCTATCTGGGAAGACTTTTGGTCCTTTGTGACGCTATCTACTCATGTGACACAATAACTTTGACTTCTTATCACTTTGCACTACTCAAATGCCCCTTTTTTTATCTGCTTATTTTTGTTGATTGCAACCACTGTTTATATATCTTGGCCTTATGTGTACACACATCTGTAATCTGTGTTTTGTATGAATTTGTCATGTACCGAATGAAAATAATAAAAACTTGAATTATAAAAAAAAAAAATACTATTATTGTTATTATTATTTAACTGAGGAGAGGCAACCACGCTCACTTAGGAGACAGGACGTGTATACCATTTCATTTCATTGGCGCTGCCTGTCATGCGTTATTTTCTGTTAAAGAATATCTTTGGTTACACACAGGACCTTCCCTTGGGAGATCGGGGTTTAAGTCCCATGTGGGGCAAGATTTTATACGTCTAATTAATGGCTAGGCTATGGTTAGACGTCTACTAAACTTTAACTTTTGAACCAAATTTAACCACATTTTAGACTAGACAGCTATGTACCATTTAAACACCTTTTAGACGTTCAATCAATGTAAAATTGCTCAGTGGGCAAGCTGTCTTTCAATTCAATTCAATTTTATTTATATAGCGCCAATGCATTCAGTCTAGACTGTACTCTTTATAATATTAACTACAGAGACCCAACAAATCCCACCATGAGCAAGCATTTGGCGACAGTGGCAAGAAAAAACTTCCTTTAAGAGGCAGAAACCTTGGACAGAACCAGAATCAATGGTGGGCGGCCATCCGCTGCTGCCGTGTTAGGTTTTGAAAGGGGGGGGGGGCAGAGAGGGAGGCACAATGCAAAGACCACGTAGAATTTATTTTTTTAAATAGTAGAATAGTAATTGTAGTGTTAATAATAGGAATAGGAATGACAGCTATAAGAAAAATAATGTCAGCATCAGTAACAGAGCCAATAACAACAACTGTAGTAGCAGTTGTCGAGCAGGAACACGGGGGCAGCAAGTGGCCCACAACCACAGATCCAGTCTCTGCAGCTCCGGTGGCAGAAATACCTGCTGAAAGCAATAGAAGGAGAGAGGAGAGAAACGAGAAAGCACAAAACTACAGGAGAGAGAAGATGTTGAGTTAGTAACATGCAGTAATGGGATAAAAATGCATACAGATGGAGAGGGAGAGGAGGAGAAAGGAAAGAGATGCATCATGGGAAGTCTCCTGGCAGTCTAGGCCTATAGCAGCATAACTAAGGGATAGTTCAGGACTCACCCAAGCCAGCCCTAACCATAGGCTTTATCAAAGAGGAAAGTCTAAGCCTACTCTTAAATGTGGAGATGGTGTCTGCCTCCCGAACCCAAATTGGGATCTGATTCCACAGGAGAGGAGCTTGATAACTGAAGGCTCTGGCTCCCATTGTACTTTTGGAGACTCTAGGAACCACAAGTAACCCTGCATCCAGGGAGCGCAGTGTTCTAGTCGGATAATATGGTATTATGAGATCTTCAAGATACGATGGTGCCAGACCATTAAGAGCTTTGTAGGTGAGGAGAAGGATTTTAAACTCTATTCTGGATTTTACAGGGAGCCAGTGCAGAGAAGCTAATAGTGTAGAGATATGATCTCTTTTCCTAGTTTTTGTCAGTACATGTGCCGCAGCATTCTGGATCAACTGGAGAGTCTTAAGGGACTTATTCGGGCAGCCTGATAATAAGGAATTGCAGTAGTCCAGTCTAGAAGTAACAAATGCATGCACTAATTTTTCGGCATCATTTTGAGACAGGATGAGCCTGATTTTTGCAATATTACGTAGGTGAAAAAAGGCAGTCCTTGTCTTTGATCCCACAATACACACTGTACACACCATAGACTGTATATAAAGATGGACAAAGCGTGTCCTCTTCCTCCCACAGTACAAAAATGAAGCCAAAATATCCCGGATATGGGAGCTGCCATCTTGTGCTGGTTACGTCATTTGGAGCCAGAGTCTGCGCAGTAGTCATCATGGTTGGAGCCGGAGTACGTTATTCCTCCTCTGGTGTCCACCCATGTGCCACGCAGAGCAAAAGTATGCTTGTAAAACATAGTGCTGACAAAGAAAGTCAACAGTGCAGACACATACAGGGAGAGAGAAACAGAAAGAGGCAGGCAGGGCAAGCTGGTGTGTGTGTGTGCGGAGACCAGAAGTGTAGGTGTGTGCATGTGTGGGGCAAAGTGAACAGATTAAAGTAGTTTGTGAGTAAACATGAAAATAAGGTGGAGAATTAAGTAGAATTAAAATGGTGACATAAGAAATAACTTACTAGAAATAGGGTAATATATTAATGAGTGAATAAATGAGAGATAAGAGAGATAAGTTTTTGATATTTATTTTGGGTAAATTAGTTTTTATATTAATCGAGTAATAAAAAAATATCTGTAGAATATGAATATTAATAATATTAATATTGCCACTACCATTACATCATTACATTATTATTATTTTAAAATTATATTTGGAATTTGCATTGTGCTACTGTACTCTCTCTCTCTCTCTCTCTCTCTCTCTCTCTCACTGATGGCCGCCCACCATTGAGTCTGGTTCTGTCCAAGGTTTCTGCCTCTTAAAGGAAGTTTTTCCTTGCCACTGTCGCCAAGTGCTTGCTCATGGTGGGATTTGTTGGGTCTCTGTAAATAATATTATAAAGAGTACGGTCTAGACCTGCTCTATAGGAAAAGTGCAATGAGATAACTTCTGTTATGAATTGGCGCTATATAAATAAAAGTGAATTAAATAGAATTAATGAATAGAATAATAATAATAATAATTAGTCGATTGATTAATCGACTAATCGCAGAAATGATTGTTAGATTAATCGATAAAAATGTTTTTGTTAGGTGCAGCCCTACAATGCAGTAAACAGAATCTCAATTCATATTTGATCAGCACTGCCTATTTTGACAGTTTGATCTGAGTTTCATGAGCGTTGTGCATTCAGAATCAGAATCAGAAATACTTTATTGATCCACGAGGGGAAACTCTTTGTTACAGCAACTCGTCTTTACGTCAGTGCACACAGGAGAAAGTACTAGCAAAAAAATATGTAATACAATACAATATAAAAACTATAAAAAAAAACAGGTCAGAAAATAAATTAAGTACCAAGTGGGTTTACCGGTTGATGATGATAATACGGTATAAATGCAATGTAATAATATAAGTAATAAGTAGTATTGCAGCAGCAGTAATGGAGGTATGAATAATAAATAGGAAAAAAAAAATATTGCACATGAGTATTACACGGATATTGCACAGTTATTCAAGTATTGCAGAGCTGTAATGATCAATGTCCAGTTTAGTGACCTAGGGTCAAACAGACTAACCCTTAGAGGGAGGAGTTAAAGAGTTTGATGGCCACAGGCAGGAATGACTTCCTGTGGCGCTCTGTGGTGCATTTTGGTGGAATGAGTCTTCCACTGAAGGTGCTCCTTTGTTTGACCAGCACGTCATGGAGTGGGTGGGAGACACTGTCCAAGATGGCGTGTAGTTTGGCCAGCATCCTCCTCTCTGACATCACCGCCAGAGAGTCCAGCTCCACCCCCACAATGTCACTGGCCTTACGGATCAGTTTGTTGAGTCTGTTGGCGTCCGCTACCCTTAACCTGCTGCCCCAGCATGCAACAGCATACAGGATAGCACTGGCCACCACAGACTCATAAAACATCTTCAGCATTATCCGGCAGATGTTGAAGGACCTCAGCCTCCTCAGGAAATAGAGGCGGCTCTGGCCCTTCCTGTAAACAGCTTGAGTGTTCTTAGCCCAGTCCAGTTTATTGTCTAAGTGTACTCCCAGGTACTTGTAATCCTCCACAATGTCCACACTGACCCCCTGGATGGAAACCGGGGTCACTGGTGCCTTGGCCCTCTGTAGATCCACAACCAGCTCCTTAGACTTTGTCGCATTGAGCTGCAGATGGTTCTGCTCACGCTATGAGACAAAGTTCCCCACCACAGCCCTGTACTCAGTCTCATCACCACCGCTGATACATCCCACCACAGCAGAGTCATCAGAAACCTTCTGAAGGTGACAGGACTCTGTGTGGCAGCTGAAGTCTGTGGTGTAGATGGTGAAGAGGAAGGGAGAGAGGACAGTCCCCTGAGGGGCCCCAGTGTTGCTGACCACGCTGTCCGATACACAGTGCTGCAGGCGCACGTGCTGTGGTCTGCCAGACTTGTAGTCCACAATCCAGGACACGAGGGAGGCCTCCACCTGCATCGCTGCCAGCTTCTCCCCCAGCAGGGCAGGTGTTGAAAGCACTGGAGAATAAATAAACATGATCCTCACCGTACTTGCCGGCTTGTCCAGGTGGGTGTGGATGCGGTTAAGCAGGTAGATGATGGCGTCCTCAACTCCCAGCCGGGGCTGGTAGGCGAACTGAAGGGGTTCCAGGAGGGGTCTGACCATGGGCCGCAGCTGTTCCAGCACTAGTCTCTCCAGGGTCTTCATTATGTGGGAGGTCAGTATGTGGACCTGCAGACTGGACGCAGGTCCAGACCTACAACCATCAGCGCAGCAAAACGTGTGACTTTTCAAATCTGGACCAGTGACCTCAGTCAGTCATCATATCAAACCCGCCCCATATTAGATAAGCAGTTGTGATTGGTCCGACCAAATCCAGGACGGTTGGAAATCTGTCTGAATGGGAGAGGGGCCAGACGTATCTGCCAGAGCAAATTAAACACGAGCTCGGCAGATTCGTCTGGTTCCCAGGCTAGAGCTACTAGGTACAGATGTCACTTGTTTCGATTGATGTGATTACTGCGGTAATGCTGCAGTGGCAGAGAAGGAGGGTGAAATAATTTATCCAGGAGTAGCTGCAGTGCACACCAAAAACCACCAGGTGGCACATGTGAGCAGTCTAGATGCAGTCTCTCTGTTTCTCTACTGTAGGGTAGTCATGCTCAGCAAATTTTCTGCCGGGCCTGTACAGTATGCTTACACATTACAATCTGAATTTCATAATGGACATTTGTGTTACGATATTTAAACCAAGCATCTGTCAATTTTCAGTTTAGACTTATCTATCAGACACAGTTTTAATAATCAATATTAATTATTTTCTTTGTCAGGTTCATCATTGAAGTCTATAGTTTTTGAATGTTTGGAGTCATCAGTGTTTTATTAGATTCGGTAGTAGTAGCATTTCCTTGATACGATTGGCCCGAAATTTACAAGGTTTCCTTGATTAATCTCTCAATATTTCTTAGAGCACATTCTTTGGTGTTCTTTGTCGAGGTGTTTTTAAGCATAGATTTTTCAGTTATACTAAAATGAGGTTTTTAAATGCGGAAAATGTTATGTGTGGTGTCCAATTCTCTGTCAAAGTCGGTTCAAATACATTATGTGCTGATAAAACCATTTGATTCCTATCAAACTTTGATTTGAAGTGTCATTATCCCAGTGAGCACCAACCGGGATTTCAACATTGATTTCTAGGTGAAAACTGGGTGATATTCGGTCTGAATGTCTAAGACCTCTTTTCACCCTCTTTTCAACCAGCTAAAATGCGGTTACAACATTAACTTGTCACAAAACTCAAATTTGTTTAATCATTTTTATAATATGTTCAGTTGTAGGATCACAAAGAGACGATATTGATTAGTGTGAAGGTAAAATGTCTATATCTGTAGGAGGATGAGTGGGTTAAACACAGGACCTTTCCTCAGGAGTCTGGGGTTTGAGTCCTGTGTGAGGAAGTTTTTATACTTCAACTGAGAAATTTGGATGTGGTTTCTTAGTTACGCTCCAAAGTGACGATAGGCACATTGTAGAGAATGAAAAAATTCACTATTGCAAATCCCAGTGAAATATGGTCTAGATAACAAAGGAACTTACAGCAGAGAAAGATTGAGCAGAAGCACTGCGAGCATCTGAGAAACAGCGGTTTGAGACTGAGTTCTCAGCACTGAAGGCTGAGATGGCAGCCTTGAGACAGGAGAGCCAGAAACAGGGAGAGGAGAGTCAGAGACAGAGAGCTGCGGGCGGCTCTGGACGCACAGACAACACTGCAAGAACTCGCCAGAGAGACTACAATTAACGCCCAGACTCACCTCAAGATGAACAGTGATGGCATCCACTTCATCATCATCATCATCATCAACATCATCAGGTGCAGCTTTGCCCTGGGACTCATTCGTTAGGCTATAGGCCTGCTGAATTATTGAATGTGTACAGTTCGGCTTGCCTATCATTTGTTGTTTTCTATTCATTTTATATTAAACACTTTTTCTGTGATGAGCCTTCTTGACTTTACTTTCAATGCTGCAATAATAAAAGCTGCTGCTGTGTGAGGCTGCAGGTATTTAATAAACCCAAAGGAAAGAACCTGACGCACAGCCAGCTGTGGGCAACAAACAGAACATCAGTACTGATGTTTCTGTGAAATCCTGGATATAGGCTATTCAGTGACACCTGACCGACATTATTGTAAGATTCAGACATTAATAGTCATAATTTTAAAAAATTAATAACAAATGAGAAAATATCAGTTTTTGTTTTTTTACTGTACACACCAATACACATAGTCTCTTCTTACAGTTCATCCGGTTCCACAGCGGAGTAACTGAATAAATGTCAGGAACAAACTTACTGAAGGTTACATTTACATTTACAGTTATCAACTGCGCACCCCCCCTAATGTTTTTCCAGTTTAGATGCAGAAAAGGCACAAATTGGTGCATAATCCAATTTGTATTGCAGATTCACCAATTAAGTGTTTGACGCTCTAAATTTCCAAATGATTATGGTAAATGGTACTGTACTTTTATACCTTTCTAGTCTTTTCCGACTACTCAAAGCGCTTCAACTACATATCACATTCACCCCATTCATGCACATTCATACACTGACGGCACACTAAGTGCTCATTAGTCCAAGGTAACTAATCACTCATACACCGAAGTCACAGCCCTCGGGAGCAGTTTGGGGTTCAGTGTCCTACCCAAGGACTGGACATTTATTTTGTGCCGAAGGTGAATACAATTCATGAAAGAGCCCATTTCCATCAGAAGCCTGCATGGCCTGGCTGACACCTGTGCATTTGCCGATGCCAAGAATGAAAATATCCGTGACAGGTAGATATAAGAGCTATCAGAGAAGTTACAGCCAATTCCTGACTTGACGCTCAACAAAGTGGTAGAGTTAGTGAGGCAGTCAGAGCAAGTAAAGCAGCATATTAGTGAGCAAGGAGCTAATGCTAACTGTGCACAAGTGAGTGAAGTAGCATACAAGTGTGCGCCATACAGGGATAAACAGAAACACATAAATGGAGAGGAATAAAGGGGCAGCTGCTACAATAAGGAAAGAGAAAAAGTTCAGGTTCAAAGTGAATGTGATGAAGTGATCACATGGCAGCCGCCTGCTAAGTCGTAATGTAACTATTGCTATGTGCTTGGTTAAGCGAATAGAAGAGATCAAAAGTACAGAGCAGCTGAAAGATCCCTATCCAGCAGAGGTTAGTAAGCTGAAGATAAAGCCAATCAAAATCACTCTGAAAGAGGATGCCATACCCTAGTGTGACCATCGCTAGGTGCATGTCAGTGCCTATGCTCCTGAAGGTGAAAAGGGAGCTGGACCGCATGGTAACCAGTGGGGTGATACAGTCAATCAAAGAGCCAACGGAGTGGTGTGCTCCGATGGTCACTGTGCCCTAGAAGAACAAAGACCAGCCAAGGATATGTGTTGATCTAAAAAGGCTGAATAAGGCTGTGAAGAAGAAAAAATACGTTCTATAGATGACATCTTACCCAAACTCGCAGGTGCTGAGGTGTTTTCTCATTTGGACGCAGCAAGTGGTTTCTGGCAGATACCACTAGACAGTGAGAGTGCAAAACGTACAACATTCATAACTCCCTTTGGTAGGTACTACTTCAACAGACATTCGGAATAACAAGTGCACCTGAAATCTTGGACATTGCATCAATGAGCACGGCATTCAACCAGATGAGGCCAAGGTCAAGGCTGTCACTATGCTTGAGCCACCAAGCAACATTACTGACCTGAGAAGAATCTTGGGAATGATCCACTACCTAGGCAGGTACTAAACTAAACTTGTCTGAGGTTACCAAACCTCTTAACGACCTGCTCAAAAGTGATGCAACATGGGCTTGGAGTGCAGTGCAAGAGGAAGCCTTCAAGAAGGTGAAACAGCTCATCACAGTCACAGTACTAGCATTCTATGATAACACTCGCAGATGATGAACAGCGCTATGCGCAAATCGAGAATGAGTGTCTTCTGGGTTTGTGAGAAGTTTTCCAGATTCCACTATGGCCTAGACTCCTTCACTCTACGGAGCGACCCCACTGCAGGCCAGTGCCAGTGGCAACTATTTTCTTTCTACCAATAGTTCCTACACGAAACTGCTCATAACAAGGTTTGTGGATTATCTTGAGGAACCTGGTCATGATTTCTGGAAAGAGATGTTGCTGTTGAATTTTTAAAATGTATTTTGTTAGTGCTTTGAGCACCACAATCCAAGTGCTATATAGTCCCATTATATTCAAAAAAGGCAGACATCTCTCCCTTTAAACAGTGTGACTCAGGTCATACTTCATTTAGACTGACAGAGATTCACCCCCCGAGACTCCTCCTCGGTGCTCCAGAGGCTTCTCAGATGGGTGGAGAGGGACGCATTGAGTGTGATGGAGAGTCACACTCACCTGTTCCCAACGTTGATCCACCTCTTGTTACACTTCCAGTCACTGCGCCATTGACTCCAGCAGACATGATGTCCAGTGGCAGACTTGTGAAGCCACCAGACAGATATGACGATTATATGAAGTAGTTAGGACATAGCCTGCATCAAGCGGCAGAATACGCCACTGCAGATCATACAAATCAATATATAATACATTTTGTACACGTCTTAAATAGACTCAAAGGAAGGGTGATGTATTGTAATGGTACTATTTGTATAGTGCAAGGCGTGGGGTTACTTAGACGTCAGCACAGTAAGTGATGGGGTTCAGGTCCGGGCCTTTGCGACTTCAGTGCAGTCTAGTCTTGTCTATGTAAAGTCGAGTCCAGTCAGTCTCCAGTGTTATGTTATCAGTCAGATAATAAAGTTGACTAAAGACATTTGCCGTCTTTTGATAATATTTCCACATAACACTACAGACCCCCGCTTAATATGTGTACCCCCAATGTTGAAAAGAAACCTATGCCCTTGCAATACGTAAAAAAAATGATAGTAAAATACTACTTAGATTTCTTTGATATTTGTACAGACACAGTACTACAGTGCTAAATAAAAAGGAAGGTTAAACATGATCTCCATTTAGTGAGTATGAGCCACCACAACGACCAATACTACAAAACATCAGCTGGCTCAAAGCTCTATGCAAATAAATAGAGGAATGAACTGTGTTCATGTGGGTTCGCCCTTCACTACATCCCTATATATTCCTCTATTTCCTGTTTCAAAATGAGAGAGATTTTTCTAGGGGATGAAACATCTAATGTGAAATATATGTGGGCCCCGCAGGATATACCCAGAGCTCAGAACTCCACAGTTGCCTTCTGTGGAAACATATTACACATCTGGATATGGTTATATTCAAAAACATCACATCCCAATACCTAATATAATAAGTCTGCTTCTGCTTACTGAGCAAAGCATGTGTTGCTTTTTTCTCTGCAATGATAATGATGTAACAGAAAGTGAAATGAAGACATAGTTTTGATCTCTCTCAGCACTGCTCCTACATCCTCAACGTCCTCCTGGATCCATATTCTTCTTATATGTTTACAATCTATCCATAACTTTGTCATTCTGATTGTCCATACTGTAATTTTACTATGTTGGTCTATTCTGTACATGTGACATCTATTTCCTGTCTGTCTGTCCTGGGAGAGGGATCCCTCCTCTGTTGCTCTTCCTGATGTTTCTTCCATTTTTTCCCTGTTAAAGGGTTTCGAGGGTCTAAGGACAGAGCATGTTGTATGACTTGACTCTGAAAAAGGCTGCTCCTTTTGGGATAGGCTGAACATTTTGATTCTAAATTGTCAAATTGATGTTGAACAGCTAAATGCTAAAATGGAATACTCTCGGTTCCACTACCTGATGCATGATTGAACAGTTGTAATTCAATTATATGAAATATTGCTAAGTGTCTTGAATTGTATTTGATTTGTTACTAATATTAGAACTGAGGATTTGCTTTTTGAATTGGAGTTTTTGTTTAAATGATAGGGTCATAAGAGGCTTGATACCGCCTCGTTAGACCGGGCGAGGTTCCTGAACCCAGTCTCGAGTCTCCTTTAGACAGCCTCTTTCAGGTTATCTGAGGTACCACCAGATTCTCCCACAAACTGCAGCACATACATTCGGTTGCTATCCGGCCTGTCTCTGAACATTTACTAGGACATGGGGATGAAAGAAGTGATGGTTATTGCCAGTCAGCTCAGGTTTCTTAAGCAGACTCTAACATAATGTTTAACTGTGTATGTGAGATCACTGGTGAATGAAATGGACGAGCTAACAGCGTTAGCCCGGAGTCAGACGGAGTTCCGTGAGTGTAGTTTGATGTGCTTCTCAGAGACATGGCTACACCAGGATATCCCGGATCATAACGTTTCCATCGACGGCTTTCAGACTGTTCGGGCCGACAGGGATCACACCGGGAGCGGTAAGTGGAAAGGCGGCGGGCTTGCTGTTCTGGTTAACAACAGATGGTGTAAACCTGGTCACATTACTATCAAGCAGAGTATCTGTAGCCCGGACATTGAACTGTTAGTCCGTAGAAAAGGTTTCAGTCGTAGTCATCTGGACACTGTTTTCAGAATCAAGACATTTCGGCTCCCATCCGGAAGTCATGAGTTGGTTTGAACGGGGCGTCAAGGAAGCCATTTTTGTGAAGAAAGAGAACCCCTCTTTGAACAGAAATGGTGGTCTGAGATTTAATCTGCCCAAAGTCTATCAGAGTGTATTATCACCTTGGTCACGCCTATCACATGCTAATCAGGCACTTAGCAGTGATGAAGTAGATGCAGCCAGAGAACAATAGGCCTGATTACTGATTACTGGGCCATCTTGAAACTATTAGGTCAGTTTCAGGTGAAACTAGCTATTAACAGATACTCAGGCAGATTCCTTCCTGAGGGCAGGGCTTATGTAACTCAGAGTAGCTTAAATTTCCAGTTCCCGTCCCATTTTTTCACAATTGAGAATGACTTCCGGATGGGAGCCGAAACGTCTTGATTCTGAAAACAGTGTCCAGATGACTACGACTGAAACCTTTTCTACGATAGAACACTCCTGGACGAATGAGGGACTACACCGTCTTATTGAACTGTTAGCTGTGGGACTCCGGCCATATTATCTGCCACGTGAATTCTCACATGGCTTTGTTGTGGATGTTTATCAGAATCAGAATCAGAAATACTTTATTGATCCCCGTAGGGAAACTCTTTGTTACAGTAGCTCGTCTTTACGTCAGTGCACACAGGAGAAAGTACTAGAAAAAAATAAACACTATAAAACAGGTCAGAAATAAGTTAAGTATCCTGTCGGTTTAAGTATAAGATAAACTATGTGTCAAGTACCAAGTGGGTTTACTGGTTGGTGATGAAAGTACAGTCTAAAATACAATGTAACTCCTTATGTAATAAATAATATTAATAAGCAGAGGTGCATGTACTGTCGAAGAGTAATTGAGGTATATAGTTTCAGTAGCAATAAATAAGAAAAAACTAACAAGGGGAAAACTAATATTGCACGGAAGTATTACACAGAATATTGCACAATTATTATTAATTATGGCGGAGATGTAATGCTCAATGTCCAGTTTAGTGACCTAGGGTCAAACAGACTAACCCTTAGAGGGAGGAGTTAAATAGTTTGATGGCCACAGGCAGGAATGACTTCCTGTGGCGCTCTGTGGTGCATTTTGGTGGGATGAGTCTTCCGCTGAAGGTGCTCCTTTGCTTGACCAGCACGTCATGGAGCGGGTGGGAGACACTGTCCAAGATGGCATGTAGTTTGGCCAGCATCCTCCTCTCTGACACCACTGCCAGAGAGTCCAGCTCCACCCCCACAATGTCACTGGCCTTGCGGATCAGTTTATTGAGTCTGTTGGCGTCCGCTACCTTTAGCCTGCTGCCCCAGCATGCAACAGCATACAGGATAGCACTGGCCACCACAGACTCATAGAACATCTTCAGCATTGTCCGGCAGATGTTGAAGGACCTCAGCCTCCTCAGAAAATAGAGGCGGCTCTGGCCCTTCCTATAAACAGCCTGAGTGTTCTTGGTCCAGTCCAGTTTGTTGTCTAAGTATACTCCCAGGTACTTGTAGTCCTCCACAATGTCCACACTCACCCCCGGGGTCACTGGTGCCTTGGCCCTCCGTAGATCTACAGCCAGCTCCTTTGACTTTGTCGCATTGAGCTGCAGATGGTTCTGCTCGCACCATGAAACAAAGTTACCCACCACAGCCCTGTACTCAGTCTCATCACCACCGCTGATACATCTCACCACAGCAGAGTCATCAGAAAACTTCTGAAGGTGGCAGGACTCTATGTGGTAGCTGAAGTCTGTGGTGTAGATGGTGAAGAGGAAGGAGAGAGGACAGTCCCTGAGGGGCCCCAGTATTGCTGACCACGCTGTCTGACACACAGTGCTGCAGGCGCACGTGCTGTGGTCTGCCAGTCAGGTAGTCCACAATCCAGGACACAAGGGGCATCCACCTGCATCGCTGCCAGCTTCTCCCCAGCAGGGCAGGCCGGATGGTGTTGAAAGCACTGGAGAAGTCAAAAACATGATCCTCACCGTGCTTGCCGGCCTGTCCAGGTGGGTGTGGATGCGGTTAAGCAGGTAGATGATGGCGTCCTCAACTCCCAGCCGGGGCTGGTAGGCGAACTGAAGGGGATCCAGGAGGGTCTGACCATGGGCGCAGCTGTTCCAGCACTAGTCTCTCCAGGGTCTTCATTATGTGGGAGGTCAGTGCCACCGGTCTGTAGTCCTTGGAGCCACTGGGCGTGGCGTCTTGGCACAGGAGCGAGGCAAGATGTCTTCCACAGAATGGGGACCCTTTGAAGGGGTCTCAGGTTGAAGACATGCTGAAGGACTCCACAAAGCTGGGGGCACAGGCTTTTAGCACCCCGGGCTAACGCCATCGGGGCCTGCAGCCTTGTTTGAGTGGAGCCTCATCAGCTGTCCTCTCACCTGGTCAGCAGTCAGGCACACAGCAGGAGTTACAGGTGGGGGAGTCGTCGGTCTGGAGGGCCGTTAGCCTGATGGGGAGGGGGAGCAGAGTACTCAGAGGAGCTTGAGGGCCGACAGCAGCTGAGTTAGAGGGGGATGAGCAGGAGCGGTGTGTCGAATCTGTTAAAGAACAGATTCAGTTCGTTGGCCCTGTCCAAGCTGCCTTCAACTCCTCTGCTGCCAGTCGGTCTGAAGCCAGTGATGCTCTTCATGCCGCTCAGACCTCCCTCATATTGTTCTGCTGGAGTTTCGCTCCAGCTTCCTCCTGTACTTCTCCTTGGCTTCCTGATTTTCACCTTCAGGTCAGCCTGGATTGCCCTCACCTCCTCCCTATTACCATCCGTAAAGGCCCTCCTCTTGGCATTCAGAATGTCCTTGATGTCCTTTGTTACCCATGGTTTGTTATTTGGATAACAATGGACCATCTTGGTTGGGACATTGCAGTCCACACAGAAGTTAATGTAGCCAGTGATGCACTCAGTGAGCCCGTCAATGTCCTCTCCATGAGGCTCACAGAGTGCATCCCAGTTTGTCACCACAAAACATTCCTGCAGTGTCTCATAGGCCTCCCCTGACCATCTCCTCACTGTCCTTGTGGTCACAGGCTGCCTTTTAACCAGAGGCACATAGCAGGATTTGAGGTGAACCAGGTTGTGGTCTGACCTACCCAGAGGGGGGAGGGGGGAAGAGCTGTATGCATCCTTAACATTAGCATACATCAGGTCCAGTGTCCTCTCCTCTCTAGTAGGACAGCTAACATACTGGGTGAAATTAGTCAGTGTTGTTGAAACACTGACATGGTTGAAGTCACCCGAGATTAAAATGAGTGCACTCGGGTGTTGAGTCTGGAGATGTGCTATGGCGGTGTGAATGGCATTGCACGCCGATGCCGGGTTAGCAGAGGGGGGGGTGTAAACAGCCACAACAATGGCATGTGAAAATTCACGTGGCAGATAATATGGCCGGAGTCCCACAGCTAACAGTTCAATGTCCGGACTACAGATACTCTGCTTGATGGTAATGTGACCAGGGTTACACCATCTGTTGTTAACCAGAACAGCAAGCCCGCCGCCTTTCCGCTTACCGCTCCCGGTGTGATCCCTGTCGGCCCGAACAGTCTGAAAGCCGTCGATGGAAACGTTATGGTCCAGGATATCCTGGTGTAGCCATGTCTCAGAGAAGCACATCAAGCTACACTCACGGAACTCCGTCTGACTCCGGGCTAACGCCGTTAGCTCATCCATTTTATTCGCCAGCGATCTCACGTTGCCCATGACGAGAGAAGGCAGACATGGCTTAAATCTCTTATTCTTAAGTCTCTTTTGTCTGCACCCCTCTCTCTTCCCTCGCCGCTTCGTTCCACCTCTGCATCCTCGGTGTGTCCTCCTCCAGATCTCAGTGGGGACATCGGTAGTCCTGGGCGCCATGCCGCTCGGCTTCAGCGCGATCAGCTGTTCCCTGGTGTAAACAATGCGGCCAAACAGCTGATCTGCAGCGGTGCCCTGACCGAGTAGCAGAAGAAGAAGTTCCACGGCGAAAAAAAGTACAAAAACACTTTCAACCCTCATTTTCGCAAAGAGCCTAGTTAAAATTACACTTACACACAAGTTACTCAAGTTTGGAATAAAAAAGGAAAGTTAAAAGTTGGAAAAAGTAAGACGACGAGACGGAGCTACGGCAACAGGCAGCATGCGGGCTGGCGCATGCGCACTAAGATGACATCCCCCCCTCTGCTAACCCGGCATTGGCGTGCAACGCCATTCACATGGACATTCAAGGACGCATACAGCTCCCCTCCTGTGGCCTGCCTCCACAAGGACAGTGAGGAGATGGTTGGAGGAGGCCTATGAGACACTGCACGAATGTTTTGAAGTTTACAAACTGGGATGCACTCTGTGAGCCTCATGGAGAGGACATTGATGGGCTCACTGAGTGCATTACTGGCTACATTAACTTCTGTGTGTACTGCAATGTCCCAACTAAGATGGTCCATTGTTACCTGAATAACAAACCGTGGGTAACAAAGGACATCAAGGACATCCTGAATGCCAAGAGGAGGGCCTTTACGGATGGTAATAGAGAGGAGGTGAGGGCAATCCAAGGAGAAGTACAGGAGGAAGCTGGAGTGGAAACTCCAGCAGAACAACATGAGAGAGGTCTGCAGCGGCATGAAGAGCATCACTGGCTTCAGACTGACTGGCAGCAGAGGAGTTGAAGGCAGCTTGGACAGGGCCAACAAACTTAATCCGTTCTTTAACATATTCGACACACGGCTCCTGCTCATCCCCCCTCTAACCCAGCTGCTGTCGGCCCTCAAGCTCCTCTGAGTACTCTGCTCCCCCCTCTCCATCAGGTTAACGGCCCTCTTCACACTAATGACTCCCCCCCTCCCTCGCCTGTATCCTCTGCTATGTGCCTGACTACTGACCAGGTGAGAGGCCAGCTGATGAAACTCCACTCAAACAAGGGGGTCAGTGTGGACATTGTAGACTATAGATTATAAGTACCTGGGAGTACACATGGACAATAAACTGGACTGGACTAAGAACACTCAAGCTGTTTACAGGAAGGGCCAGAGCCGCCTCTATTTTCTGAGGAGGCTGAGGTCCTTCAACATCTGCCGGACAATGCTGAAGATGTTTTATGAGTCTGTGGTGGCCAGTGCTATCCTGTATGCTGTTGCATGCTGGGGCAACAGGTTGAGGGTAGCGGACGCTAACAGACTCAACAAACTAATCCGTAAGGCCAGTGACATTGTGGGGGTGGAGCTGGACTCTCTGGTGGTGGTGACAGACAGGAGGATGCTGGTCAAACTGCATGCCATCTTGGACAGTGTCTCCCACCCACTCCATGACGTGCTGGTCAAACAAAGGAGCACCTTCAGTGGAAGACTCATCCCCCCCAAAAAAGCACCACAGAGCGCCACAGGAAGTCATTCCTGCCTGTGGCCATCAAACTCTTCAACTCCTCCCTCTGAGTGTAGTCTATATGACCCTAAGTCATTAAACTGGACATTGATCATTACATTTTTGCAATACTTGACATAATTGTGCAATATCCTGTGTTAATACTCCTGTGCAATATACCCTTTTTCAGTTTAAAAATCCCTATTTATTGATGCTGATATTTATTTATACCTCTATTACTGCTGTGCAATATCCTCCGTCTCATTATAAATAAGCTACACTTAACTTGGCAGTTCATGCACTATTACTTTATACCATATTATCATCAACCGGTAAACCCACTTTGTACTTCACACTTATTTTATTTTATACTTATACCCACTTGGTACTTAATTTATTTTCTGACCTGTATTATAGTGTATTGTATTTTTTGCTTAGTACTTCTATTCTTATGTGAGCTGCTGTAGCAAAAGAGTTTCCCCCGGGGATCAATAAAGTATTTCTGATTCTGATTCTGATTCTGAACCACAACAGAACTATTTTACAACATATTGACTTTGTACTGGAATTAATTAATGTATAATAGGAGAGATTCCTGTGGTCACAACCCCTCAGGGTCTTAAAAGGATCATACCAGCATGTTTTTTTTTCATATGAAAAAATGTCTAGTAAGTTCATCCTCAAGGGTGCACTGTAAACCCCAATCCATCCATCAAACAACATTTTAGTGTAGAGTCCACACAAGGACTGTCAAAATGACAGTTATTGTTCACTTGACACAAATGCTCATCCTTTGTGAGCTTGACATGAATTTGTTATGTTAAGTCAACAAGTTTTGATTTTTGAGTTCATTTTACTAAAATGTATAAAGCTGATATAGCCTAATTAGTTCAAGACCAATTAACAACACATACACTGTGCATATATTTTGGTAGTTGAATGAACTAACATCAAATTTAAAGGCTGAGTACAACTTCCATTTCATTGTTTGTGTAATTAAAATTTTTTGAGTACAAACAAAACCTAAATTTGTGTTACAATGTTTACATCAATACAACTTAAATATTTAATTTTAAAATGGCTTATTTTGTTAAGCTCAATTAATAACATATATATAATAAATAAATAATAAATATAAGCAGATGTTTGAACTTCTAGTGTAAACATATCTACTCAGTTGTTTAATGTTTACTTGACAAGAAGTCAGTTTCTTGTTCAACGAATCAAAGAATTAGTATTCACTTTACATAAAAACATTATTAAAACAAGAGTTGCTGAGTTATGCTGAACATAAAAATGTTTTTAACGCCGGTTTCCAGTCCTGAGGCCCAGACACCAGTTTCCAGTCCTGAGGCCAGACACCAGCTTCCAGTCTTGAAGTCCCGTCGCCTGTTTCCAGTCCTGAAGTCCCGTCGCCAGCTCCCAGTCCGGAAGTCCTGTCGCCGGCCCCCTGTCCGGTCGACAAGCCTCCAGGAGGTCCCCGCCTTCGCCGCAGACCTCCAGAGGGTCTTCGCCTTTGTCTTTGCCGCCGGATGCCAGAGGGTCTCCGCCTTCGGCTGTCCACCTGAGGTCCCCACCTCCTCGCCTGTCCAGTCCCTGGGTCGTCCGCTGGAGGTCCTCAGCTCCACCCTGGTTCGGCTTCATGGTCATCAGTCTGAGACTCCCTGCTCCACACCGGTCCAAGCTCCTGGTCGTCAGCCCGAGACTCCCCGATCCACACCGATCCAAGGTCCTGGTCGTCCATCCGAGGCCACACCTGCCCAGGCTCCGCCCAGATCAGCCCGCTCCCCGTGGTGGAGGATGGCCACCATGTCGGTGGGGTTTTTTGGTCACAGATACGCCAAGCTCCACCATCCACTAATCACCCACACCTTCTGCCAATTACACTCCGGCTCCCCATTAGTCCCAATCACGGCCAGTATAAAGGACCTGCACGTTCAAGTTTAGGACTCTCGATGCCACTCGGCATAACACTTTGTTTCTCCTGTCTCCAGCGTTTCTCCTGTCTCCCTCCAGCGATCTCCCTGCCTGCCTCAAGCGATCTCCCTGCTTGCCTCCAGTGATCTCCCTCCTACAGACTTCCCTCTCTCCACACCCACTATATCTGGCTGTCATTCAATAAAGAACATTCTGGTCCATCTCGGTGTCCCCTGCCTGTCTGTACAGGCAGGGGACACCTATACACTGTTAGCCTGTAATTTGTTTCTATGTAAACAATTTAAATATATATCACTTAAAAATATTGAGTTTGATTGCAATACTTAACAAATCTTAGTATGGACATGGACCTCACCCCCTCATTATCACTGCAGCACTTTGCCAGCTTCCAATTGGCCAATTCACTCAACTTGTCTGGGGATGATCAGAGCTGGTTAAAGACATAGAAAGCAACCGCCATGTTTGCTTCACCATTTTTCACATCGTCGGTCTGTATCTCAAGGCGCCTTCTCCACAGCAGGGGATAAGTTCTCTGGATTAGTTGAGTTATCTGCAGTCAAAAACACTACCATTTTCTCTGTTTTTTATCGTCATTGGATGACTATGGACCAGTTTGACCGCTGACTGCAATGTATTTAAGGAGGCTTTGCCATTTTCTCCCTTCATCTTTTTGAGTCTTAATTGACATTTTTTCAAAATTATTTTAACATTAAGTTTGAATTTTAATGTGATATAATGTGATGTAAATGGCATTGCACAATTAACAACAACATATTTAAGTAATGTGATTATTGTTAGCCACTGTCAACTAGTGCTTTTTGAAACTGTCCAAGCCTGATGAAAATCAGCAAGGAAGCAAGATTTCACTCGTCATCTGTTAGCTTACTTACTGCCACAGACAAAGGTGGGTACATTTTTCTAGTTGTTGTTGGGGGGAATGAAGTTATCATAAGTTAATGTGGACCGTTTGTCCTAAATGTGTGGTGTACTCTGTATTCTCTGTCTTTCAGATTACTGAAAGCTGCCCTTTCTCACTAAGGCTTCCGGTCATTTTTGGGGAAGGTGCTGCTAACTTATTCAAGAGTACCTCTGTGAGTAACTTTATTTTACATTTTAAGCTATTAATGCTCAGTGATTCCAGTCAGATCGTGAAAACAAAGCATGCTGGTATGATCCTTTTAAGACCCTGAGGGTTTGTGACATCAGAAATCTCTCCTATTATACATTAATTCATTCCAGTCTATATGTTGTTAAAGAGTACAAATATTGGGTTACGTTTGTGTCTTTATTATGCAATCAAACAGAATAGGTTTGAGAGCAAAACTTTCCACACTGCAGTCAAAAAATAGATTTGAGAGCGAAACTATCGACACTCAAAATTTTTTTTATTCCAAGTAAAATTTATATGTAAATAAAAATGTATTAATGCAAATTAAAAAACTCTGTTTGCAAATCCAAAAGCTTTGTTTGCAAATTCAAAAGTTTTGCTTTCAAATCCAAAAGTTTTTCTTTCAAATCCAAAACTTTTGCTTGCTGTTGAGCTGAATCTCACTGGCGGGACATACGCTGAAAGATGTAAGACACGTCTCTATTGGCCAGTCTCAATCGGAGTGACAGCTTGGCAACATCCACTGTTAGTAAACAGGAGTGGGAGTTTTGAAGTCCAGGGAGAAGACAGAAAATCAGTGCACAGGTATGTTTACACATAACTTCCATCTTAATAATAGCAAGAATGCTATGTTTGAACTGGTGCATGTAGATGCTCTTTTAACGATCAGTGATATTGTAATATTAAAAAAAACATATTATTTTGTCAGCCTGTAGCTGCTAGCTTAGCTCAATTAGCTGGTCACTTGCTTGTCATAGGTACGTTATGTTCTCAGGCTGCCTATTAGCCTGCATGACGTTGTGCATGTAGCTACTAGTTAACAGGACTAATGTTCATTAATGTTTTATTTGTGATGTACTGTATTATTTTATCAGCCTGTAGCCAGCTTAGTTAACTTAGTCACTTTCAATCAAGTTTTATGTCTTTACTGTAGATTGCTTTCCAAGCTAGCACAGAGCCTATTCAGGATGGATCTTCATGCACCTGCTCCTCGGCTCCTTGTCCATCTGGATAAGCGGACAGCAAGTGAGGTCCACCATGCCACTCAGATTCAAGCAGTACAGTCTACAGGTGAGCGTGATCATTGATTGTACAGAAGTGCGTTGCCAGAGCTCATTATCCCTCACTCTCCAGTCAGAGGTTTTCTCTAGCTACAAAAACACTACAACCTTCAAGGGGTTAATTGGGATTGCCCCATGTGGTGCAAGTGTCCAGTGTCTACACTGGCTCAATCTCACATCGAGAGCTCACTGAACGGTGTTACTTACTGGAGTTGGGAGATGGCTGCATGGCAGACAAAGGGTTCACCAGTGAGAAGACGCTGTATGACCGTGGGGCAAAGCTGATCATACCCCCATTTAAAACCACAGCGCAGTTCAGCAAAGAAGATGCTCTGAAAACACAAGTTATAGCTTGGCTTCAAAATCTTGTTGAAAGAGCAATCAGAAGAGTGAAAGAGTATCATATCTGGGTCAACACTCTTCCTCTAACTTTGTCCGGGACAGTCAACCAGCTGTGGACCAACTGCTGCTTGATGACCTACTTTCAGGGACCACTTGATTTGAAAGGCCACATGCCTGTTGGAGTATGAGTATGAATGTGTTATTGTTAAATGTCATAGCCACTAATGAATTATCCTTTAGACAGTAGTGGAATGTAGCTAAGTTTACTCAGGTACTGAAGTACAATTTTGACATACTTGTACTTTACTCAAGTATTTCCATTTAATGCTACTTTATAGTTCTACTCTATTACATTTCAGAGGCAAATATTGTACATTTATTTGACACTTATAGTTACTTTTCTCATAACTCAACTGTGCTAATGTGATCACAGCAAAAGAGAGACTTCCTCTCAGTGAAACTTCCCTGAATAAATAAAAATAAAGGTAATCCTTAGACCCTTAATTCAAATAAGGAAAAACTCACTCACCTCAATCCTCAAAATAAAATTGTGCTTCTGGTCTGGAGACAGAGAGCAGGAGGAAAGAGAACATACAGTAGCACAATGCATGTTCCACATAGTGATGTAAAGTAATAGTAATGGTAATGGTAGTGGTAAATGGACTGTACTTATATAACGCTTTTCTAGTCTTCTGACCACTCAAAGCGCTTCACACACTACATTCACCCCATTCATCAAATTCACCCCATTGACACACTGATGGCAGGTGCCATCAGATGCCATCATCATCAAGGAAACTAACTAATCGTTTACACACACTTACACACACACCGAAAGGAACAGCGCTCGGGAGCAATTTGGGGTTCAGTGTCTTACTTATATTATTACATTGTATTATACCGTACTATACTTATCAATCGGTAAAACCACTTTGTCTTTAACACTTATTTTAGCTTTATAATTTACATCCACCTTTGTACTTAATTTAACTTAGCTGTATCATAGCGTATTATATTTTGATTTGCACATATCTTATTTCCTACTAGAAATAATTGTCTTGTTGAGGACTTATTTTATTATTATTTCTATTCTATTAGTACTTCTATTCCTGTGTGCATTGACGTGATAGCGAGCAGCTGTAACGAAAGAGTTTCCCCTCGGGGATCAATAAAGTATTTCTGATTCTGATTGCACAAGGACACGTCGACATGTAGGAAGCCAGGATCGAACCACCGACCTTTTGATTGGTAGATGACACACTCTACCACCAAGCCACAGCCGCCCAGTAATAATATTAATATTCTTGTCTGACAGGAGGCAGCACGTGAGGCTGGGGAAACATGTCTCTAACTCCCAGACCATCAGTACCAGTTCCCCACAAGGCTTTCCCCTCTGTTCTTCTTCCTGTACACCAACAGCTGCACCTCTAGTCACCAGTCCATCTAGCTCTTGAAGTTTGAGAATGACACCACCCTCATTGGGTTCATCTCTGATGGGGATGAGTCTGCCTACAGGTGGGAGATGGACCACAGCTCAACGCTTTCAAGACAGTGGAGATGGTTGTGGATTACAGGAAGAACCCAGCCCCACTGCCCCCATCACCCTGTGTGACTCCTCAGTTGACACTGTGGAGTCCTTCCGCTTCCTGGGCATCATCACCAAGGATGTGGAAGCTGAACATCAGCTCCCTCATCAAGAAAGCCCAGCAGAGGATGTACTTCCTGCGGCAGCTGAAGAAATTCAACCTGCCAAAGACAATGATGGTGCACTTCTACACCGCCATCGAGTCCATCCTCACCTCCTCCATCACCATCTGGTGCCCTGCCAAGGACGAGGGCAGACTGCAGCGTATCATTTGCTCTGCAGAGAAGGTGATTGGCTGCAATCTACCTTCCCTCCAGGACCTGTACGTCTCCAGGACCCTGAGGCTCTCATACCACCCTAATCCCTCACTACACGTTATATTAACGAAAAGTCTTCACACCTGACGCATTACATTAACGCACATCTTCTGGACTACTATCTTGTACATTGCAAATATTCTTTGTACTTCATACTGTTAACTTTTGCACATTCCCATGTAAAAGTCTTGCACATCCCTGTTCAAACAGTAATTTAAATAACATTATAAATATTATACATATTACATATTACATAATTAGTATTACATAATTAGTGACATTGTATTTATACTGTACTTCACCATCTACCAGTAAACCCACTGGTACTCGACACTTAGTTTATCTTATACTTATACCAACATGTTACTTAATTTATTTCTGACCTGTTTATAGTGTATAATATCGTTTTCTCCTGTGTGCACTGACGTAAAGACGAGCTACTGTAACAAAGAGTTTCCCTACGGGGATCAATAAAGTATTTCTGATTCTGATTCTGATTCTGATATTCTTTACAATTTTTATAATTTTTTTCATATCTTATTGTCTATTTTATATTTATGACTTTTCACTCGCAGTATTTGCTTGCTATCTTTCGTTATATTTTTCTACTTAATATGTTTATTGTGTGCACCAAAATACCAAAGCAAATTCCTTGTATGTGTAAACCTACTTAGCAATAAAGCTGATTCTGAATAAAAATAATAATTGTAATAATAATGATAACAATAATAATAATAATGATAATAATGATAATAAGGATAATAAAAATAATTGTAGCAGTGAGTGTTGAGCAGGAACAAGGGGGCAGTAGGAGGCCTACCATCATAGATCCAGACTCTGCAGCTCAGGATGTAGAAATACCTACTGAAAGCGAGTTAATAATCTCCTAGGAAAATAAAAGTTCACGTGATGTGCCTTCCTGTCGTAACGGGGTTACAGTGGAAAAGACGATGAGCAGTGTGTGGCGCTAGGCTTTAAACATGCGATGTCGTCACAGCTGTATTGCGTTGCGTCGATGTTGGTAACAACCCATGCAAAGAAATCTAACCATAGATGTCCATAAATTAAGTTACGTATAATAATGTTAAATGACACAGGGAAAAAGTATTGAACACATGAAGAAAGGGAGGTGCAAAAAGGCATGGAAAGCAATACAATCAGTAATTAGAAAGCAATCCTGCCCCTTGTCAGTGCAAATTATCAGCTGGTTCAGTCCCAACTGATGGCCTATACAAAGGTGTCTCATTACCAAGGTGTCACAGAAGAAACATCTCATGATGGGTTAAAGCAAAGAGCTCTCTCAAGACCTTCACAACCTTATTGTTGCAAAACATACTGATAGCATTAGTTACAGAAGGATTTCAAAACTTCTGAATGTTCCAGTGGGCACTGTTGGGGCCATGATCCGGAAGTGGAAAGAACATCATTTCAACCATGACCAGGTGCTTTTCTGACAGAGGAGTGAAAAGAATTATCAGAAGACTTGTTCAAGATTCAGCTTCAGAAGGACCTGGAATTAGCAGGTACAATTGTTTCAAAGAAAGCGCTAAGTAATACACTCAACCGCCGTGGCCTGTATGCACACTCACCACGCAAGACTCCATTACTGATGAAAAAGCATGTTGAAGCTCGGTCAAAGTTTGCTGCACAACATTTGGACAAGCCTGTGACACACTGGGAGAATATAGTATGGTCAGATGAGACCAAAATTGAATTCTTTGGATGCCATAATACACACCATGTTTGGAGGAGAAATGGCACTACACATCACCCCCAAAACACCATACCAACAGTAAAGTTTGGAGGTGGAAACATCATGGTGTGGGGCTGTTTTTCAGCATACGGTACTGGCAAACTATATATAATTGAGGGAAGGATGAATGGAAAAATGTACAGAGACATTCTTGATAAAAATCTGCTGCCATCTACCAGAATGATGAAGATGAAATGAGGGTGGACATTTAAGCAAGACAATGATCCCAAACACACAGCCAAGGAAACTCTCAGCTGGTTTCAGAGAAAGAAAATAAAGCTGCTAGAATGGCCCAGTCAATCACCTGACTTGAATCCAATTGAAAATCTATGGAAAGAACTAAAGATCAGAGTTTATAGAAGAGGCCCACGAACCTGAAGACAAAATCACACTTCAGCAATGCATGCAACTCGTTTCTCCATACAGGAGGCGTCTTGAAGCAGTCATTATCAACAAAGGCTTTTGTACGAAGTATTAAATTAATTTCAGCAAGCGTGTTCAATACTTTTCCCCTGTGTCATTTAACATTATTATACATAACTTAATTTATGGACATCTATGGTTCGATTTCTTTGCATGTGTGGATTGCATAGGTTGTTACCAACATCTGGTGAAAATTTCATGTCAATAGCCTTTAGAAATATATTTACTTAGAAAAATGGTGACGTGTTCAATACTTATTTTACCTGCTGTATATATCACTAATGCTGACCATTATCTCAACCACTTTGAACAAAAGTTAACCAAGCCTTTTGACACTGCACTCCAAAACATAATTTCATTTCAAAACATGTTTTCTTATCTGATAACCCCATCAGCAGGAGGACATTTTTTGTCGGTACTGCTATGAAAATTATTCACGTCTGTTTTCTGATTTGCCACCCACATGGTTAAGGTCTGGATAGGATTAGGCACCAAAACGAAGTAAAGAAAGAAGACTAAACAACCCTGTTGGTAGGAAATAGGAAGCAGTCACATGCTTTGTTGGCCAAGCCATCCACCCAGACCTCCACCCAAAGAGATTATACAGCTACATACTGTATATACATCCGTCTGCGTTATTGTGTGCCCGCCAGAGGCTTCATCTTAAACCACCATAAATTGACATTTTATCAAGTTTTTAAGCCAAGTTTCTATGCTATACTGTTTTCCTGGCAATTGTTTTACCTATATGTTTTAACTTGGTAAAAGTTTGCAGTCATCGGACGTATGGATCGGAAGTAATTTTAAGCTGGCTGTCGACTTGATTTTGTTTACCAGACTGCCTCCACTGCTGCTAGCTCAGCTATGGTTTGGCTAAACATGGCTAGCCGGTTGCTTTTATTAAGGATTTTAAGCTTTTAGCACTTTTATGGACTTTACTGTGGATTTTAAGCTTTGAGCACTCTTACGGACTAACTGCAAGCATGATGGCTGAGTGTGGATCTTGTCACCTTACTGTCTCAAAGCTGAAGAAAAGTATCGCCTGTCTGGAGGCCAAGCTCAGAGAAAAAGACAAGCTCAGCCTGGAGTTCTCTACTGTCGCCTCAGCCCAGGCAAAACACCTTGCAGTCCTCAGCTCCTCTGGCTGCGGCAACTGGAATGCAACCATCCCATCTCACTCCCCTGACTGCTCCACTGCAGTACTGAACAATGATCCCACTCTTCAGTGGCTCGGCTAAGCCTAAAGATCCGTGGCTCCCCATGGGTGCAAAGCCTAAAGCAATTGACATTTCTACTCCTTGCCGAGCCCCAGTGGATGCATGTCATTCGTCGGCGGGGGTGGTGAGAAAGCTCTGGTGAGTTCGACTCCATGTCAACTGGAGCACTGGACTGTAGCCTGCAAGGACAGACATGGTGCAAAGCGCCCACCTCCTCCTCCTTCACATCGGGACCTACTGCTGGTCAACAGGTTTGACATCCTGGATATGCAGGACTTTCCTCCACTGGAGGGATGCTCCCTTTTTCCAGTGGTCAAGTCCTCCTCCTCCTCTCGCCGCAAGTTACTGAGGCCGTGATCTTGAGGATGCCACCCCCTCGCTGTAGCAGTTCCCAGCCACGCCTATTCCACAGACAGCTGATGGAACTCGCCGGTCTTCACGGTCATCGATTTTGCCTCCTCTCATCCCCCCAACTACGCTGATAGCTGTAGATTGCATAGTAAGGAATATTCGCTTCGTTCATGCGGTCACACACTGCTTTCCCGGAGCTACGACCCCCGACATCCTCGAAAAGCTCCCCGGACTTCTGGCTTCACTCCCAACAACTATCATGAAAATCATAGTCCATGTTGGCACCAATGACACCAACCGTCAGCAATCGGAGCTGACGAAAGCTGACTTCATCCATCTCTTTGAATTACTCAACAGCAGTAGAAAGCATGCTTTTATTTTGGGTCCAATTCCTACACTGGGTCGTAGAATTGGACGTTTTAGCAGGATCCTCAGCCTTCATACCTGGCTCCAGTCTACCTGCAGTACCCATGACATTGGTTTATTCACAATTTTAACATATTCGGTGATCATTCTTCCCTGTTTGCACGTTCTTCCCTGTTTTCACCCAAACCAGTCAGGTAGTAGCATGCTGGCGGCTAACTGTCTCTTATCTGCCCACCATAAACAGCCACGGACCCTCTGCTGCCACTAACTCCCCCTAGTGGACTGCTCATAGTGCTGCAATTTGGAGCCCAGATCCCTCTAGTGCTACTTTTTAAATTTCTGTGGTAATTTCCCATATGTCCTTAATACAAAACAGACACAGCCGACACAGCACTAATAATAATTTAATAAAGATTCAGGCCAGAACCCTACCTCCACTCTCAACCTCAAATCTGAACCAGCACAGACTTTTTAAGATGGCTCTTCTCAATGTGAGATCCCTCTCTAACAAAACGTTTATTTTAAATGATTTTATCTCTTCTACTGATTTAGATTTCATGTTCTTAACAGAATCCTGGTTATGTCCTAGTGATCACAGTCAGCTTGCTGAATTGTGCCCTCCTGATTATAACAGCTTTAGCCGCCCTAGGGTTTATGGTCGAGGTGGGGGCCTTGTTACTGTCTATAGGAAGCATTTAAAGTGTAAACTCATAGCTTGCAATGATTTTTCCTCCTTTGAAGTGCTCATGTTTAAACTTGGTGGCCCCCTCCCAGTCATATTTGCTATTATTTATTGCCTCCTAAACCAGCTGGTTCCTTCTTGTTGAGTTTATCCAGTGTTGTTTTAAATTATGATAGAATTGTTCTTTGTGGTATTTTTTAATATTCATGTTGATGACTCTTCTAATGCCCTCGCTGCTGATTTTTTTAAATATCACTAACTCTTTTAACTTTCAACAACATGTGTCTGGCCAAACTCATTCCGGTGGCCACACTTTAGACCTACTTTAGTCTGGGCCTGAATACTCCATCTGTGGAAATCAGGGACATGTTTGTATCATGTTTGTATCACCTATGCATTGTTTTTCCTCCAACACCAACGATTTGGTTCATTCTTTTAATTACCTGTGTTTTTCAATCTTAGATCTCATAGCTCCTCTGAAAAAGAGACCAAACTCAAGGACTAGAAAACAGCCATGGTTAAATGATAGTATTCGAAGCTGTAAAAGGAAATGAGAGCAGAAAAGAGCAGAATGCAGATTGAAGAAATCGAGTCTCCAGGTCCATTTTGTGGCTATGAAAGAGTTATTACTCCTTTATAATAGGATGGTGAAAGATGCAAGAACATGTCATTTCTCTGCACTTATTTCTGCCCATCAGCACAACTCCAGATTCCTATTTAAGACTGTGGATCAGTTAGTTAACCCCGCCTCTCCTTGTGCCTCTTCTGATTGTGATGCTGATTGTGAAAAGTTTCTTTTGCACTTTGCTGGAAAGGTGGAGTTAATAAGATCTGGTATCACCCCCAACCCTGCCTTTTTAGAAGTGGATCACCTGCTCAGGGATTCTTTGAGCAATTTTTCTGCTGTTACTCTGCCTGAACTCGCAGACATCATGTCTCTTATGAGAGTATCCTCCAGCCCTTACATAGGAAAAACTAGGTTTTTATTGGAAGTTATGGATTGTATTACGCCTCTTTTGCTAATTATTTTTAACAGCTCGCTGTCTACTGGCTGCGTCCCAAATTACTTTAAAACTGCTTGTGTCCAACCAGTCCTAAAGAAACCTGGGCTTGATCCCACCCTCCTGGACAACTATCGTCCAATCTCCAAACTGCCTTTTATTTCCAAGATTCTCGAAAAACTTGTATCTAAGCAGCTTCTTGCTGCTGTGGAAAACAATAATACCTTTGAAAAGTTCCAATCTGGCTTTCGTCAGCACCACAGTACTGAGACAGCTCTTCTCAAAGTCACTAATGACCTTTCAATGAATGCAGACATAGGCATGTGCTCAATTCTTGTTAGATTAGATTAGATTAGATTCAACTTTATTGTCATTACACATGTACAAGTACAAGGCAACGAAATGCAGTAGTACAAGGCAACGAAATGCAGTATGTGCTGCTGGACTCAGGCACTGCACTAGACTGGTTCTCATCATATTTGTTCAATAGGAAATTCTGTGTCACCATTAATAACTACATGTCATCCTTTTCCCATAACAAGTACGGTGTGACTCAGGGTTCAGTCCTGGGACCAATACTGTTCTCCTTATACATGCTCCCCTTGCGTGATGTCATCCGCAGACATGGGATTTCTTTTCATTGTTATGTGGATGACACACAGCTGTACCTCCCTGTCAAGCCCACTGACCTTAGTACATTGAGTTCTCTGCAGGACTGCCTGTCTGACATAAAAAATTAGATGTCGATACATTTTCTTCAGCTCAACTTAAATAAAACTGAAATCCTTGTTATTGGGCCCCAACACATCACTAAACAAAAACTGCCATCTACTGGCTGCCTGTCACAACTTATCAAACCTATTGCAAGAAATCTTGGTGTCCTGTTTGATAGCAATTTATGTTTTGAGCAACATAACACTAAGTTTGTACAATCATGTTTTTATCACCTCAGAAATACTGCAAAAATACAATCTATTTTAAATGTTTGTGATGCAGAAACTGTTGTACATGCTTTTATCTCCTCACGCCTTGATTAGTGTAACAGTCTGTTCACTTGTCTTAATCAAAAAACTTTAAAACGACTGCAGACTGTACAGAACTCAGCTGCTAGGCTGTTAACCAGGACCAAGAGATACGAATACATCACACCTGTTTTAGCCTCTTTACATTGGCTCCCTGTTTATTTTAGGATTGATTTTAAGATCTTGTTGATTACTTTTAAGGCTCTTCATGGCCTGGCTCCAGACTATATTTTAGACCTTGTAATCCCTTATGAACCTTCACATAGTTTGAGATCTTCGGGCAGGGGTTTCCTGTCTGTTCCTGAGTCCAGGATGAAAACTAAGGGGGACAGAGCTTTTGCCATCAGGGCCCCGAGGCTCTGGAACAACCTGCCCGAAGAAATTAGGTTGTCTGAGTCAATGTCTTCGTTTAAGTTTCTTCTCAAAATGCATTTTTATCTGAAAGCATATCATGATCTTACCTGAGCTGTCTGTTTATTTTATTGTTTTTATGTATTTTATTTATTTTATATTTTATCATTCACTGTGGTATTTTATTTCTCTCTCTGTGAAGCACTTTGTACTTTGCTGTGCTCTATAAATAAAGTTTTATTATCATTATTATTATTATTTTAACAACATCACACTACTTTTGCCTTTGCTCCTGACATGCAAGAGTCATAATTCACACGGCTGCAAGAGGTCCTCGTTAGTTTAAGCCCCTTCATCTCTATTATCATAATTACCATGATAATCGACAAAATGAATCCAGAGTCCTGATGGATTGGCTATCAAGCCAGCCTCAAGTCACTGCAGGATCATTTTCAGTGCATACTGAAATATATGGAAAACAATTGCTTGCAATGTTGACATATTTATAATTTGTATTAAATGGGTAACATGTGCAAAATCTGTGGTATGACCCTTTAACATGTGACTCAATGGTATCTTTGCTGGTCTAGCTTTATTTAGGGCTCTTAGTGTGAGGTCACTACCTTTCCATATAGGCTTTTGTACAATTTACACTTTTTTATTCTGTGCTGCTAACTTTTACATTATCATCACTTGGTTTCTACTTGACATGAAACTAATTAATTAATTCGTTATGTAATCTGCTTATCAGGATTGTCTAATTTGTTACACTTACTGCCTTCTTACTGTAGTCAAATCCTAATGGGTAATTCAAGCCATTTGTATTGGTTCACTTTCTTAAATGAAACACAGACCCAAACAAAACACAGCTCGTTTCCAGTGTAAGGAAGTGTCCCCCAGAGTCTGGCAGCTGGAAGGGAAGCTCAGCAAAGGTTTCCATGATGATTTACCCTCCACATTTTCCTCATATAGTTTGACTGGGCATGTACTGGAGGGTAATACCTAAACTTACTGTACATACCCAATAAACCAAATAAACATTACATTCAAAATACATTGCAATAAACAGTGAAAATGGGTGTGTGAGGATAGGGTTTTAACAGTGATGTAGTTAAAATGTAGTTATCTCAAAATATTTATAATGCTATGCAAAACTGATAATTGTAAAAATAAAAAGTCTAGAGTAACAGTAATGGGCCTGCAGTGTGGTCAAACCAAGTCATTTTTATTTATATAGCCCAATATCACAAATCACAAATTTTTCTCAGTGGGCTTTACAATATGTACATCATATGACACTCTCTGTCCTTAGACCCTTGATTTGAATGAGGAAAGAAACCCAAAATACCCAATGGAAGAAAATGTTAGAAAGCTCAGGAAGACCAGGAGAGGAGGGATCCCTCTCCCAGGATAGACAGACAGGAAATCAATGTTGTGTGTACAGAATAGACCAACATAGTTAAAGTACAGTATGGACAATAATGATGACAATGTTATAAACAGATTGTGAAGAATATGGATCCTGGAGGATGTTGAACAACTTCAGGTGTCACCAAACAGACCTGAGCCATGCGACCTCCTCTCCACCATGGAGACCTGCAAGAGGACAGAATACACAAACACACAAGAGGCAAAACTCAAGCAAACAGTTCACACAGAGAAGAAGGAACAGACACACAGAGGGAGAGAGACAAGGACACCATGCACACAAGGAAAAGAGAGAGAGAGAGACAAGAGAGGCTGAACTGACAGCCAGGGTCGCAGGAGTGAGTGAAGAGTGGACAAGGAGGAGAAACTAGGGAGCGAGAGAGAGAGAGAGAGAGAGAGAGGGAGAGAGATTGGAAATGAGAAATGCTTATTTTCTTTATTTCTGAGAGTGAGCTGTTCAGGTTGATATCAATCTCATGTCTGTGGGTTAAGTACGGAGCTGGAGTCAGGACGTGATTAGCCTACCTTAGCATTAAGACTGGAAGCAGGGGGAAACAGCTAGCCTGGCTCTGTCCAATGTTCCAAAAATACACCTAGTAGCACATTTAAAGCTCACAAATGAATGTTTTGTATCTTAATTGTGTGATCTATACACAAACAGATGTGTAAAAAAGACAGTTTGTGGTGTTAGGGGGAGTTACGTGCTGGAACCATTTCATGGTGAACACCAGCCAGGTGCAGTGACTGTGTACAGCTTCCTGAAGTCTTGTTATCACAGTGAAGTTGCCAGGTTTGGTACCATTGTGCCTGTACAGAGATCAAAACCATGCTCACTGACTATATCTGGCTACCCTCGCTATAGCCGTAGATGCTGCATAGAAGATTTTACTGCTAATCCTGTCGTTGATTAGTCCAAGTGTACACAAAAAAAGAATACATTTGGAACCAAGTGGATTTATGACATTTTAACACTCTAACACTTTGATTTGAATTGACCTCAGATTTAGATCATTTATGAGACTCATAGAGTCAAAATATTTTTTGTACCGCTTTTTATTGCTTACAACCTTAGAAGGAAACAAGTTGAATCAATAGCTTTGACGGTTTCTGGCCAGTAAACAGCTGACTCCCCCACTGTGGTTCCCCCACATCACACCCCACAATAACACACTTTTTCCACAGATGCTCTCCATCTCTTATGTAACATTGTTTGAAAGTGAAGTTTCAGGTGGGGGAGTCAACGGGAGACTATCAGGCTGTTCCATTTCCTAAACACAGTCTTTTCAACATTTTTTTTAATATTACATCACATCAGGGAGTTGTCTGTATGTGTCAGTGTTGCATGCACTGATTTATTTTAATCTTAACTTCAGTGAATAATTTCAATGGGGAATTTTTAGATCAGAAAATATTGCAAAGCAGGATTTACATAGAAAAATAGATAAACTGCAGGAGGAAAATTTCAGGAAGATTGCTCTGGGACAACACAAGACAACAACAGGGCTCCAAAGAGGCCATATCATCTACAGTATGTTCCAACTGCAGGATCATTGGTGAAAAATGAAAGGAACAGGGGAAGGGGAAGTCTGAAACATCATACACAGAATGCCCAAAAGGGCATACTGCTAAATGCAAAAATATTTTTGAATATAATTTAAATTTGATAATAATAATAATCTTAATAATGTTAAGATCGTGTAACATTTTAATTAATGACTACACTGAACAAATGAACAATCAAATATCAAACGGAATGTAGGATATTATATATTTTATACATATATTGGGAATTTTTATTTGAGAAATACATCACAAGATAATCGCACATAAAAATATTACAGCATCTCAACGAGCCTTCGTAGGTTTTTTGCCTATGGCTTCTCCGGGCTTCCGTATTATGATTTTTTTTTAAACCCGGAAAAAGTTCTTGGTCCATGTGACGTCATAATGTGCCATAAAAATGGCGGAGTCGGAGGAGGAGGTGGATGTCTTGGTCCAGAGAGTTGTCAAAGACATCACTAACGCCTTCAAGAGAAACCCCAACATGTAAGTAACGTTATAGTTGACTGCGAACATGCCAGACACACTGGAGCGGGGTCTGTCACATTCAGTGGACCCTAAGACAAGCAACAGCTTGAACCATCTTTTCTGCTGTTTGGGCTTGGACTATTACCTGGAATCAGAGCTGTCCAAGGAAAGTTGACAGTTTAGACAGCTAGATTAGCTAGCTGTTTGTTCTGTTAAACAGTTAAGTTAGATAAAATGTTTTCTTAGAAACACCCCCGAGGATACTATTTACTTGTCATGTAACAAAATACAGTAAACGGTGTGTTATTTCGAGTAGTTGACCCTTTGACGTGGTAAGGTGGCTGTCAAAACTGTTCCACATTCTGCACGGGCCAGTAACGTTAGCTCATTAACGATGTGATTAATTATTTTTGTAATTAATGAGCGTCTAATATCTTTTTATTTGAAATTTCGTTAGCTACTATTTCCCCATGCTCCCTTGTTATGGAGCTGCCTTAGTCTCTCTATTAGAGGTAACGTTAACGTTATGTCAGGGTTAGCAAATGCTGTGCTTTCACGAGCTGACGTTACTTATTAGCTGCTCATATATTTATAATGCAAGTCACAAATGAAGCATTACTTTAAGCTAGTGTCAAAAATCTCTACACAATATTATTAAATATACACTATTATTTTACGTAAAATCTTGTTTAGAGTGAATTAAAAGCAGAATTTAACGTTAGTATGTCAATTATTACATATTACCTACAATTTTAAAAGTAAAATAAATTAACTGTGGACAGCGAAGAGTCTTGTATGACATGTATATGAAAAGATAACATTGAAGACTTTACCATGAAGGTACGTTAGAGTTCTCCAGGGCCGATGTATTGGGACTTCACTAATGCTTACCCCTAGTCAAGTAGTAAACCATGACACTGTCAAATGGAAATATTCTAAAGTTCTGTGTTTTGGAACAATACTTGTTCATACAACATGTGTTTGTAATGATTGACCCACCTGTTTAAGGCTGTTGAATTTGCACATTTAGTCTCAATGGCGGAGGCTGGTGAGCATGCTGTTGTTCAAATCCTGGTGCAGAGCACACACCTGAAATCCTTCTGACCATCTGAAAAGATGGATCTTGGTCTTCTTCAAAGCAAACCTGTTCATGTGTAATTTTTTGCTGAGTGAACCACACACCAGCCACATGATAATGTGAAATGTGACACTTTAATAGACTCAAAAGCTTTACTAATCAAATTGAACTGATTTGTCTTCTGATCTTAGTAGCCATTACCCTCATGATTCAGCAATACAGGATGCATCATCTCCTTTCTCAGATTAATTTGTGAACAAGATTATATGAGACCCATCTCACACAGTGTGACATCACATGACATGAACCTGCAAGATCGCTGTTATCACAATGTGAAGGGGCCTTCAGGAGACGAAGCTCGGCTATGACTGATTGATGTTACCCTGAACAAGTCGAGCTATAGCCTGGAGTACAGAGCCAGTTGAAATGGCTTAGAAGACACAGAGCCATTTTTTTATTTAAATTTTTTTTAAAGTTGTCAAGCTATTCCAGGGAATGTGACTTGATACCACAAGGGAAGCCACATGATGTGTTGTCAGAACGATTCCATGTCCATATACAACAAGTGAAAAGCTCCCTCAGCTCTCATTCTCAGTGTCTGTTCCCTCAGTGATGAGATTGGTGTGATCCCGTGTCCAGAGGCCCGTTACAACCGCAGTCCCATTGTGTTGGTGGAGAACAAGCTGGGTGTTGAGAGCTGGTGTGTCAAGTTCCTGCTGCCATATGTCCACAACAAGCTGCTGCTCTACCGCCAGCGCAAACACTGGCTGGACAGGGAAGGTAACTCACTCAACATCTACCTCAACAAAATCATTCTTGGAGGTTACAGGCAGATGAGTAAAGATATTGTTTTATTCTGAGATAGTTTAGGCTATTTATTTGTGATATCTATTTTGTCTTTTACACATTCTAAAACCAAAACATATCTGTACAAAGTGTACTGGAACCAGGGTTTTATTTTCTCATTTAATCTCACAACTGCAGCATGAGTAAGATGCAGGGTATATTGAAGCAGGGACAGGACGTGACCGCTATATAGGATTGTGTCCTGGTGATGTGTTTTCCTTATCAAAGGCCAGTACTCCGAATCTTCTGGATGCCCACACTGCTAACTTTTTCTATTTAATCTGATTAATTAAATTTTGACAGACTGCCACTTTTTACATCTATTGGCTAACTGAGTGGTGGACTGATTATTGAGTCAGTGGTCTGAAATGGGTCCTCCGACTATTTCGTCAATGATTCAAATCATTAGCCAAGGAGATGCAGATTTCGAAAGCTAATTTTACAAACCCAGTCTGTAGGGTTGGGCCGATGTAGCCTAAACATTTTCAAACCGGTTTGATATTAAGCAAAATACCAGACCGGTCCAATATTATCGAATCTTACAACTAAGTATCACATGTGACTCAGCCACTCCAGAGTGTAACATAATGAGAGCCCATGAATGATTTTTCCACAACACGTTTCTGCAAATGTTTCACAATAAAAGCCTTGCTAAGAAATAAAGGGTTTGTGTCCACTGAAACTCTAGAGGGCTTCTAATTTGAAATGGATACAGGAAGTGTTGAGTTTGTATTAATAGCATAATGCAGTAACTTTAACACGGCAGACTGGAGCGGATCAAAATGAGGTTTCTTTCAATCTGCTACGTTACTGACTATACTGACAAACTATAGCTTGATAGCTACCTTGCTAACATAGCAAACAGATGTGATAAGCATCAGGGACAGGATTATATTAGTTATATTAAAAATGGAAAATGATGGGGTCATTGTTTATTAACTTTCCAGCACTGTATTTCACAAACTAGTTGGCATCTTACTGTGAACTCACCGCTTGACTCCGCACCACCCTCTGCTCAGCTGTGATGAGTACTCTGCTACATGTGCTGCAGACAGTGCTGAGAGTATTGTAGCGACGGCCCACATTTCCCATCATGCCTAGTGCTGGACTGACTAGTTTAAGTTTGTTTTATGTTCCAAAATACAAATTCTACTTTTTGTTAGTGTTTGTAATGTGTCTGTTCAGAACATGGTGGTTTATGTTTATCATTTTTGTACTGGTTTATAGTTTTAACCATTAGGTGGTGGCTGTTTTTTGCTACTGCATTTTTGAGTTCTTGTCCCCTGTGTTAGAACTGCTTCTTGTCTCTTTTTAATTGGCTAGAAGGTTCCATAATGACAAATGCCAGTTCAGTTGGTTTGCATAAAATTAAACTGGTTTAAGCTCGTAGACCGGACCAGCAAAACCGGAAGCCCACCCAACCCTACTAGTCTATTCTTAAAATTGTTTAAGTAAAATACAGAAGCTGCCCCCCCCCCCCAATAAATGTAGAAAATCAGAGAAGCTAACAGCTCATGTTTGTGTCCCTCAGCTTTAGTGGATATCACCTGCACTCTGTTGCTGCTTAACCCGGACTTCACCACTGCATGGAATGTCAGGTACAGTACAGATACACCCAGTCACAGCAGCCAGCTGCAACACAACTACAGAAATATTTGTACTTAGGAATGTCAGCTGTTCATTGTCTATGCTCTTGAAAGTGTCCAATATCTCTACAAAAAAGATGACAAAATACTCAAAGCTGAACATAGTGAGACTGCTGTGAAGCTTCTATGGAATACATATCGTCACAGCTTAACTCATCAGTGTGGTTAACGCATGCTATACTTACCCTGTGGAAAATGGCCATAGTCTACTGTATAGATCTATTGTCATACATGGCTGATTGTTGTTGCAGAAAGGAGCTACTGCAGTGCGGAGTTCTTAACCCAGAGAAGGACCTCTACCTGGGAAAGTTGGCCCTCACCAAATTCCCCAAGAGCCCAGAGACGTGGATACACCGGTAAGACTTTGTTGCAGAGCGCCCTGTTCTTCTCTAAACTTTGTCATTGTCACTTCCACATATAATAGTGACTAGAATGTTATGTTGGAGATGGTTCCAGGAACTATGGAACCATAAGAACTAAACTCTGGAACTAAACCGGTCCCTTTTGTCCCTGTTTGCAATTCCACCACATCTGAACATTAGGCAAATTAGTTTGAATACAGATTTTACATTTTATAATAGCAGCACTTGAGATGATGACTCTGAAGTCCGAATGGATGCAAAGGAGTCATGCAGATGTGGCGAAGGAGACTGAAAACTCCAGAACACTTGTCTCCAAAGTCGACGATTTGCTGAGTGGTTGATGGTTATTAATTTCTGCTTTAGAATGTAATCTCGATGAAACAATCGGCATGAATTAAGTTTCGTGTCTCATTCATTCACTTTGTCCTCTTAGTCACTGCTCCCTCTCTCAGCTCCCTCCTTGTTCAGTCGTACTCTCAGCTCATTCGCATACACTCTTCATGTCTTTCTGTTTAGACTAGTCAGGAAGTCAAGAATAAATCTTTGTTTTTAATAAACTTTACAAGAAATGTCCACCCCTCGTTCTAATGTTGATTCTAGCTGTACCCAGGATGTTATTTTTTCTTATTCATTCACACAAGTTGTAGCAGCCCCCCAGTTTTGTGTTTGACCAATCGGCAACATTCAGCACTGCAAACTCTGCCGCTAGACTATTTTGGGTCCAGGAACTACGGCTCAGGAACCTAATTTTAGACCGTGGAACCTCCAGTTGAAACGCAGGTAAGGTTCCTGAGTTTCTGAAATGGTTCCTGGGCACTTGGAAAAGTTTGTGTGGTGAAAACAGGTCGATAGATCCATGTTTTCCATAAAGACAGCATAAACAGCAGGACTTGCCAGCAAACAGCAACTTGTAAAGACTTGTAACAGACATTCAAACTGATGTGGGGTATTGTAAGTCAAGTTCTTTAGTATATAAAATGTTGAATATTTATAATTGGTTAAATATTGTGGGGAATTAATAGATTAGACAGAAACAGATTAGATTTAAGCAAAGGCTTGGCACACAGCCTTGCTTTGCTTCAGCGTCTGACTGTATACTTTTTGACTTTCAGATACCAATATGAATTTTTTTCTTTTTTTTTTAATTCATCCATTATTTTTCTGTTTAACTAGCTGACATGCTTCTAACAATACTGAATATCCATCAGCCTCAGCTGTACTTTGTACCCTGTTTCATGAGGTCTTTGAGGACTACACATACTACACATTTAATTTTATTTATATAGCGCCAATACATAACAGAAGTTATCTCATTGCACTTTTCCTATAGAGCAGGTCTAGACTGTACTCTTTATAATATTATTCACAGAGACCCAACAAATCCCATCGTGAGCAAGCACTTGGCGACAGTGGCAAGAAAAAAATCTCCTTCTTAATAGGCAGAACCAGATTCAGTGGTGGGTGGCCATCTGCCGCTGCCGTGTTAGGTTTTAAGAGGGGGGGCACAATGCAAATTCCACCTAGAATTTTAAAATGGCAATAATGTAATGGTAGTGGTAATATTAATAAAGTAATAATAGTAGTAGTAGTAGTAATAATGATGATAATAATAGGAATAATAATAAGGAATAATAATGACAATAATAGTAGCAAAGCCAATGACAACTGTAGTAGCAGTTGTTGAGCAGGAACACGGGGTCAGCAGGTGGGCCACAACCACAGATCCAGTCTCTGCAGCTCCGGAGGTAGAAATACCTGCTGAAAGTGAGAGGAGAGAGACGAGAAAGCACAATAACATGCAGTAATGAGATAAAAATGCATACAAATGGAGAGGAGGAGAGACGAAAGAGGTGCATCATGGGAAGTCTCCTGGCAGTCTAGGCCTATAGCAGCATAACGAAGGGATGGGTCAGGACTCACCCAAGCCAGCCTTAACTATAAGCTTTATCAAAGAGGAAAGTCTTAAGCCTACTTTTAAATGTGGAGATGGTGTCTGCCTCCTGAACCCAAACTGGGACCTGATTCCACAGGAGAGGAGCTTGGTAACTGAAGGCTCTGGCTCCCATTCTACTTTTGGAGACTCTAGGAACCACAATTAACCCTGCATCCTGGGAGTGCAGTGTTCTAGTGGGGTAATAAGGTATTATGAGCTCTTTAAGATACGATGGTGCCTGACCATTAAGAGCTTTGTGGTTGAGGAGAAGGATTTTAAATTCTATTCTGGATTTTACAGGGAGCCAGTGCAGAGAAGCTAATATTGGAGAAATAAGACGGTGTAGTCCCTCATTCGTCCAGGAATGTTCCATCGTAGAAAAGGTTTCAATCGTAGTCATCTGGACACTGTTTTCAGAATCAAGACGTTTCGGCTCCCATCCGGAAGTCATTCTCAATTTTGAAAAATCTCAGAACTCAGAAATTTAAGCTAATCTGTGTTACTTAAACCCTGCCCTAAGGAAGGAGTCTTCCTGAGTTTCTGCTGTTTACTCTGCAGAGTTCTCAGACCATTTTTCAAAATTGAGAATGACCTCCGGATGGGAGCCGAAATGTCTTGATTCTGAAAACCGTGTCCAGATGACTACGATTGAAACCTTTTCTACAATATTGGAGAAATATGATCTCTTTTCCTAGTTATTTTCAGTACATGTGCCTCAGCATTCTGGATCAACTGGAGAGTCTTAAGCAACTTATTCGGGCAGCCTGATACTAAGGAATTGCAATAGTCCAACCTAGAAGTAACAAATGCATGCACTAATTTTTCGGCATCATTTTGAGACCTGTGCCTGATTTTTGCAATCTCACGTAGGTGAAAGAAGGCAGTCCTTGAATTTTGTTTCATGAGGGAGTTAAAGAATAAATCCTGATCAAAGATAACTCGGAGGTTCCCTACGGTGGTGCTGGAGGCCAGGGCAATGCCATCTAGAGCAACTATATCTTTAGATAATGTGTCTTGGAGGTGTTTGGGGCCAAGTACAATAACTTCAATTTTGTCAGAGTTTAACATCAGAAAATGGCAGGTCATCCAGGTTTTTATTTCTGGATATGGGTATCATCCGCATAACAATGAAAGTTTACGGAGTGTTTCCTAATAATATTGCCTAGAGAAAGCATATATGAGGTGAATAGAATCGGTCCAAGCACAGAACCTTGTGGAACTCCCTGACTTTGGCGTGCACGGAGGACTCACCGTTAACGTGTACAAACTGAGATCGATCTGATAGATAGGATTTAAACCAGCTTAGTGTGGTTTTGCCAATTAAATGTTCCAGTCTCTGTAATAGGATGTGATGATCAATGGCGCCGAATTGATTAATTTTTTCTCTAATAGTTAAAATTTTATTATTGAAGAAACTCATGAAGTCATTACTACTGAGGGCTATAGGAATACATGGTTCAATAGAGCTATGACTCTGTCAGCCTGGCTTTTTATTTTCTTCTATTAATGAGTAGTAAGCTGCTCTGGCATTACGGAGGGCTTTCCTATATGTTTTAAGACTATCTTGCCAGAGTAAACAAGATTCTTCCAGGTTGTTGGAACGCCATTTCCTTTCAAGTTTTCGCGATATTTGCTTTAATTTGGATTATACCATGGAGCTAACCTTCTTTGTTTTATTATCTTCTTTTTTAGAGGGGCGATAGAGTTGAGTGTCGTTCGCAGTGAGCCTGCAGCACTATCAACAAGATGGTCAATTTGGGAGGGGCTGAAATTAGCATAGGAGTCTTCTGTTATATTGAGACATAGCACCAACTTAAATGCAGATGGGATTGCTTCCTTAAATTTAGCTACAGCACTATCAGATAGACATCTAGAGTAGGAGTTTTTGCCTAATGGCGTGTAGTCCAGTAATAGGAGTTCAAAAGTTATTAAATAATTGTCAGATAATGAAGGATTCTGTGGAAAGACTATTAAATGTTCAATTTCAATGCCATATAACACAACAAGGAAGAAGGTTAAAAAAAGTGTACACTCTGACAAAAGCCAATCAAATCTAATAATGAGAGAAACGCAGTACTAAGGCTATCATTTGCAACGTCCACATGAATATTGAAATCATCTACAGTACAATAGTTACTTTATCTGTTTTAAGGACTAAACTTGATAAAAACTCTGAGAATTCAGATAAAAATTCAGAATAAGGACCAGGAGCATGGTACACTATAACAAATAGAATTGGCTGTCGTGTTTTCCAGGTTCGGTGTGAAAGACTAAGAACAAGGCTTTCAAATTAGTTATAATTTAGTTTAGGTTTAGGGTTGATTAATAGGCTTGAGTCGAAGATGGCTGCAGCTCCACCTCGTCAGCCAGTGCCTCGAGGAATGTGAGTATTAATATGACTGGGCGGAGTGGATTAATTTATACTAGACTTTAGAATAGAACATATTCTTCATGACCCAGCCAGGTTTCAGATGATACTTTGTCATCTAAAGCTGTACTACGATTTAATATCAGAGATCTGATGTTTAAGAGTCCTCATTGAATTCTCCTATTTTGTTGTGCTATTTCAGCGATGGTAATTTTGTTTAGGTTTTAATGTATAACTCCCCTTATGTTTACTTTTGATTTTATTAATTTAAGTGATCGGGAGGCTGACACCATCACTAAGGAATTTTGGGTGGGTAACTGCTCTGGAAGCACAGAGAAGCGTGTAGGACTGCAACTCTGCCTCATGTTCTCAACTCTGAGTTGTCATGGTTTAGGTCCACTAATAAACTCGGCCAGATTTCTGGACATGAGAGCTGCTCCATCCAAAGTGGGATGAATGCCGTCTCTCCTAATCAGTCCGCCAATTATCTACAAAGCCCACATTGTTTGCTGGACACCACCTCAACAGCCAGCGGCGGAATGAAGACATGTGGCTAAACATGTCATCACTGGTCAGGTTTGTCAGGGGCCCAGAGAAAACTCTGGATTCCCACATTGTCTTTGCATATGTACACACCAACTCAACATTAACTTTAGTGACCTCCGATTGGCGTAATCGGGAGTCGTTACCGCCGACGTGAATAACAGTCTTACTGTATTTACGTTAATCCTTAGCCAGCCGTTTTAAATAAGATGCAGCGTCACCCATTCTGGCCCCAGGACTACATTTGACTATGGTCGCTGGTGCCGCTAACTTCACATTTCTCAAAATGGAGCTGCCAATAATCAGAGCTGGTTTTTCAGTGGGTGTGTCGCTGAGTGGGAAGAACTTGTTAGAAACGTGAACAGGTTGGTGGTGAACCGTGGGCTTCTGCTTAGGGCTGTGCTTCCTTCGGACAGTCACCCAGCCTCCCTGGTTTCCCGAGCAAAACTGAATAGCGCGTAAACTGCGGGATTAGCGAAAAAGTCGTTAAAAGACGGAGAGCGCTATGAGTGCTTGAGCAGAACTAGTGTACATTTTAAATGTATAGCAGGTAGTTAGTCACTATAATAAAGAATCGAACAAAATTAACTGATGAGCTAGAGTAGCAAAAATGCGCTACTAGTAACACACAAACACTGGTGACCGGAAATGAGACAATACGCTTACTGCAGCACGTCCAGCAGTCAGTCCATTCCATTATAACAGCGGATGGCAGATAAAATAGTTCCCTTTTGACTGGAGCGAGTAAGTGGGACTTCACACCTTCAGTGGCAAAAGTGACTGATGGAGAGACATTGTGATTGTCTTGTAAAAAGTGGATTAGCAGTAACCGTTCACCAGGATAATGGAGTTATCTAACTCGGCAGTTGTTGTCTCCCTGCAGACGCTGGGTGCTGCAGCAGATCCTGCGTCAGTTCTCTGCTGTGGGCCGCAGCAGGAAGCAGCAGCAGTGTGAAGCAGAGCAGGCTGATGCAGAGAGGAGCCAGCAGCTCAGTGACCATCTGGCCAGGACACTACACCAAGAGATGAAGGTGTGCTCTGATGCTGCCTGCCGCTATCCCAGCAACTACAATGCCTGGTCCCACCGCATCTGGGTGCTGCAGCACATGGCCATGGGCAACATCAAGGTAGGATGAGGAAGAGATGCTTTTATTTTATTTATATTTTTTAAAGATTAAATTTATTGTCATTCCTGAAAATGCCACCATTGCATTTTCGTACACTGACAAACATGGCAGCTCTCAACTAGTATACAGTATACACAGTATACAGACAAGCAAGTGTTCCAATGTACAGTTTGAATTCTAAAGTGTTACGTAAAATACTAACAACTTTCATGGTCTGTACCTCTCACTCTCCTGAGAGGTATCCCAGGGACACCCTTACGAGATGCCTGAACCTCTCAGCTGCAGCAGCTCTTCATCTTCGTAGAGCATTGAGAGCCTCTCTTTTCCATAACCAACCAATCAAACGTCTTTGAAATCTTTTAAAGGGACAGTTCACCCCAAAATCAAAAATACATATTTTTGCTCTTACCTGTAGGGCGATTTATCCATTTAGATTGCTTTGGTGTGAGTTTTGGCGATATCGGCCGTATACATGTCTGCATTTTTTTGAAAATAATAGAACTATATGGCACTCGGCTTGTGGTGCTCAAAGCGCCAAAAACATACACTTGAAAAACTCAACAGCAACGTCTTCTGTTTCCAGAAATCATGACCTGGTTACTCGATAATCCACAGATATGATGTAAGCAGTTTCATGTAGGAACTATGGGTAGAAAGAAAATAGTTCGTACAAGAAACTGCTCACAACAAGGTCTGGCGAGTTTTTTCATAATGGCTAATGCTCCTAATTTTTCCCTAGAAGAATGCACTCTGATAATGTCAGGAAATGAAGAGTTTAAAGAAACGTTAACGGCCAAATCTAACAACATGGCAGCGCATTGCCGACAAAGTGAATTCTTAAGTAACGTTACAGTGTTCTTGTCTTATGGACTCATGTACAACGACGTATTAGGGCCATTGTAGGTTTAAAAAAATACGGAGATTAAAGTGGTAAATTTACGAGAGAAAAAAACACAAGTAAAAAAACTTGAATATTCTCTGACATTATAGTCAGAAATTTACAAGAGAAACACCCTGGAAAATATTGGGTTTTTTTATTTGTTTTTTTTTGTCCACGAACCACATCACCATCGTCATGTAGGCTATATAACATCGAGTTAACCACGAAGATAACCTGCTTGGAGCAGTTTAGAGATGCAGCATAAATTGCCATGACATCATACCTCAGGCAAAACTTAATTCACAAAATTTATATCACGGTATTTTTTGTTTGTTTTTTACAGTTACTGTATTATATCACGGTATTACAAAAATAAAAGGGATACTCCACTCAAAACATGATTCTACCTCTTTTCACTCTATTGGCAACGTAAGGGAACATATCTTTAGAAAGGAAAAAAATTATTTAAAAAAAACAGAGGTGTTTTATTGGCTCATTAATTGGCTTATTGGAATGAAAATGAGGTATAGACCTACATGTGTTTTGGGAGGAGTAGCCTGCCCCATAATGCAGGTTAATTAGTGAATGTAATGTGATTCATTCTCAGAGTTAGACAAGTGGTAGGATTAGGCATCTCAGCAGCATTTATTTGGCAGAAAACCCAAAGTATACTCTGTATGTACAATAGTCAGTGTACCTCAGGACAGGTCTATCATGAACATTTTACATACGGCAGCACGTGTGGTCTGTCTCTGTCACCAGATTCATCACACATTCACAAACCTATTACTGGCTATTTTCAAATCGCATCTCATATCTACTGCGGCGAATATGATTGTATAAGTGAGCACTACGTCACAACCATCTACCAAAAAAGAAGTTAATGAAGTTTCATAAAAAGCAATGTGAAACAGTTTTCCATCCAACATCTCATCCAACCTACTTTATTTAATTGGCTTCAGAAAAGGCCTAACATTCACACAATTTCTCTTGACTGGCCTTCAATATTACAACATTAGTCCAACAGCGTCTCAGCCTATACTAAAGCCAAGTTCAACAGGCTAACATACAAAATAAACAGTAAAGCAACATAAAAATGGCAAAACTTACACCTGCCAAGTCTGAAGTAGTTATCGATCCATCCTTGAGCATCAGTTTTGAGAGTAGAAATATACAAGGATTAATGTAGGGATGGGACGATATTCAATTTTATCGCTAATCAGGATAACAAACACTCAAGTTGATCGTGGTGAATTTCCATTATTGGGATAATCGTGAATACTCTCACATGAGTGACTTTAAAAGCCCAGTGCCAATGGGACTTTATTTTTGTTAACGGATAATTCCTGTATTTCTTCAGTCAGGGGTAAAATATATATATATGCTGATGCAACTGATGAAATTGTCTGAACTGTTTGACGGCATGGTAGAGAAGTGGAAAAATAGAGCCTGATTTAAAAAAAAAAAAATACAGGAATTATCATGTAAGAAAGAACAGACTCACACAATGTTGCTATTTTTATTTATTTTATGTATCCTTTATTGATGCAGGGGGACCTTTATGATTACCTTATTTAAGCTTGTTTGTTTTTGTTTAAGCTTGTTTGTCTTGATTTTTCACAAAAAATATGTCCCCTCTGTGATGCAATCAAAATATTTGTTTCTTAACAAAATGTAAGGTAAAGTGATTCTAGTATGTTTTAGTGCCATTTCAAGAGTTTTAAGCATATTTTGATGATTATCGGGATTCGCTCTTATTTTGGCGGGGATAATCGTGACATGAAATTTTCATATCGTCCCATGCCTAGATTAACGGCAGCTGGCCAACAATATCAATCACCACAAAGGCATATTTTATCAAAGTGTGAAATGCAAGTGCATTTATCAATCTATACACAACTGACCATTTCTTGTACTGCAGCTGTTCACAAGTCTAATGGCTTCTGAGATATAAAACCAAATGTCCTTCTATTTGTTTTACATACAAGCAATCTAAAACTCATTCCTGATGGCATTAGCTTAAAGTAGTCTGAGGACATGTGTGGGGTCATTGATAATCTTATGTTTTTTATGAGGACTTCTTCTGTATTAAAGGTTCTGTAAATGAGATTCTGAACATTAATATAGCAGCAAACAACTATTTGCTATGTAAAGATATAGTGGAGTAATGGCGTCCTGAGCAGAGGATGACATCACACCCCCTCTGCCTGTGTTGTTATCGCAGCCTCTCTGTTCTGTGTTTGTTTGTACAGCCGGTCCGGACGCGCGTGCATGTTAGTGCGTGTTAGTGCACGTGAGTCTCTCCTGTGAGGAGAGCTGTTTCTTTTCTCATCTAATGTGGTGAATTAAGGGTTTATTTCGAGCAAACCAGAGCTGGTTACTGGAACAGTGGAAAGATTAACAAAGACGGTTTTGGTGAGTTTTATTTTGTTCGAATGAAGTGTGTTTTACGACGACCTGCCAGGTAAAATGACTGTTTTTCTCAGTGGAGTCTGGTGGGCTGTAGCGCCCATTTGTTTTGGTCTGAGGTGCTGGTGCTCTAGTGCGACATGTAGTGGCAGTGAATGTTGCTTACAGCTCCTTTAAGCTCTTTAAGGGATCTTTTGTGTTTTGCCAATAAGTTTAGATCTGAGGTTAATAACGCAATAGGTTCTTGTCCTTTTAACAATGGAAAAACTTAAAATATTTTCACTAAGAGGACTAAAATGTTGTCAATATTCTCTGATGTACTTCAAAGGAGTTTACTTTACGTAGACAGTAGAAGAAGCTGCTGAGCCTTTTTAAGAATGACATATGTATTGTCACCAAATCTCAATCTGTCATCAAACAAAGTTCTCAAGTATCTATAGTTCTGGACAATTTCAACATTTATGCCATTAATGGCTGTTGGGAGACTGAAATCTCTGTGAAAGGGTCAAAGTTCTTAGACAAAAACCAAGACAGCACCCAAAAACAAATTCACGGCTAGGTGAATATACACAGTGCATTGGATTGCAGACGCATTGCCTCTGTCCTGATTGACAGGTCGCCCTGGTAGTGACGTGTCAATCCCAAGGTAGCCCTGCCCTAAAGCATACCCTGCTTTATCATCTATTTTACTCTAAATGGGACCATAATTTACAAAATGAACCTCATGCTGTTTTGAAGAAGATTTGAAACTAGCGACTGAGACCATAAACTCATTAGGAAACTGTTTACTGAGGTAATAAATCCAGTGAGAAGTTGGGTCATTTTCTCATAGACTTCTATACAATCAGACTTCTTTTTGCAACCACTGCAAAAAGAAGTCAGAGTCAGAGTCGCCCCCTGCTGGTCATTAGAAAGAATGCGGCTTTAAGGCACTTCGACATTGGCTTCACTTTTCAGCCCTGTAGGTTGCCGCTTGATGGTAGGGGATGAATATGGCCACATGTTGCAGAAATGTCACTTGAAACAGGGACCCTCCCAGTGTATTTACGGTGGCAGTAAACATTATTTTGATAATGTGTGTGGATTACCTCATGGTGGCATACCACCAGCCTTGTGTTCTGTGTAGAGGTTTTTTTTAATCAATCTTTCTGAAAGGCTGAAACATGATATTGGACAATTCAATACAACTACTGTAGATATCCATGTTCTTACAGCAAGTATAATTTTAGCTTTTAACTTTTGCAGCTTATATGACGTCTTGACTGTGCCAATGTCAGTTGTTAATGGTAAAAATAAGTCATAATGCTGTCCTGGAATCTGTCAGGATATTTTGTGCATTAATTACATTCATGCACTATTACCTTATACTGTATTATTATTATCATCAACTGGTAAACCCACTTTGTACTTCACACTTATTTTATTTTATACTTATACCCACTTGGTACTTAATTTATTTTTTGACCTGTATTATATTTTTTGCTAGTACTTCAATTCCTGTGTGCACTGACGTAAAGGTGAGCTGCTGTAACAAAAGAGTTTCCCCTCGGGGATCAATAAAGTATTTCTGATTCTGAAGATAACCTGATAAATTGACATGACAATCTCCCAATTACGTGTTGTATTTCTTTTTTAATATTAGTCTTCTGTTCTTCACAAACACCTGTGCTCACTCCCATGTTTCCTCACAGGTTTTCCATGATGAGCTGTCCTCAATGCGCCTATGGGTGTCCATGCATGTGTCTGACCACAGTGGCTTCCACTACCGCCAGTTCCTGCTCAAGGAGCTGATCACTGAGCTCTCTCAGACTCCAGCTTTCACCACCACCACCACCAGTTCACCCCAGCACCGGTCCAGCACACTGCCCAGCAGCAGTCCCCATCATCACAGCCACGCACGGGCTAACAGGGAGCTGTCAGGAGCAGAGGCGGCGGGTGAGGAGGAGAGGCAGCTCAGCTTCACCAAAGTTCTTCAACTCTTCCGCCAGGAGATGGAGCTGTGCTCAGACCTGATCCAGTCTTTCCCTGGACATGAGACACTCTGGAGTCACAGGTGAGGCCACGGAGCTGAACATAACACAAGACATTTGTCATTTTGCAGTGACTTATTATGAGACTACTGCTCAAAATGGTTTGCAAATAAACTGTAAATTAGGCTTGGGCGGTATCTGTTTTTTCATACCTTCTTGACATTTCACCGAGGTATACGGTATGTGACGGTATTTGTGTTTTTAAAAAAATAATAATAATCAGAGCTGCTGGTGATAGAAGCCATTGTAGCATGTATGCCATGGTCTAGCCTACAATGCTGTATCTAATATGCAATTAGCCAACTTAGTGCAGTACCAAATTTTACATTTGAAGCTTCTCTTGAGATTTTCGAATGAAGCTTCGAATGTCTAATCATATGACGTCATCACCCTTTATATAAAAAAGATCTTTTAAAAAAAAATACTCAAACAAAATCCTCAATTTGAATCAAGTGATTCATCAGATTAAATTAGTTCTTTTTTGTATTAAATCAACTTTCTTTATTAATGAATATAACTCGTCAGTTATGGTGCTGTTAGATTGCTGCTAGGCCTCCCAGTTAATACAGGTGCTGCCTCCAAACAGGCACGCAAACAGTTTTTTGACCGCAGTGAAAATGTTGTTTTTTCTAAAGGCTAAACGCCAACAAATAATGGATGTAAGCAAAATATTTCGTTAGATAACAACATGTTGTGAATTTTGGAAATGATTACATCTATCTTTTTTCAATAGATTTTGACTTTTGGACTTTACAGTGCTCTGGAGTTATTGGAAATGTTTGGATCACACGAGCTGGAAACAGTCCTACGCAGCCACTAGGGTTGGGTGATTGGACGAATATATCTGCAATTGGTTGGGTTTTTTGGGTGATTTTCCGATTGGTGAACAACCTGCTATACCACTAAGCCACAGTCGCCCCTGTGGCCAGCAACGGCAGAGAGAGGCAGCAGGGAAAAACACGTGTAGTGCCAGAATATTTTCATATGTAACTGTGAACTAAGGGTTTATTTCGACCAAACCAGAGTTGGTGATTGTTGGAACAGTGGAAAGACTAATCAAGAAGGTTTTGGTGAGTTTAATTTTTCTGTCCACTTTGAATGAAGTGTGTTTTACTATGAGTGAACAATTAAGCTAGTCTTATTTGGCTCACACACACACACACACACCTGCGCAAATATATGGCCAATTGCCGGTTGTTAGGCTGACTGTGGCCGGGTTGGAAAATTATCGCTCAACCCTAACCTCAATACAGCATCTACGTATCAATTTAATAGAAAGAGCAGCATCTGTTAGGCCTGGGTGATGAAACGATAGCGATATGTAACGGCGATAGACACTTCATCAATAGCAATACGAAAATTGTTGAAAGAATGTTATATTATTTATGTTTTTATATATATATATATATAGATATAGATATAGATATAGATATAGATATATATATAGATATATATATATATATATATATATATATATATATATATATATATATATATATATATATATATATATATATATATATATATATATATATATATATATATATATTAAATAAATAAATAAAAACTTTGTCCTTCACCCTCCGCGGGTGGTCTCATCCTTCGAGCTCGGGTCCTCTACCAGAGGCCTGGGAGCTTGAGGGTTCTGCGCAGTATCTTTGCTGTTCCTAGTACTCCACTCTTCTGGACCGAGATGTCTGGTGTTCTTCCAGGGATCTGCTGTAGCCACTCCTCCAGTTTGGGGGTCGCTGCCCCGAGTGCTCCGATGACCACGGGCACCACTGTTGCCTTCACGTTCCAGGCCTTCTCCAGCTCTTCTCTGAGCCCTTGGTTTTTCTCTAGTTTCTCATGTTCCTTTTTCCTGATGTTGCCATCACTTGGTATTGCCACGTCAACCACAACGGCTTTCCTCTGCTGTTTGTCAACCACCACGATGTCAGGCTGGTTCGCCATTACCATTCTGTCAGTCTGAATCTGGAAGTCCCACAGGATCTTGGCTCAGTCATTCTCTACCACCTTTGGAGGTGTTTCCCACTGTGACCTCGGGGTTTCCAGTCCATACTCAGTGCAGATGTTCCTGTACACTATGCCAGCCACTTGGTTATGGCGCTCCATGTATGCTTTTCCTGCCAGCATCTTACACCCTGCAGTTATGTGCTGGATTGTCTCAGGGGCCTCTTTGCACAGCCTACACCTTGGGTCTTGTCTGGTGTGGTAGATCTGGGCCTCTATTGCTCTGGTGCTCAGGGCCTGCTCCTGTGCAGCCATGATGAGTGCCTCTGTGATGTCCTTCAGTCCGGCCCGCTCTAGCCATTGGTAGGACTTCTTGATATCAGCCACTTCAGTTATGTTCCGGTGGTACATCCCATGTAGGGGTTTGTCCTCCCATGATGGTCCTTCCTCCAGCAGTCCAGCACGCCTCTGTTCCCCATTGCATTTCAGTGAAACTATATATAGATATAGATATAGATATAAATAAATAAATAAATATATATTAGTTTCACTGAAATGGAAACTGCCATGAAAGCACATAATGAATACGCCCCGGCAGCCTATCATATCCTTTGATTTTGGAGCGTGCTACGTGTTACACGCAAATAGCCAATCGTTTAACACCTGTTAAATGATTGGCTGTTTGCACCACCGACACGTGATGACAACAACAGAAACAGCGTGGAGTGAGAAAGTGAGTGCAGACGGCGAGGAAATTGTTGTTGAAATAAGCTCAGTTAGCTGTGCAGCTAACTTAGCAGTTCTAGCACAGGTGCTTTCAACGGCTGAGAGGAGGAGGTTTTCAGACGTGGGAGATACAGCGGGGAATGCTGACGGCGCCCAAATTGGAGCCGGGCAAGCGGGCAGCCTCCCAGTGAACTCAACCGGACCGGGACAGATGGAGGCCAGTTTGACGACAGCGCAGAGACGCAGCGCCAGCTGAAAAGACACATCTAACTCTGTTGATTTTTAAGGGTTTATTTCCACCAAACCAGAGTTCATTATCGTTGAAAAGTGGAAAGACTAACGAAGACGGTTTTGGGGAGTTTTACTTTGTTTCTGAGTTTTAACAAAGTGTGTTTTACAGTAAGTTAACAAAGCAATTAAGCTGGTCGTAGTTGGTAAAAGAGAGAAACTTGAATTCAGAAGGTGTATGGTTGTGCAGTGGTGTGAAAAAGTGTTTACCCCCTTCCTGATTTCTTGTTTTTTTGCATGTTTGTCACACTTAAATGTTTCAGATCATCAAACAAATTTAAATATTAGTCAAAGATAACACAAGTAAACACAAAATGCAGTTTTTAAATGAAGGTTGTTGTTGTTGTTGTTGTTATTATTAAGGGAAAACAAAATCCAAACCTACATGGCCCTGTGTGAAAAAGTGATTGCCCCCTAAACCTAATAACTGGTTGGGCCACCCTTAGCAGCAACAACTGCAATCAAGTGTTTGCGATAACTTGCAATAAGTCTTTTACAACGCTGTGGAGGAATTTTGGCCCACTCATCTTTGCAGAATTGTTGTAATTCAGCCACATTGGAGGGTTTTCGAGCATGAACTGCCTTTTTAAGGTCATGCCACAGCATCTCAATAGGATTCAGGTCAGGACTTTGACTAGGCCACTCCAAAGTCTTCATTTTGTTCTTCTTTAGCCATTCAGCCATGAACGTTTGTTTGCACTGTTAGTTTCAGTTAATGTATAGACCACGGCGCCTTAAAAAGGATATCCTGCTGCCAAGAGATTGTTTGTTGCTGTTCTTTGCTGCAGCGGTGGAATGTAACTAAGTACATTTACTCAAACTGTCTAAGTACAACTTTGAGGTACTTGAACTAGAGTATTTTGATTTTATACTATTTTCTACTTTTATTCCAATCTGACAACTGTAGTTACTAGTTACTTAACAAATGCAATGCTTAACCAGTACAGTAAGAATATTCCAACCTGTGTTCAATGCAAATCAACTTGTTGTTTCACACTTGTTTCAAATATTTTCAACTTAAGTTCAATTAACAGCGGTTCAAATATTATATGCACTAATAGATTTGTTCACTTGTTTCAAGAAAATAAGGTTTGTTATAGACAGAATTGTCTTTAGGCCCCCGGCATGACAGTGCCTGGACCAACGGATTTTGTAGGGGGTGTTGTTGTTATTATTATTATTATTATTATTAATCCCGTTTTTAAATGCATTTTTGAGGGGCTTAGCGTGCTCGAAAACTCTTGAAATTTTGCACAAACACCACTAGAGCCCAACCGATATGGGATTTTTGAGGCCGATACCGATTTTAGAGGGGAGACATTCACCGATTATGGTGGCCGATATATTGAATTTTTCAGCTGGAATGAAAATAGACCTTTTCTATGTGGATTTTGCACCGATATGCCTGTGCAAAGGTATTCAGAAGGCTGCTTTCTTAAACAAATAATATTATTAAAGAATATTTCAGTTAAATATTCTTTAACAGAAAGACAAACATTTAACATGTACATTGTCAACCAATTCTAGAAATGAACATTGAGAAAATAAAGAATAAATAAAAATAAAATAAATACCTAAATAAACATCAGTGTTGTTCAGCATCAGTCAGTTGCTGAAGTAGCAGAAAATGCCATGGAAATACTGAAGTAAAAGTACCTCTAATTGTACTAAAGTACAGTACTTAATGTACTTAGTTACATTCTACCACTGCTCTCTACAAATCCACATATTCTCTAACTTACTCTATCAAGCTCTGAGATTCATGCTGCAGCTTTGTTCCGATTCTGAACCAGTATTTCAATGGATTGAACTCCAATCAGAAAGGCTTTTTTCTTGCTAATCAAAACATGTCATCTGTAGCAATATTTCGCTGTTAATGTAACGGTCACTAACATTAACCAGGGGGGCCAGGGGGCTCTGTAATGCCCCCAAAAAGCATGCCAGATTTGGGATAAAGATGCTTTGATCTTCATGAGATTTGGGGGGATCATTGCTCTCATCATAAAGAACATATTTCTGTTTCTTTTGAGAGAGGTCAGCCATTTTGGATTTCCTGCATCAATTTAAATTAAAAACGCGTGTTTTTATAGCATGCTCAAAAAGTCATGAAACTTTTCACCCAGACTTGAACTGGTAAATACTTTAATTTGATGTCCCTTTTGGCCTTGTGGGTGGTATGTCGGCTCCATAGCGTCCCCTAATGACTTTTAAGTCTCAAAATGGCTAGGGATAGCAGAAAATTCATGCAGCTTGGCACACGCGTCAGAAGGGGTGTGTTTTGTTTTCTGGTATAGTCTGGGTCCTGGGTGTGGCAAAATGGTTCGATAGCGCCCCCTACAAAATAAAAATAAAAAAACAGCCCCTGCGGTAAGTTTCACCTAGACGGTTGAAATTTGAGAGACAGATGTATCATCTTATAGACAGAGGAAGTCAGCCATTTTGAATTTAACGTGTCATTTACAGGCTCTGTACTTTAACGAACTCCTAGAGATTGAATCAGATCGACTTCAGATTTGGGCAGTGTAATCTAAAGACGGTTGCGATGCTAAATTGCGAGTTGCAGTTTCATCAAATACGTTGGCAATGTGGCAGATTCCGTGTTCCAAAATTAGTAACAGTGCTACCTTGTTCCGAAATTAGTAACTGTGCTACCTTAGCTCCACATTGTTAGGTGTAGGTGCATGTTACCACACCGCCACCAATGAGACAACGTAACTCAGCTGGCTTTGTGTTAATCTTTGCGGAAGCCCCTTCTGCCGTATGTAAATGTACATGATAGGCATGTCCCGTGGTACACTGACTATTGTACTTATATAATATACTTTGGGTTCTGTGCCATATAAATGCTGTTGAGATGCCTAATCCTAACCCCTGTCTAACTCTGAGAATGAATCACGTTACATTTAGGCTACTAATTAACCTACATTATGGGACAGGCTACTCCTCCGAAAAAACATGTAGGTCTACCTCATTTTCATTCCTATTTGGAGCCAATCAACACATCCTTTTTTTTTCTTTTTTCTTTTTTTTATCATTTCAATCTTTTTTAATCATTGCAATCTTTCAATCAAGATATGTTCCCTTACATTGCCAATAGAGGTAAGATCATGTTTTGAGTGGAGTATCCCAGTATTTTTGTAATACCGTGATATAATATTGTCATCGTAAAAACTGATAAATTCTGTGATATAAATTTTAGGTCATATCGCCCACCCCTACAATGCATTTATTTCAGCTAATGAAGATAACTGTTTTGGCAAACTGCCTTCTTCAGGCACAGTAAGGTAGGATTCCAGAGTAAAACTGTTGCTGAAGAATGACATATCTGATCAGGCCTAAGGACCAAACCATCAGAGAAGTTAATTTTATCAGTCTCCCAAGTCTACAGTAAATGCATAAGCTGTTTTGTCCAGCTCAAAGTTTTGTTCATTGGTCACATTAAGTCAATGTCTCACACCTTTGCAGTTAACCTTGGAATGTCCCAGGTGTGACAGTAGCTGTCAAGAGCTTTACATCAAGGTGGAATTTTTGTTTTGGGGTAAATACTAATATTATGGTTACTATGGGAGAGCCAAGACCTGTTAGGAATGTGTTTTTTAAATGTGTTAATTTGCTGCTCCATATTCTTTGTCCTTAATGACAGGTAAACATCTCTAGTCAGAGATGAGATGTGATGAGACTTGTGACCTCTTGCTCTTCCTCTTTAATCATGTTAAACTGAGTGTTGTGAAACGTTTAGATGATAACATGAAACTTTAATGATCTCCCCAGGAAAATTGGTAATATGAATGCTAGTGGCATAATAGCCTTAGCTTTATTGTAAACTATATGGCCAAAAGTATGTGGACACCCACTATTACACCTATATTTGACTGTTGAATATGTCATTCCAAGACTGTGGAATTGAGGATTTTAGCCCAATCCATGAAACAGCCCCAGACCAAAAGTACACCACAGTATGTGGATGATGTGCCCACATACTATACTTTTGGCCATATAGTGTATTTGTACAGTACATTTCAATAAGGTATGGATGTATGTTTCCACCCCTTCCAGGCGACACGTCTTATACTTGTGGCACCACTGGAGGAGGGAACACCAGCACCACTGCAGCAGCAACGGAGGCTGTGAGTCCGTCCACCTTAACGACAACATCCCAGCCCTGCCGAAGGTCAGTGCTCAAAGCTGTGCAGGCCGGGGGGAGAGTGTGAATGGACAGAGGCATGCTAGTGAAGCTATGGAGGTAGACGGGCCCTCCTTGCCAGACCCGCGTGACAGCAAGCGACTGAAGAGAGGCGTCCTGCTGCCCGGCCCCCTAGCCCTGCCCTCTGAGCACAGCTTTGTGAGCGGTATCCTGGACAGCTGCTGTAACCCCGAGCAGAGACGTTTCGCCCTGGCATACAAGAAGTGGTTAGACACTGTCATTGGTCGGCAGCCTTGAGCAAGAGAGCAAAAGCCCATCCCTAGCCCCATCCTTTCTCAACAGTGAAGTTGCCTTTAGATACAGATTTAAGATCAGCTTGCCTACCTTTAGTGCTAACTTTAACTAATGGTACTTCAGATGCAGTGATGGGGCAACCTGGTTACTGCACTATCCTCCTGACAGTGAATAGAGAGGATGGGGTCTTAGAGTAAGGAAGTTTTGGCGCCACCCAGTCTGTTCTTCCTTGGAAACATCTGGATTCCCTTGAGCTTCATCTGAGCCAGTACCCCCTCAGAATGGAAATCTGCACACATAGAGCCTTTTGGCTCGCTATTTGTCTGTTAGTAGACTCTGTTCTTATTTCAGGTGTCTCAATGCCTCAGGTCAAATTTCCATATTTTTTTTATTTTTTTTTATTGCCAGTTTTGCATTTCTGTTCAAATATTTCAGCAAAGATACTAAATGAAGCTGCCACAGGAGGAGGAACAATGTCTTTGCAGAGGCGAGAGCAGAGCAAAATTTACACTCAGTCTGACTCAGTATGGAATGCCAAAGTAGCCAATATTATATAAATAAATGACATTATGAAATTAATAATCATATGAATAGAGTAAAATATATAAATGACCCAATAAAAGTGACATAATTTAATAATTTGTTAAAACTTAATTGATTCTTATAATGTTATGTCATCATTCTTTTCATAGTAACAGTTTTATTGGAGTTCAGTTTTATTTCAGATTTCTTCTCTTTTCTTGTCTGTTTTCTCCAGTGATTGGCTGAAAGCTGAGGGGGTAGGAAGTGGTGGCAACAACTAAGTCGTGAAAAGTGACAGTGTGGAGGATTTAGTGGCATCTAGCTATGAAATTGCAGTTTGCAACCATTTGAATACCGCTCGCCTCACCCTCCCCTTCCAAGCATGTAGGAGAAACTACGTTGGCTGCGAAACTCACAAAAAACGCGAGAGGCCCTCTCTAGAGCCAGTGATTGGTTTGTCCGTTCTGGGCTACTGTAGAAACATGGCGGTGCAACATGGCGGCCTCCGTGGAAGGGGACCCGCTCAACAATTCTTATTTTCAGGTGATTCTACACTAATGAAAACATAAAATATAAAGAATATTATATTCCATTTCTGCCAACAGCTCCTTAAGTATGTCAGTGGGGAAAAATGCCATTGAGAAATAAAATTTAAAAAAAATAACATTTTAAAAGGCATTTTTAGTTATATAGCTATAATGTGGGTGAAATTAATTTCACTACAAATTGTTACTATACAAGTGGGGATGTATCATTTCACAGTGAGTTTTTAATAATTTACACTTTATGTTTGTTACATAAAATCTCTTAATTTTACTTCTTTCTTTTTTTTAAGTATTTGCCCTTTTGGAGTTAATTCAACCTTTAGTATAGAACGGAATGATAGTGGCTCTGATTAAATGTCTTTCTGACAAAATTGGAAGACCTTTTTTCTGCTTCACGTTCACTCTTTAGATGAATGTGTTGAAATTCACTCAGCCCTCACCTGGTTTTAAGCACAGCCAGATTTTTGTTTTTCTTTGAGGTTCCTTAGATTTCCATTCTGAGGGTGGTACCATTTATTAACCATGTCATTTTCTCTTTGTCTTTTCTTCTGTTGGGCCTTGTTTTCTTCTCCTGGTTGATTTCTACCCTCTAATTGTATTGGTGAATATAGTCAGTAAGTCCTAACTATGTAGCTAAGTTACAGTAGCTTGTAACAGAAAGTCAAAAAGCTAGTCGTTGGCAAAATAAAGTTGTTTGCTATATGAAAAGTTAGTCATAACTAACTTGCAAGTCTTGCCTTCTGCCAACCTGAAGCATTGAATATTTAAGCAGAGAAATGTTAGCTTTACCAGTTCAGACTTTGAAGGATAGAGTGCTAGGGAAGTGACTTTTCCCAACATTCACTGGTGCTACATGTTGCCGTTACTACAACTACTTTCTGTTACAGGTATGTGCAACAGGTGAAAACTGAACAGCACTTTGGACCATTTGATTATAATAGGCAATCATTGTATTGTGGGGTAAACGGCAATATTACAACTATTTTTTAAATATTGTCTGTTATTAACAGGTTAACAGTAGGCCTAGCTGCTTTATGTCACTACCTTGTATAAAAATAGACGTAACATCAAAAATATCAAAATCTACATTGTCTTTGTGTTAAGGAATAATTTATAGTATTACTTTAAAATTTGTAACATGCTGTATCTGCACAGTTTATCCCCTCTTTAATGTAGAAGGTGAAAATGATAGCTCCTCCCACTACATTGTCTCATCTATATTGATAAGGGAAGAATGGTATTCTTGAATTTGAATCTAACTAATCTGAAGTATTCCAGATAGCTGCCTAGAGAATATAGTGGACTGCAGTTTGAATAGGATCCTCCTTTTTGTTGCCCAATGATGGGTTGTTGTAACTAGTTGTTCAGCTCTGTCAATGACAATATTGGCACACAAGTGAACAAATACATGAATTTACACACATGACGTTGTTCCATCAGTGTAGCCATGGACACATTTTCATTCACTATATGTACTATGTGGTCACATGCATCCCTGATCACATCTAAATGTGGCAGGAACATTGGCGTTTGATGCAGTTTGGATGCCATCAAATCTGTATATAGAGGTTTGATTGGATTTGAAGTTGCGGGTTTGAGGAGAAAAAGAAATGCTGCATTTGGTTTCAGTGGCCACAGTGTGCACAGGCTGGCTAGCCAAAATTGCCTAGCTCCCCATTACATAGTCATCATGTGCTTCAATATAACCCATACCATGTTGTACTTAGCTTCTCTTAGAAACTACAATATACGAGTTATGGAGTAAGATGCTTTATCACCTTAAATCACTGTGTACATGACCATAGATAATCTTGAAACTAGTATTTTTGATCCATGTATTCTTTAGGTTTGTTCATCAAGAATGGTTGCATATCAGAACTGAATGGTGGGGGTATTTTAACATACTTGCAGATGTAGAACACACACTTTGAATACAAGACTATCTATGCAGAAATGTTTTTTTTTTATTTTTATTTTTTTTTATAAAGGTTCAACAAGCTTTTAAAAAGAATAATGTAGCTTCTGTTTTTCTAATTTATTCCTCAGTTCATGTCAGTGGAGGGTATGTCTTAATGAATAATCCCTAGAATGTCATTTAATTTTCTATTTATTTATAGAGTTTAAGTCTTTTATCTTCACTTTCAGTGTTTTGTCATCTGCTTACCAAGAAAATAAAGCTCATCAAAGGATAAGTGTGTGTGTGTGTGTGTGTGTGTGTGTGTGTGTGCTACTGCGCTGATGTATGAGACTTTAACAAAGCCTAAGAATTGAAGACTTGAGGTGTCTGTCAATTTCTGTAATTTTCCAAAACGATGTCATGTCCCCCCCACCCCCCAAGATTTGCTTCCCATAGCATCAAAGAAGCAGAGAGAAGCTCCATAAACAGCAAGATAGCGCCTGCGGGGGTCGCTAGCTAGCCAGCCACCCAGCGACGCTCCCAAAGACCGGTCTCATACACAAGACGCTGTTATTTCCCTGTTGACGGATGGTTTGTTAAAATATCACAACACAAATGTCCATTATAAAATTAACGGGAACCTGTGGTGTAATATTATCATCAATAGTATTATTATTATTATTAAAACTGTGTCTGATACATAGTATCTTGCCAAGACAATTGGTAACCTCTAATAAATATAGGAATATTTGTTTATTTTATTGGTGAAATAGTGTGACATAAATATAATAGACATACAGACAATAAGAAAGCAGCTACAAAGATGAATGTGAAAGATTAGGTTAGTTTAAGTTGTGTATGTGTTGGTAATGTGTGTTTGTGCATGTTTGTTTGAGAGGAAGCGTATCCATGTTTAATAATCCTACACAGGTTAGTGTGTAGAGTAAGGCATGTGTGGTGGAGGAAAAGAAGGATGTAGTAGCAATGTTAGTGATAATAAATATGATGTAACGACAATATCATTGTAATAATAATGAGTATGATAGTCATTATATACAGTACAGCATAATAGAATAATTTTTTTTAATTAACATTACATTTATACAGCAATGAGAAGTAATAATACGGTATAAGGTAATAGTGCATGAACTGTCAAGTGTAGCTTATTAAGTTTATAATGAGACGGAGGATATTGCACAGCAGTAATAGAGGTATGAATAAATATCAATATCAATAAATAGGGAATTTTAAACTGAAAAGGGTATATTGCACAGGAGCATTACACAATATTGCACAATTATTTCAAGTATGGCAGAGATGTAATGATCAATGTCCAGTTTAATGACTTAGGGTCATATAGACTAACCCTTAGAGGGAGGAGTTGAAGAGTTTGATGGCCACAGGCAGGAATGACTTCCTGTGGCGCTCTCTGGTGCATTTTGAGGGGATGAGTCTTCCGCTGAAGGTACTCCTTTGTTTGACCAGCACGTCATGGAGTGGGTGGGAGACACTGTCCAAGATGGCATGTAGTTTGGCCAGCATCCTCCTCTCTGACACCACCGCCAGAGAGTCCAGCTCCACCCCCACAATGTCACTGGCCTTACGGATCAGTTTGTTGAGCCTGTTAGCGTCCGCTACCCTCAACCTGCTGCCCCAGCATGCAACAGCATACAGGATAGCACTGGCCACCACAGACTCATAAAACATCCTCAGCATTGTCTGGCCAATGTTGAAGGACCTCAGCCTCCTCAGAAAATAGAGGCAGCTCTGGCCCTTCCTGTAAAGAGCTTGAGTGTTCTTAGCCCAGTCCAGTTTATTGTCCATGTGTACTCCCAGGTACTTGTAATCCTCTACAATGTCCACACTGACCCCCTGGATGGAAACCAGGGTCACTGGTGCCTTGGCCCTTCGTAGGTCTACAACTAGCTCCTTAGACTTTGTCTCATGGTGTGAGCAGAACCATGTGCAGCTCAATGCGACAAAGTTCCCCACCACAGCCCTGTACTCAGTACACCCGACCACAGGTCGGTCGGGTCTGTCGGTCGATATACAGCCTGTCAACAAAGTGATGCACGTTTGTTGTTTTTCTGTTTTCTGTTAAGATTGGGTACAGTATTTTCCGTCATTCCTTTATTTCTCGTGGGTATTGATCGTTCAGTCCGAATGTTGTGCTTTTAAGTTCCTTTCCTTTGCTTTTGACCTGTTCTTTTTGCTGAGAGTGCTCGAATTTTGCGATGATAGGTCATGGTCCTTTTGTCTGATCATTTGTCGAGGCAGTGAATTCTGTGCAATGTGATGTTTTTGACAGTGTCGCACAGTAATTTCAAGTGAGATGTCATGAAATCTTTGATTAATGACTCTGGGTGGTCGGGTGATTTTTCCAGGATGCCTGAGAAGATGAAGTTGTCGCACATGGAACGGGTTTGTAGGTCCAGAATAGTTTCTTTCATCAGTTTATTTTCTTTAGTGACAGCATGCATTTGTTTGTTGAGTGATTTAACAGAGGTTTGTAATTCCTGGTTGGATTTTTGCAGTGTTACGATGTTGTTATGGGCAAATTCAAGGCTATTGCGAATGTCTTTTACTTCCATGTGTAGTTATACTAAAAGATCCAGTTTTTGTTTATGCTGGTCAGCAGATTAACTTCAATTTCCGTGGTTTGTAGATCATCCGTGTCTGTTGAAGAGTCTTTCTTTTCCTTTTGGATGGGTTTCCTGAATCCGGTGGTAATAGTGGTCGATGAATGCTTCGAGATCTGGTAAGTCCTCCACTGTAAAGCTATTCTTTTTCGAGTTGGTAGTAGCAGATGGACTATGGATGTGATGTGATCCAAAATATAGTTTTATTCCTTAGAATATACTTAGTTTTAGCTGTCGTGTTTCTCAGCAATAGGGCGCCACCATGTTGGATCTCACCTCTGATCTCTGACTCTCACGAGACTTGCCTCACACTGTCATCCACCACTGAACCTGACACAAATTATGGGAATATGTAAAATAGTTGTGATATTTAATAATAATAATAATAATTTGTCAACAGGGAAATAAAAGCCTCTTATGTACGAGACCAGTCTCTTGAAAGAGCTCCAGCCAGCTCACAGCGGGGTCTGGCTGGCTTTTTAGAAACCGGATAACCAATAATCGTCGAGCAAAAAAATTGCATAACCCCTCCCCCTTACTGCCTGCTTCTTCCCAGGTGAGCTATTGAGACAGCGTAATTTTTTTTCTCACCCGCTTTTCGCCAAGTCTCGCCCTACTGTGCTGTGACTACCTAGTACTCGTTACTTCGATGTGTACCTGTAATTGGATGCTATCTGTGAGTGCGATCTTCATTATATGACCACTACGCTAGCTTGGAAAATAGTGACATGGGGCCCCAAATATGATGAATTTAATGTTAATCAGAGTATTGGTGAGTAATGGGAAACGTTTCTGAAGGACTATGTTGACAGTTTCCCTGGTAAACACACTGACCTCGGGACCCAGTTCCAGGCTTTTACTTCCCTGTTGAAGGATGGTTTAAATGGCATTACTAGCATTTCACATTAATTATACTTCCAGTAGATGCAAAAAGCGGGAACAAAAACGTGAGCTGCCATGACTGAGTCCCTCACTCATTCAGTTTAGTCTCTCCCTGCTGCAGCCAGCTCACTGCGGGGTCTGTAAGCGTGACTGGCAGGGCGTGGAGCTGGGTCTGGATGTCGGTGAACAAGTTAACTCATTCCTTCAGAATTAACGTTTCCCATTACTCAACAACACTCTGATAAACAGTAAATTCATCATATTCGGTGCCCCGTGTCGCTATTTTCCAAGCTTATATTTGTATTATTATTATTACATTATTTTCAACGTCAGTCGTGCTTTGTACACTGAAAAAAAGACTTGCCAGCATCCAATCACAAGGACGTGTGCATGTAACGAGTACTAGCCAATAACAGCACAGTAGGGCAGGACTTGGCGGTAAAAAAAACGCATTGAGACAAGTGCAAAGTGGGAGTGTAGCCATGTCGCTGAACACCGGCCATGAAAATTGCATTATTCCTGGCTGCAGTGCTTCAAAGAAATCACAGCACAGCACATCAATTCTTACAGCACATTTTACACTGGAGTGCATACAAAATCAGGAGCTATACAACGCTGGAGAATTAATATTGAAGAAAGGATCCATTCCAATGATCTGGGACCCTTCCCCAAGCATTAAAACGGTGAGTAAAAACATCTTAATAACGTAGATTACTGAGTTGATAATTTTGTTTTTGCTAAAAGTTAGCTGGCTATGGCTGCGAAGACGAGGCGAGACCACATGTCACTCACATTATTATGCAACTCTTATATTAACTGTATTTGTGGAAATGTATCAAGTTAATTACTGTATTAACCTAGCCCTGTGAAAAAAGCAATCACTTTAGCACTTGACTGAACTTAGTACTCACTCTCCTACCCCAAAGCCCGCGCCCTGCCCTGAGCAGAAGATCTGACTCAGGCTGCACGACATCACTCACTCACTCACTCACCCAGTTCTATGTCAATGTGTGTTGGTCAGCCGGTCTCGTTCGTTACTGCTGGAGTTCGCTGCTCCACTAACGTTAGTCTTTGTGTGATGGCGTAGAAAGTATTCACAATATACTTCAGGTTCGTCTCGCAAAGGTAATTAATAATAATAACTTTATTTATATAGCACCTTTCAAAAACAAAGTTACAAAGTGCTTTACAATAAAAACATATAATAAAAACTAATAATCAATAATAACTATAGAAAGGAGCCTGACCATTCAATATAAATTACTAACTTAAAATAAATTCTAAAGCGCACAGGTAACCAGTGAAGGGCAGCAAGGATCGGTGTAATGTGGTCACTTCTCTTAGTATGTGTTAAAAGCATACATACAATTGAGTGTCATCCGCGTAACAATGGAAATCAATGTCATGACTACGCATGGTTTGGCCCAGTGGTAGTATGTATATGGTAAACAGGAGGGGACCCAAAATAGATCCTTGGGGGACCCCACAAAATAGAGGAGCATGAGAGGAGGAGTCATCTCCAAGCACCACAGAGAAGGACCTGTTCGACAGATAGGAGATTAACCAATCCTTAGCCACATCACTGATGCCAGCATAGGTCTTCAGACAGTTGATTAAGATATCATGGTCCACTGTGTCAAAGGCTGAGCTGAGGTCAAGGAGAATTAAAATAGAGTACAAGCCAGTCGGCTGCAAGCAGTAGGTCATTGGTGACCTTGACCAGAGCAGTCTCAGTGCTGTGTAGGGAGCGGAAACCAGATTGAAATTTTTCAAAGATTTTATTGTTACTCATAAAAGAAATCAGTTGAGTGCTCCCTCTGTCGTCTCTCCTCTCTCCTTCTGTCGCTTTCAGCAGGTATTTCTGCCTCCGGAGCTGCAGAGACTGGATCTGTGGTTGTGGGCCACCTGCTGCCCCTGTGTTCCTGCTCGACAACTGCTACTACAGTCGTTATTGGCTCTGTTACCAATACTGTCATTATTATTCCTATAGCTGTCATTCCTATTATTATTAATTTATTGATATTACCTCTACACTTACATTACTACTATTTAAAAAATTCTATGTGGTATTTGCATTGTGCCTAGTGACTAGTATGTATCTATAACCTGACTTAGACCTCTCTAAAGGCCCTACAATGTCCATGCCAATCCTGGAAAATGGGACATCAATTATTGGCATGGGCTGTAATGGCAACTGCCAGACTTTCTTGTGACTGGCCAACTGACAGGTTTTACAAAATTCTTGAACATCAGTGTACAAACCTGGCCAAAAGAATTTACTGCCAAAACAGTCTAACTTTTTAACACTGCCCAGATGACCTGCACAAGGTATGCTGTGGCCCAATGTCAAAACTTTCTCTATGTGGCACTACAAGCTGCTCAGTGGCTCCCCCTTCTGGCTGATGGTATAACAACCCCTTCCGTAACCGATAACTCTCCCCTATTAAGGAAGAGGCTATGCCTGTGCTCATCCCATCTATCTCAGTGACCTTGCTAAAGGCAGTCTCGAGAGTGGTATCGTCCCTCTGTAGCTGGGTGAAGTCTCCAGGAACCTTCTACCACCTGTCTCCTGCTAACTGCTCTGGCTCTGAGGTCTGCGGCTGCCACTACCTTACTGTCCCCATTAACTCCTCCCTCCTTCTTTGCTGCCTACTCTTCTTAACCTTGCCATTAATATCCCTAGGGAGCTGTGCTTGGCCGAAGGGCAGCTGTTCTAACCAGTGTGAGTGGGTAGTGGGCTCCGGAGACTGGCTGGTAACTTCCCTGGCTTTTGCTCGGGTTACAACTATGTTAACTGGCTTACTCTCCTGCAGTAACCTGGGTAGGATAGGTATATCTTCCTAGCAGGACTGGGTGACTCAAACTATCCCAACCTCCAAAAAGTAGGACTGACCATGCACTTCAAGATACACACGTGCTGTTGGGTAAGGACGTTTATCAGCATGCACACACCAAACATCTACCTCCCCACTCCCAATCTGCCGCTACTGAACTAGGTAGGGCATGACTAAAGTCTGCGTGCTGGCTGAGTCTAACAATGCAGTGGCAGGTGTGCCAGTAACAGAAACAGTGGCGGTTTGTATTTTACCCCTAACATCCTGAACACCTACTTCCTGTGGAGTGGGTCTGGGAACACAACACATAGTGTGAGCACCTATAACTTTTAGGGCTGGACATTCAGGCTTTATGTGACCTTCCTTTCCTACCTCTGTTTGTTTTCCTGCTGTACTCTCAGGAAATCTTACACCTACACCTCTGCTCTCCTCATTAGGATTTGGACCACCCCCACCAAACTCTACAGACTTACCCGTGGGTGTGTTCGGCCAGTGGTTCTTGTCTTGTCGGAAGACTTTTGGTCCCCTCCGCGTAGACATGAAGTCCTCCACGAGTTGAGGAGCTCTCTGGCCATTCTAAGGATTGTGTTCCTTCACCACACTCTCACCTTGGGCAACAGAGTGCAGATAAACTGCTCCAGGATCAGGACCTCTCCTACTTCTTCCACTGTCTTTTGTGCTGGTTTCACCCATTTCTTGTAGAGATATTTAAGTAAATGGTAAAGCTCCTGGGGAGTCTCCCCCGGATGGATGTCTGGACTCCAGAACCTCTGATACATTTCTTCATTTATCCAATATTTTTCTAGAATGGCGTCTTTAACATTATCATAGTCCCTTGACTCATTCACATCCATAGCATCATAGGCACTTCTGGCCTTACCAGTCAGATAGGGAACCAGCTGCACCACCCACTGTGCTCTGGGCCATATATAAGCAGTGGCTAAACCTTCAAATGTTGTTAGATATTGTTCAATATCATCTCCATCTTCCAATTTTGGGATGGTGGCTCTGCTCCAGGTTGCTGGCCCCACTGGGGGATGAGGATGGACGTCTGGAGGTGGAGTTCCAACAGCAGCTGGAAGCCCAGATGATGCACCCCTCTCTTCTGGGCCATCGGGCTCCATGCTCACTCTGACTGTTCCCCGCCTGTCTGCCTCCATCTCATCCCACACCTGGTTCAGCTGTACCTAGACACTTCTCCATTGCAGCTCCTGTTTGTAGGCCTCCCTTTCCTGGACTTGCATCTGCTTCCGAATCAAGGCCTGATCAAATCCTTCTTGGTCAAGACCCCTGGGACCACCATCGTCTCCACCCCTGGCCAAGTCCTTCATGCCCCCCTGGTTGCTTAGGAGAGCCCCTGGGTCATACTGTAAGGCTTTGCCTCTATGTGGTCCTCTGCACGCTTCTGGTGTTCTAGCGTCCTGGCTTCTTCTGGCTCTCCAGCGTCGGTGATGAAAAAAAAATCCCACCACTGCCATCAATTGTAGCATTACTGGTAGTAACTCTACATAGATAAGGGATTTTAGTGTGGCTGTCAGGCACTGGAGGTGATTTAAAAACATGATGAATTGAAGATTGGCTCAGGAGGCAGAAGTCCATGCAAAAAAGGCAGTGGTTTTATTAACCAAAAATTGAGCTGTCTGTGGGAGGGTAAGACCGTGTAAACAAACTTGTGGTTGTAACTGTAAGTTAAGGACAGAAGGTTTTGTTAGCAGTTGTATTGAAGAGCAAGGACTTAGCCATTTGGGCGGTCTTGACAGTTTTAGGTACTACTAGTGTTCTAACTGCAGTGTGCACACTAACGGCTAACAGTAAACTAGTGGAGTGGGCGAGTGAGGGAGCGGCATAGTGGCTGCTGTCAGGGCAGACAGGTGTGCTGATCAGCGCGGAGCTGGGTGAGTAGTATAAACTGTGAATGTAGCTGTACGTGTATCTATCATGATCCACATTTTGCAATAGAAATGATTTATGCAGTTCTTGAACTTTGTGTAAATACATTTTGCTGATTGTATTTACACAAATAATAATATTACCACCCTATCTCCAACCCATTTCCTAACATATCTAAATTTATTCTTATGGATCCATTGGTCGTTGTTCCCAGGCCAGACCTTCCCGGAGTATTAACTGCCAGACCGATCCCCTTCCAAAAAGATCTGTTGCCACCCAACTTTCCAAGGACACTTCAGGAATCACGTCAAAAGTAGAGATTATTGACATTGAATGTTTATGTTAGTTTAGCTGTAAAGTTTTATGTCTTTTACATTTTTGTTTATGATGGGCAATAATTCACCTTTGCACACAGTTTGTCATATATGGTTTTGCTATCTGTAATGTTACAGGTAAAACGTTTTGTTTCACCTGTAAATTTATCTGCAGTTGTACATGGTTGGCACTGATGACACTGAAACATGACAGTATAATGTACAAGTAACACTGAATCTGCCTCACAATATGAGAAACCATCAGAGGAAGAAGTTATTGCTGGGCAGGTGTTGTGCTTCAGTCAAGCAAAGGCCTGAAGACTACACAGTGGCCAGCAGCATCATGAAGTCTGGGTATCCACAGAAGGATACGTTAGGATGACCACTGTGACCTGAGAGCTCCAATACCAGCTGACACAACTTCATTATACAAGAAACCCTTTACCCCGATGGAGGACATGATCTGGACTTTTTACATCAAAGTTATGGCTTTGCTACTTTGTGCATTATATACAGTGGTATGAAAAAGTGTTTGCCCCCTTCCTGATTTCTTATTTTTTTGCATGTTTGTCACACTTGTTTGTCACAATGTTTCAGATCATCAAACAAATTTAAATATCAATCAAAGATAACACAATTAAACACAAAATGCAGTTTTTAAATGAAGGTTATTATTAAAGGAAAACAAAATCCAAACCTACATGGCCCTGTGTGAAATAGTGATTGCCCCCTAAACCTAATAACTGTTTGGGCCACCCTTAGCAGCAACAACTGCAATCAAGCATTTGCGATAACTTGCAATGAGTCTTTAACAGTGCTGTGAAAGGAATTTTGGCCCACTCATCTTTGCAGAATTATTGTAATTCAGCCACATTGGAGGGTTTTCGAGCATGAACTGCATTTTTAAGGTCATGCCACAGCATCTCAATAGGATTCAGGTCAGGACTTTGACTAGGCCACTCCAAAGTCTTCATTTTGTTCTTTTTCAGCCATTCAGAGACCCCACAACAACATCCAAAGAACTGCAGGCCTCACTTGCCTCAGTTAAGGTCAGTGTTTGTGACTCCACCATAAGAAATATACTCCGGCTAACTGTAGCATTAACATGATAAACAGCAGGGCTACAGCTACATACTGACACTCTCCCACAGACACAGAAACGCAGAGCCTCTCAGCCTCTCTGAGCCGCCATGAATGTGCTTCTAGTGATGGTTAAAGTGCCAGCGGACTCTCTGTGTTTCCAGCTTGGACACGGAGAGTCTGACAGCAGCTGCTCATGGCTGGTTAGCTCGGACTACCAGCTCTATATGGCTGTTCTACACTGAGCGGCGGTCACTCTGGTCGGTGTCTTCTTACCTCCTGCGTCACACACTACATAGCCACGAGGCCACACCCATTACAGTGGTTGTCATATGCAGCTGCTGCATTTTAAAAATATGCTGGGATGGAGGGATCTAGCACACACACACACACACACACACACACACACACACACACACAGTTATGGACTTCAGACCTTTACCCCTAGAGAATAGTGGATGTTCAAATTCTTTATCAAAAAGCATATACTATACTTTTGTCTTAAAAGAATTAAAGATCATATACTACACTGAAGCTACCCCCAGAGTATTGTAGCAAGCTAAGCTACAGCAACATGGCAAAAGTAGCTTACTACATTGAAGCATTTTTTTTTTTTACATTTAACTTCATGCAAAGTCAGTGCTATCTCAGTGATCAATAAAACAGTCAATAAGCTGTACTCCCTGCTCTCACTGCTGCTCCAAAACCAACCACACTTAATTATATTCATTTTCTACCAACAGTGAAAAAATTGTACCTATCTAGTGGTTAGCTGTTGACAAGTTGATGGCTGGTGCTTGCAGACTGCACTGCATTGTGATGATTAGCTTGGTTGGCAATGGTTGTATTGGCTTATCACCTAAATGTGTAAACTCAAGCTTGCATGTCTGTATTCCGCTGCAGCAGAGATGTCGTAGGAATCAGCCAAAGGACTGTTACGTGATGTCACTGTCATACGGAAGTGCTTCTGTCAGCTACACATACACGTCCGTGTATGATGGTGGCGTCACCTACTGATCCTTAGCAGTTTTATTTCAGACTGCAGCAGAAGCTCCGCTGCGCTTGAGCTTCAGAAATTATTGGGAAATGTAGCTTGTGTGGATGCTACTGCACTACTTGATCAATAAAAGAGCTAAGCTACTGAAAAGCTATTTGATTCAGAAAACAGCAACTCTACCACCACGCTACTGAAAAATGTTAAACATAACGCCACTACCGCTACTGCCCAACACTTCAGTTAGAACAGTTAGAATTCTCATTTAGGTCTGTCCTTCAGTTCTGTGGCTTTGTTAACTGAAAAGAACTGCCTCCAAATAGTTTTTGTTCACTAGTTATGATTGCATTAAGCAAAATGGAGAAGGGCCTCACATTGGTCTATGCCTGGGGCCTCCAAATTACAAAAACCGCCCCTGGCTGCAATGTAATCATTCGGGGCAATTGCATACTGTCATGTACATCGACTAAAAGTGCTTGTTTTTCTGTCTGGCAACATTATGTAAAGGATCCCTACAGAGATGGACCTTTTTGTTAGAGTAAGATCCTTTTTGTTTAACCAGAAACAGCCGTATATCGCTGTCCTCAAAGCCACCAGACTCCATTGACAAATAGTTATTTTACTTTGCAGATCATCGAACTTCCTAAACAAAAACTGACATTTCATGACATTTTTGCCAACAAATAGTGACAAAACAATAAGCTCAGAGACAGGCGAAATTGACAATTTAGGTAGGCTAAGTAAGTAATTTACTATCCCCTACGAAACAAGCACTCCCAGGATTCTGTGGTAAAAAAAAAAAAAAAAAGACATTTTGCGGTTGTATTAAATATAAGTTAAACAAAATTAATGAACAAGACCAGAACGAAAGTCAGCACAAACTCTTAGTGATGCGTTCAACACCATTGACCATCACATCCTATCATAGAGACTGGAACATGTAATTGGCATTAAAGGAACCGCACTAAGCTGGTTTAAATCCAATCTATCAGATCAATCTCAGTTTGTACATGTTAACGGTGAGTCCTCCGTGCACGCCCAAGTTAGTCCACAAGGTTCTGTGCTTGGAGCGATTCTATTCACCTTATATATGCTTCCTCTAGGCAATATTATTAGGAAGCACTCCATAAACTTTCATTGCTATGCAGATGATACCCAATTATATCTATCGATTAAGCCAGATGAAACTAACCAGTTAACTAAACTTCAGGCATGCCTTAAGGACATAAAGACCTGGATGAACTTTCTGATGTTAAACTCTGACAAAACTGAAGTTATTGTACTTGGTCCCAAACACCTCCGAGACAAATTATCTAAAGATATAGTTGCTCTAGATGGCATTGCCCTGGCCTCCAGCAGCACCGTAAGGAACCTCGGAGTTATCTTTGATCAGGATTTATCCTTTAACTCCCACATGAAACAAACTTCAAGGACTGCCTTTTTTCACCTACGTCATATTGCAAAAAATCAGGCACATCCTGTCTTAAAATGATGCCGAAAAATTAGTGCATGCATTTGTTACTTCTAGGCTGGACTACTGCAATTCCTTATTATCCGGGTGCCCGAATAAGTCCCTTAAGACTCTCCAGTTGATCCAGAATGCTGCGGCACGTGTACTGATAAAAACTAGGAAAAGAGATCATATCTCTCCAATATTAGCTTCTCTGCACTGGCTCCCTGTAAAATTTAGAATAGAACTTAAAATTCTTCTCCTCACCTACAAAGCTCTTAATGGTCGGGCACCATCATATCTTAAAGATCTTATAATACCTTATTACCCGACTAGAACACTGCGCTCCCAGGATGCAGGGTTACTTGTGGTTCCTACAGTCTCCAAAAGTAGAATGGGAGCCAGAGCCTTCAGTTGTCAAGCTCCTCTTCTGTGGAATCAGGTCCCAGTTTGGGTTCGGGAGGCAGACACCATCTCCACATTTAAGAGTAGGCTTAAGACTTTCCTCTTTGATAAAGCTTATAGTTAGGGTTGGCTTGGGTGAGCCCTGAACCATCCCTTAGTTATGCTGCTATAGGTCTAGACTGCCGGGAGACTTCACATGATGCGCCTCTGTCCTCTCTCCTCCTCTCCCTCTCCATCTGTATGCATTTTTATCCCATTACTGCATGTTACTAACTCAACATCTTTTCTCTCCCGCAGTTCTGTGCTTTCTCGTTTCTCTCCTCTCTCCTGTCACTTTCAGCAGGTATTTCTGCCTCCGGAGCTGCGGGGTCTGGGTCTGTGGTTGTGGGTCACCTGTTGGCCCCGTGTTTCTGCTCGACAACTGCTACTACAGTTGGTGTTATTGGCTCTGTTACTGATGCTGACATTATTCTTCCTATAGCTGTCATTCCTATTATTACTAATTTATTAATATTAACACTATAATTACTATTCTACTATATAAAATTTTTTTTTTAATTCTACGTGGTCTTTGTGCCTCCCTAACCCTATCCCCTTCCCCCAAACCCCTCTTCTCTCTCTCTCTCTCAAAACCTAACACGGCAGCGGCGGATGGCTGCTCACCATTGAGTTTGACATTGATTCTGTCCAAGGTTTCTGCCTGTTAAAAGGAAGTTTTTTCTTGCCACTGTCACCAAATGCTTGCTCATGGTGGCATTTGTTGGGTCTCTGTAATTAATATTATAAAGAGTACAGTCTAGACCTGAATTGGCGCTATATAAATAAAATTGAATTGAATTGAAAATTGAATTGAACAAGTTAGTTCAGTGCCATGTGAAGTGGCAACACGTTACAGTGAGGAGGGGGCCCCCAAACCAAATCCTGCTTAGGGCCTTCAAAAGTCTAAGGCCAGCCCTGATATATAAGGTATCTTGTTCCAATTAATACGTCAGCTACTGCAAGCTCTACAGATTGGCCTACTAATGAAAACTGCAGTCCCAACAAGTCCCTCAAATTTGGTTTTCTAAATATCAGATCAGATAGTCTGAATATGATTGGTTTATGTGAAACACGGCTGAAACCAAATGTTTTCCTACCATTAAATTAAGCTTTAAAAGCTAAAAACCTGCAGAGACACGTGACGTAGGCAGCGAGGATGGCTGCTTGAAAGACTCGCTTTGACTGCCCCGGCAGTAAAACTTTAAATCAGATCAGAAATCAGAAATACTTTATTGATCCCCGATGGGAAACTCTTGTTACAGCAGCTCACTATCACGTCAGTGCACACAGGAATAGAACCACTAAGCAAAAAATATAATACACTATAATACAGGTAAGATAAATTAAGTACCAAGTGGGTATAAGTATAAAATTAAAATAAGTTTAAAGTACTTATTGTACTATTGTAAAGTAGTAAAGTGGATTACTGGTTGATGATAAGTATGTACGGTATAATAATACAATGTAATAATATAAGTAATAAGTAGTAGTACATGTACTGTCAAGTTAAGTGTAGCTTATTGAGATTATTATGAGACGGTGGATATTGCACAGCAGTAATAAAAGTATGAATAAATATCAAATTAAACTGAAAACAGAGTATATTGCACCAGAGTATTAAAAAGAGAATATTGCACAATTATTTCAAGTATTACAGTGATGTTAATGATCCAATGTCCAGTTTATCGACTTAAGGTCATGTAGACTGACAATTAGAGGGAGGAGTTAAAGAGTTTGATGGCCACAGGCAGGAATGACTTCCTGTAGTGCTCTGTGGTGCTTTTTGGGGGGATGAGTCTTTCGCTGAAGGTACTCCTTTTTTTGACCAGCACGTCATGGAGTGGGCCTCCTCAGAAAATAGAGGTAGCTCTGGCTCTTCCTGTACAGAGCTTGAGTGTTCTTAGCCCAGTCCAGTTTATTGTCCATGTGTACAACAAGGTCCACACTGACCCCCTGGATGGAGACTGGGGTCACTGGTGCCTTGGCCCTTCGTAGATCCACAACCAGCTCCTTAGACTTTGTCGCATTGAGCTGCAGATGGTTCTGCTCACACCATGAGACAAAGTTCCCCACCACAGCCCTGTACTCAGTCTCATCACCACCGCTGATACATCCCACCACAGCAGAGTCATCAGACAACAAGGTGGCACGACTCTGTGTGGTAGCTGAAGTATGTGGTGTAGATGGTGAAGAGGAAGGGAGAGAGGACAGTCCCCTGAGGGGCCCCAGTGTTGCTGACCACGCTGTCCAACACACTGCTGCAGATGCACGTGCTGTGGTCTGCCAGTCAGGTAGTCCACAATCCAGGACACGAGGGGGGCATCCACCTGCATTGCTGCCAGCTTTTCACCAAGCAGGGCTGGCCGGATGGTGTTGAAAGCACTGGAGAAGTCAAAAAACATGATCCTCATCGTGCTTGCCGGCTTGTCCAGGTGGGTGTAGATGCGGTTCAGCAGGAAGATGATGGCATCCTCAACTCACAGCCGGGGCTGTTAGGCGAACTGAAGGGGGTCCAGGAGGGTTCTGACCATGGGCTGCAGCTGTTCCAGCACCAGTCTCTCCAGGGTCTTCACTATGTGGGAGGTCAGTGCTACCGGTCTGTAGTCCTTGGAGCCACCGGGATACGGCGTCTTCGGCACAAGAACGAGGCAAGATGTCTTCCACAGACAAGGGACCCTTTGAAGACTCAGGCTCAGGTTGAAGACATGTTGAAGGACTCCTCATAGCTGGGGGGCACAGGCTTTTAGAGCACCGGGGCAAATATCATCGGGGCCTGCAGCCTTGTTTGATTGGAGTTTCATCAGCTGTCCTCTCACCTGGTCAGTAGTCAGGCACACAGCAGAGGTTACAGGCAGGGGAGGGGGGGGGATGTCAGTCTTGAGAGGGCCGATAGCCTGAGAGCCAGTAGAGGGGGGAGTAGGACTCTCCCAGGAAAATGGAGGAGGGGGGAGCAGTGGACTCAGAGGAGTCTGAGGGCAGACAGCAGCTGAGTTAGAGGGGGGATGAGCAGGAGCCGGTGTGTCAAATCAGATTAAGTTCATTGGCCCTGTCCAAGCTGCCTTCAACTCCTCTGCTGTCGGTCTGAAGCCAGTGATGCTTTTCATGCTGCTCCAGACCTCTCTCATGTTGTTCTGCTGGAGTTTCTGTACTTCTCCTTGGCCTCCCTGATCTTCACCTTCAGGTCAGCCTGGATTGCCCTCACCTCCTCCCTATTACCATCAGTAAAGGCCCTCCTTGTGGCATTCAGGATGTCATTGATGTCCTTTGTTACCCACTGTTTATTTGGATAACAATGGATCATCTTAGTTGGGACATTGCAGTCCACACAGAAGTTAATGCAGTGATGCACTCAGTAAGCCCATCAATGTCCTCTCCAAGAGGCTCACAGAGTATATCCCAGTTTGTCACCTCAAAACATTCCTGCAGTGTCTCATAGGCCTCCTCTGACCATCTCCTCACTGTCCTTGTGGTCGCAGGCTGCCTTTTAACCAGAGGCACATAGCAGTGTTTGAGGTGAACCAGGTTGTGGTCTGACGTGACCGTTAGCATACAGCAGGTCCAGTGTCCTCTCCTCTCTAGTAGGACAGCTCACATACTGGGTGATATTAGTCAGTGTTGTTGAAACACTGACATGGTTGAAGTGACCCGAGATTAATAGGAGTGCATTCGGGTGTTGAGTCTGGAGTTGTGCTATGGTGGTGTGAATGGCGTTGCACGCAAACAACCGCAACAATGGCATGTGAAAATTCACGTGCGAATCCTGGGATATCCTGGTGTAGTCATGTCTCTGAGAAGCACATAAAACTACACTCACAGAACTCCGTCTGACTCCAGGCTAACGCCGTTAACTCGTCCATTTCATTCGCCAGTGATCTCACGTTGCCCATTACAAGAGAAGGTAGACACGGTTTAAATCTCTTCTTCTTAAGTCTCTTTTGTCTGCACCCCTCTCTCTTCCCTCAGTGCTTCGTTCCACCTCTGCAACCTCGGTGTGTCCTGACCCACCTCACCCACCCAACCTCTGCAGCGGTGCCCTGACCGAGTAGCAGGAGAAGAAGTTCCACGGCGAAAAAAAGTACTAAAACACTTTCTACTCTCATTTTCGTAAAGAGTGTAGTTTAAATTATACTTACACACAAGTTACTCAAGTTTTAAAGAAAAAGGAAAGCTAAAAGTTGGGAAAAGTAAGACGACGAGACGGAGCTATGGCAACAGGCAGCATGCACGTTGGCGCATGCGCAAATAATCTTGCAAAAGTTAGATTTTGTTGGATTAGACACTGTATTCTGACAGGACAAGGCACGATGCCCCAAGGTGGCTCCAAAAAAACTGGAAATCCAAAGGTTTCAAGTTTTACCGCAGCCCACACAAAAGCTAGTGATCAATCTAACAAGCGCGACACATGGGAACATGAAAAGTGTCAAAAATGTTCTTGTTTGTCAGCGCGATACATGGGGACATGGTTCAACCATTCAAAAGTATGCCAAATGTCCCATTTTGTCCATTCCAGATATTTTGACATTTGGCACGCACTTGAATGGAGTGGTCGGTATTCCCAGATGTCAACAGCTAATACATGCAGTTTAATAAGCTGGGACTGGTTCTGCATACATTTTGAATGCTGGAACCAGTTCAGGATTTAAGAAGGGCCTCTGTTATTGACACGTGTCAGTATACCAGGACCACCAAGTGAAAGCAGGTGATTGCCTCCACCTCTGCTCAGCCTGGGGTTAGAGACAGGACACCAGACATGATGGCACCGCTTGTTAAGAGGCCAGGGAGGCCCTGTCACACTGGGAAACAGCTCAGACACTGGTCCAGAGTACCACATATATCAGTGTGAATAAAAAGTCTACATAAAATGAATAATTGGTCTTTGACAGTTGGTAACCCAGAGCACTCCATTTAAAGATAAAAATGTAAAAAAAAAAAAGAAGCCAAATTTCAAATTTGTAGGAATATACCCTTATATTTTGACATTTGGCACACCTTAGAATGGGGTTTTCAGGGTTTCCAAATGTCACCATGACAAACGTGAACATTTTTGACAAAGCTGGAGGTCTCACCAGGAATGACAGCTTGTCTTTTGTCTTCTGTCTTTGGCATTTAGAGCCTTTGAGCCTCAGGCCTGGTTACTGCTGGACCCCACAGTGTACCAGGACCACAAAATCCCAGTCTGACAAATGGGAACATTTTTGACACGGCAGGCTGTCCAAATGGGAACACTGATTGCTCCATTCTGATGTATGACAAATGTCAAATTTTGAGGAATATACCCTTATATTTTGACATGTGATATGTAGTTAAAACGCTTTGAGTAGTCAGAAAGACTAGAAAGGCGCTATATAAGTACAGTCCATTTACCATTAGTTTTTTCTTCTGCTCTTCACTGTTCCTGCTGCTCTCTTGGCCCTGCTTGTCACCCTGTGCTCAGTCTCAGGTCAGAAAGAAGACCCCTGACTTTGCTGCTTTGTGTTCTGCTGATCCGCTGCTAAGCCTGAGGTGAGAGAGAGGACACCAGACATGATGGCACTGCTTGTTAAGAGGCCAAGCTGGCTCTGTCAGACTTGGAAACAGCTCCTACACGGAACCTTAATACATATATACTGTCATGGATAAAGTTCTTGCGCCCAGGTCTTGAATAAAAACAATGCTGCTGTGCGTAGTGATTTCATATTTCATATTTCACTCACTCATTTCCCCTTATATTGTGACATTTGGCACACTTTTGAATGGGGTGGTCAGGGTTTCCAAATGTCAGTCTGACAAACGGAAACATTTTTGACATGGCAGGCTGTCCAAATGGGAACACTGACTGCTCCATTCTGAGGTATACTAAATGTAAAAAAATGTAAATGTCGATTCCTTATATTCTGATATTTGACACACTTTTGAATAGGGTGGTCAGGGTTTCCAATTGTCAGTCTGACAAACAGGAACATTTTTGACACGGCTGGCTGTCCAAATGGGAACACTGACCTCTCCATTTTGAGGTAAGCCAAATTTAACAACAAATTTAAATGTTGATTCCTTATATTCTGACATTTGGCATACTTTTGAATGGAGTATTCACTGTTCCCAAATGATACCTTTTCATATGGCCATATTTTCAAAACAAATGGCCCAATTGACTTGCACAAATCACCTTGTCTTGGGACATTCTTTTAGCAAACCGAGAGCTGACTCTGTAGGCCTTTTATGTTAGCTATCTTCTTTCCAGAACATTCTTCAGAGTTGGAAGTCACCAAGTCAGTCTTAAAGAGCAGGCTCTATTGTTTAACATATGTTAATTTCATAACAATACCTCTATTACAAGTCTTTATTTTAGGACTTGACCACCAGCCCCTTTCCTACACAGGCTGAAAGGCCCATCCCCCACCCAGTGACACCCTGGAACATTTTTGACATGGCGAGCTGTCCAAATAGGAACACTGACTGCTCCATTCTAAAGAATGCCAAATGTCAAAATTTAACTGCCAATTCATTATATTTTGACATTTGGCCTACTGTTGAATGGAGCAGTAATGTTGATATCCATAAATATCTGGGCATTTTGCTGGACAAAAAAAATATTTTAAACATCACATTGGTTAAATGAACGTTAAATAAAATAAAAAATAAATTACCCCCAGAGGTCAACATTGATTTCACAGAGGGGGATTCTCAGAAATTAAAAAAAAAAGTTGAGGGAATTGAAAACAAGATTAGCCTAATTCAATTTAAAATGTTAAATAGTTTATTGGTGTTGGAGGTGCAATGAAAACAATAGTAGTCTGGTTCACATGCTATGAAGCTGCCCAAAAGTACAGGAGTTTTTGTTAAGTATCCATGAAAATCTATCTTTCAGGTTACTCAATAAGGTGGACCTCTAGTGGGAGCGATATCATGCTTATATGGATAGGGGTTAATAGGATTGGATCATCATAAGGCCAGTACAACTTAATGGAACTGACTTGGTGGAATACTATCTATTATATAATGTGGCTAACTATGTGTCTTCCCTATATGTACCATTGTTCCCAAGATTGACATTTGTAGCCTTAATTAGTTGTGGTGTAAGTACATATTTGGGGCCTATTCAGATTTTCTTCCCTTGTCCTTACCTGAGGATTAGCTGTGTGAGAATACGCAACAGGAAATAGGGTTATGTGATAGGTGTGAGTAGAGTGGGGAACTCCATACTAGTAGTTGTAGCTGATAGAACATCATTCATAGTGCACCATTTCTAATAAATAAAAAAATTCTGTATTGAGTTTGAATTACTATTATCCTTTTTTAGTTATTTTGTTTTATTTTGTATGTATTTATGTTAAAATATTTATATATTTTTATTATCTTTCTTACACAGCTATATATATTTTTACATGGCTATACATTTATATGTACTTATAGTTGTCATTTGTTTGTTCATGTTGATTTTTTGTCTTTTGTTGTAATTTTCTGAAAATTCAAATAAAATATGAATTGTACAAAAATGAAGCTTCCCCACCTGACTATAACAATGCCCATGTTGATTGGGCTACTAAAGAAAGTGGAGATCTTGCCTTAATCTATAAGTCTGTTTTCAATTTAACCTCCAATCTTTATATTATTAAAAACCATCTCCATCAGCCATGAACTGCTTTGTCCAGGGCAACAGACTCAGATCATTCCACCTTGTGGTTCTCCATGGACCGAAGATTCTCGAAAAACTTGTATCTAAGCAGCTTCTTGCTGCTGTGGAAAACAATAATACCTTTGGAAAGTTCCAATCAGGCTTTCATCAACACCACAGCACTGAGACAGCCCTTCTCAAAGTCACTAATGACCTTTTAATGAATGCAGACGCAGGCATCCTGCATCCTCCTTGGCGGAGGGATAAGCAGAGGAATAAAGTGAACCATCTTAGAGAATCTGTCTACCTGTCTGTGTTACCTTCACCGGGGGGGAGTACGCGTGTACATGCGCACATGCCTACGTACACTCCCTAACCCTGGAATATGTCCGAACATGACTGTAGGGGTCGCTCATGCCCCTCCTTGTGGGCGTGTTTATCTGTGAGAGTATCTGTTACAGTTTAACGATTTTTCAACTCCTGTGTGTTTTGGGTGGTTACTATTGTTTCAACGCCTTTCTCCACTTTACGGTTGACTATTTGTCTGAACAGCATGCCAATGGCTTCTCATCACGGTAAGTAACCTGATATAGTTATATATATTATATTTTAGTAAAATACAATTTTATCGTTTTCTTAAAAGTTTTGTTTGTTAGGCTACCAGTGGTGTGTTAACGTCCAGGGTGATATTGAAAATGTTCCTCCTACTGATACTGCAGATACTGCAGGTTTGTGTTTAATAGTTCAAAATACAAAAAAAACCTTTGTCCTTCACCCTCCGCGGGTGGTCTCATCCTTCGAGCTCGGGTCCTCTACCAGAGGCCTGGGAGCTTGAGGGTTCTGCGCAGTATCTTTGCTGTTCCTAGTAATGCACTTTTCTGGACCGAGATGTCTGGTGTTCTTCCAGGGATCTGCTGTAGCCACTCCTCCAGTTTGGGGGTCACTGCCCCGAGTGCTCCAATGACCATGGGCACCACTATCGCCTTCACCTTCCAGGCCTTCTCCAGCTCTTCTCTGAGCCCTTGGTTTTTCTCTAGTTTCTCATGGTCCTTTCTCCTGATGTTGCCATCGCTTGGTATTGCCACGTCAACCACAACGGCTTTCCTCTGCTGTTTGTCCACCACTAGAATGTTTGGTTGGTTCGCCATTACCATTCTGTCAGTCTGAATCTGGAAGGATCTTGGCTCGGTCATTCTCTACCACCTTTGGAGGTGTTTCCCACTTTGACCTTGGGGTTTCCAGTCCATACTCCGTGCAGATGTTCCTGTACACTATGCCAGCCACTTGGTTATGGCGCTCCATGTATGCCTTTCCTGCCAGCATCTTACACCTTGCAGTTATGTGCTGGATTGTCTCAGGGGCCTCTTTGCACAGCCTACACCTTGGGTCTTGTCTGGTGTGGTAGATCTGGGCCTCTATTGCTCTGGTGCTCAGGGCCTGCTCCTGTGCAGCCATGATGAGTGCCTCTGTGATGTCCTTCAGTCCGGCCCGCTCTAGCCATTGGTAGGATTTCTTGATATCAGCCACTTCAGTTATGTTGCGGTGGTACATCCCATGTAGGGGTTTGTCCTCCCATGATGGTCCCTCTTCCAGCACCTCTTCCTCTGTTCCCCATTGCCTGAGACATTCCCTGAGCACGTCATCTGTTGGGGCCTTATCTTTGATGTACTTGTGGATCTTGGATGTTTCATCCTGGATAGTGGCTCTCACATTCACTAGTCCACGACCGCCTTCCTTACGGCTAGCGTACAGTCTCAGGGTGCTGGATTTGGGATGGAACCCTCCATGCATGGTGAGGAGCTTTTGCGTCTTAACGTCTGTGGTCTGTATCTCTTCCTTTGGCCACCTTATTATTCCCGCAGGGTATCTGATCACTGGCAGGGCGTAGCTGTTTATTGCCTGGGCCTTGTTCTTGCCATTGAGCTGACTTCTTAGGACTTGCCTTACTCGTTGGAGGTATTTGGCAGTTGCTGTCTTCCTTGTTACCTCTTCGAGGTTGCCATTTGCCTGTGGTATTCCAAGGTACTTGTAACCATCCTCAATGTCTGCTATTGTTCCTTCTGGGAGTGAGACCCCTTCTGTGTGGACTACCTTCCCTCTCTTTGTCACCATTCGACTGCACTTCTCAAGCCCGAATGACATCCCAATGTCAGAGCTGTAGATCCTGGTGGTGTGGATCAGTGAGTCGATGCACCGTGACTGATGGTGGCCCCATTCCTGAGTCGGTATCCATAGCCAGTCTTGTTTATTATTTGGCTGAGGGGGTTTAAAACCTATGCAGAACAGCAGTGGGGACAGAGCATCTCCTTGGTATATGCCACATTTGATGGATACTTGTGCAAGTGGCTTGCTATTGGCCTCAAGGGCATTTTTCCACAGCCTCATCGATTTTGCAACGAAGTCTCTTAGAGTCCTATTGATGTTGTACATCTCCAAGCATTCAGTGATCCATGTGTGTGGCATTGAGTCATATGCTTTCTTGTAATCAATCCAGGCAGTGCACAGGTTGGTGTGTCGGGTTCTGCAGTCTTGGGTGACTGTTCTGTGTTTGGCTCCTCTGGTTCCTTTGCCAATGCCCTTCTGTGCTTTGCTCATGTATTGATCCATGTGTCCACTTATCTTAGCCGCGATGATGCCTGACATGAGCTTCCATGTTGTGGAGAGACAGGTTATTGGCCGATAGTTGGATGGGACTGTACCCTTTGCAGGATCCTTCAGGATCAGGATTGTGCGCCCTTCGGTAAGCCATTCAGGGTGCGTGGAGTGCAGTGAACTTCTTTAGCCAGTAGGTGTGAATCCTGTCAGGGCCCGGTGCTGTCCAGTTCTTCATACCTGAGACTCTTTCTTGGATGTCTGCCGCTGTGATGGTGACTGGATTCTGTTCAGGGAGGTTGCTGTGGTCCTTTCTCAGAGCCGCCAGCCACTGTGCATCGCTGTTGTGTGATGCCTCCCTCTCCCATATACTTTTCCAGTACTGCTCCGTTTCCAGCCTTGGTGGGTCTGCTCTGCTGTTATTACCCTGCCATTGAGCGTACACTTTCGCAGGTTGAGTTGCGAACAGCCGGTTTATTCTTCTGACTTCATTATCTCTCGTGTATCTCCTTAGGTGGCTGGCCAAGGCTTGGAGCCTTTGTTTGGCAGTTTCGAGTGCTTCAGGTATGTGCATCTGGTTGTACTTCTTGGGTACTTGCTTTCTCATTGCACCTCACTCAGCCTCTGTCAGTTGGCTCACTTCTCTCCAGGCCTCCTTGATTTTTGCCTCCAACCTTCGTTTCCATGGTGGGTACTGTCTCCCATGGTTGCTCTTGTAGCCAAGCATCTGGAGGATCACTGCTGCTGAGGCGTATATCAGCTCATTGGTTTCAGTGATGGTTGTGGTAGGGATCGCTCTCAACGCTGCATTCACATCTTCTAGGAGACTTTCTGATGGTACTTCACTTAGCCGTTGTAATTGGCGTCGGGGCTGCCTTGCATTCATCCTCGCCATGATCTTATCTTTCAGGTCAGTCGCTGCCTCGTTCAGCGTGATTGCACTTGGGGCTTCGTACGCAATCTCTGGTTGTGGAGCCGCTGCTGGCTCCCCTCTGACCTGTTTTCCTGGCTCCCCCTTGCCGTAGCATTTGTGTTGTATCTCGTCAATCTCAAGTTGTGATAGCAGTTGCCGCTTATGGATGTTGGAACACTGAGCTACTAGTTGCTTCGCTGTAAGCCTTGATTGTGGGTTTCGAAGTAACCATTCATCCCACATCCTTTGCATGTAACCCCTCTGACTAGGGTTACTGGAGTAATAGCATTCCAACAGAACCTTGTTATCGCATCTCGCCCATCTCCTTCTTAAATATATATATATATATATATATATATATATATATATCGCACGGAGTATGGACTGGAAACCCCAAGGTCAAAGTGGGAAACACCTCCAAAGGTGGTAGAGAATGACTGAGCCAAGATCCTGTGGGACTTCCAGATTCAGACTGACAGAATGGTAATGGCGAACCAACCAGACATTGTGGTGGTGGACAAACAGCAGAGGAAAGCCGTTGTGGTTGACATAGCAATACCAAGTGATGACAACATCAGGAGAAAGGACCATGAGAAACTAGAGAAAAACCAAGGGCTCAGAGAAGAGCTGGAGAAGGCCTGGAAGGTAAAGGCGACAGTGGTGCCCGTGGTCATTGGAGCACTCGGGGCAGTGACCCCCAAACTGGAGGAGTGGCTACAGCAGATCCCTGGAAGAACACCAGACATCTCAGTCCAGAAAAGTGCAGTTCTAGGAACAGCAAAGATACTGCACAGAACCCTCAAGCTCCCAGGCCTCTGGTAGAGGACCCAAGCTCGAAGGATGAGACCACCCGCGGAGGGTGAAGGATGAAGTTTTTTTGTTTTTTTTAATATATGAATATTCATATATGAATATATATGTATTCATGTATGAATATATATATATATATTTTAGCGTGGGCGACTGTGGCTTAGTGGTAGAGCGGGTCATCCACCAATCAGAAGGTCGGTGATTTACTTCCTTGGGATGAATGTGATATGTACTTGAAGCGCTTTGAGTAGTCAGAAAATACTAGAAACGCGCTATATACAGTGGTGTGAAAGTGTTTGCCCCTTGGTTTCTTATTTTTTTGCATGTTTGTCACTCTTAAATGTTTCAGATCATCAAACAAATTTAAATATTAGTCAAAGATAACACAAGTAAACACAAAATACAGTTTTTAAATGAAGGTTATTATTATTAAAGGAAAACAAAATCCAAACCTACATGGCACTGTGTGAAAAAGTGATTGCCCCCACCTGTTAAAACATAACTTAGCTGTGATTTATCACACCTGAGTTCAATTTCTCTAGCCATACCTGTTCTCAATCAAGAAATCACTTAAATAGGACCTGCCTGACAAAGTGAAGTAGATCAAAAGTTCTTCAAAAGCTAGACATCATGCCGAGAGCCAAAGAAATTCAGGAACTAATGAGAAAGAAAGTAATTGTGATCTATCAGTCTCAAAAAGGTTATAAAGCCATTTCTAAAGCTTTGGGAGTCCAGCGAACCACAGTGAAAGACATTATCCACAAATGGTGTAAACATGGAACAGTGGTGAACCTTCCCAGGAGTGGCTGGACGACCAAAATTACCCTAAGAGCACAGCGACGACTCATCTAAGAGGTCACAAAAGACCCCACAACAACATCCAAAGAACTGCAGGCCTCACTTGCCTCAGTTAAGGTCAGTGTTCATGACTCCACCATAAGAAAGAGACTGGGCAAAAATGGCCTGCATGGCAGAGTTCCAAGACGAAAACCACTGCTGAGCATAAAGAACATTAAGGCTCATCTCATTTTTGCCAGAAAACATCTTGATGATCCCCAAGACTTTTGGGAAAATACTCTGTGGACTGACAAGACAAAAGTTTAACTTTTTGGAAGGTGTGTGTCCCATACATACGTAAATGTCTGCAGCATTTCCAAACACACGAGGCCCCACACCTACGGACAATTTGGTTATACCTACACAATGATCACTATTATCTGATTGAAAACAAGCCTGTGTTTTTTTGTGCTTCATATGTCTGTCACGAATGCTACAACACATATGAATGTTTGTGTATAATTATGCTGGTTTCTTTGATGTTGCACAAACGTGAATAATTTGCCAACCTTTTCTATGTTGAAGTCCAAATCCTTCAACCTACTAGCCATTGGTGGTAATTCTGGTTATAGTTATTAATTTAATTATTAATCTGAGTTCCAAATTGATAGTTTAGTATATTATATGAGACTCAATCAATTGACTGGCTATTATTTCTCTTCTTTAAGAAAAGTGGTGCCCCTGAGGACTTTATTAATATGTTATTATTTATGATTATCTTTGATCATTTTGATCAAATTTGGCCAAATTTAATTGATTGCACCTACACAATTTGGTGCCCCTTTAACCATTGTAAATCCCAACAATGGAGAACAGTCATTTGGTCCATATTTTGTAGACGGGTATAGCGCTGCCACAGGTACATGCTATGTATTTGCAGGTTGTTTTTTTCACAAATATGTAAAATCCCATGTTCAGTAAATCCTGTCACCAGTGTCTCCTACGGACAGCTATATTGCGTGTTCAATGAAAAAATAGCCACCATGGAAACACGACATGGGCTATGGGTTGTAGTGATGTGGGAGTATGAATGGACATCATTGACAAAATCAAACCCAGAGGTCCAAGCGTTTCTGTCTGGTAACAAAAACCGGAACGCCTTAACCCTAAAAAGGCACTCTTTGGGGGCCGTACAAATTCCATGAGGCTTTACCACAAGGTTGAAAATGTGGATGTAAAAATCAGATACTATGATTTCACAAGTTTGTAGCCAACAGTTCAAGTGAAAAAACAGTACCCAGTTGGTCACCCTCAGATTATCCATAGAGATTTTGATTCTATTAATAATTATTTTGGGTTTGTGAAATGTACTGTGCTCCCACCAAAAGCGTTGTTCCACTCCGTCCTGCTCTACAGGTGTCATGATAAACTCATGTTCCCGCTGTGTAGCAAGTGTGCCAAAGATTTGAGTCAGACGAGTGAATGTACACACAGCGACAGGGACAGGCAGCTGTCAGGTGTGTGGGTTTCATTTGAGCTTCAAAAACCATTGAAAAGGGATACCAGATTGTGAGCATTGATGAGGTGTGGCATTTCCACAACAAGACAGATACATTGTTCAAGGAATATGTCAAAACATTTCTAAAATGCAAGCAAGAGGCATCTGGCTACCCCAGGCATGTCAAAACACCTGAAGAGCAGAATAAATACATTGAGGACTATTTTGAAAAGGAGGGCATTCAGAATCAGCTACGGCAATGGGCAGCATACGGGCTGGCGCATGCGCACACAGATGAATTAAACTAGATCCTAATAAAATATGTGTCAATAAAGCTGTCAGGAGCTGTAATAAACTACTTCTAAATTCTTTGTGGAGGAGATTTAGCATGAGGAATAATATGCCTTCCTGTGAGTTGATCTCAGAACCAGAGAGATTTACACAACTGATGTTCAGCGATCATTATGATGTGAGGCAATCTTGTTTTATCTCAGATGATGTAGCAATGGTGCAGTGGTGTCATGCGGACGGCAGGGGGTCCAGAGAGATGTAAATATCTTCATCGGAGCGATGACTACAACTCACGCAAGACTCGAGCTTTATGGCTTTATGACAAGGCGTGTTGTATTCTGACACTGATAGTGTTGTTTTTACATTGTGGGCTGGTGATTGGGTCCCACCCCTAGGTTCATAACTTGGTGATTTGACAGATTAAATAACAATGGTGACGTGTGTGGCCTTCGTGAGGAAGATTACATTACAGAGTTTGTATCGGGGGGTCCTAAGTGCTATGCCTATGGCACACGACTTGGTAAAACAAATGCAAAGGTGTGACATTAAACGCTAACAATGCAACTGTAGTCACTCATGAGTCATTGATAAGTATGGTTCATGCCTTTGTGGCCGATCAGAATACTGATGCTCACATGACAACTGTGCCTAAAACCATCAAACGCGATAAAAGGAAGTTTCATCTGAAAACGAGACAGTTTTTAAGAAAGTCCAGGCTGTGTACAATAAGCGCAGGGTGTTGCCTGATTATACTACACTACCTTATGGTTACTAGAACAGACCAGGGGTTTGACGGCAGACTGCAACATCTGTTAAGAAGTAAAAGGTATAGCCACCTCCAAACTCTTGACGTGATATGGCCACTGATTTGTCTTTTAGATGGCGACTGGTGGTTTGTATGAGCTGGTAATACTCTCTTGTGTACTGTCCTCTCTGAAAAATGTGGTTGAAATGGCTTTGAGTAAAAGCACATTCCTAAAAGCTGTCATTCATCCTTTTCCTATATTAATTGGAAATGAAGTGGTGAATAATAGTAAATAGTTATAAATGAAAATATTAATATGGTATTTATAGGTTAACATTTTGCATAGATCTTAGTAGAAAATAAAACAATAAAAAAATAATGTTATGTGCTGGTTTTGTTTGGACATTTCTTTAAGACAAATGTGGAACATTCACTGAGAAACAATAATCTTGTGAAAACAATTATCTGCACACTGAATAATTTTGAAGCCCCCTAGGAGGTGTCATTCATTTGCAGTCTCTGAGAAGGACTAGTGGGTATTGCTAAGGTATTGAGGCCAATACTCTGTAGTGAGGCAAAAGAAAAAAACATGGCTGATTGAATGCACCTATTTGATCAGATGATTGTTTCTTTTTGCCTCACTATATATGCCTAATAATACCTGTGTATTTGCCTGAGGAAGACCTTCTCAGAGTTTGCAACGTTGCAAATAAACAATACTTCCTAGGGGGATTCATAACTACTCAGTGTGCAGGGACCAGATTAAAATGGGAAATCTAACATTTTCAGTCAGTCAGTAATAAAGACAAAAGGAGTGCAAATATAAATAGAATTTATTCAAATGTGAACCATGTTTTTTTTTAATAAAAGGACATAAAACACAAAAAGGTGGACAAGACTTCTTAGCAAGAAGCATGAATAATTTCTTTTTCACACATCAACAGCTGACCTTGAGTCTTTCCAAAATCACATACTGATGTATGCCAGTAAGCATTCCGCATAGCCCACCTGCATTTGAGGCTAGAACTCTGCTCGCAGCCCTTGACTACAACTACCATAAGGACCGACCACACAGGACGAAACCTGATTGAAGCAAACAGTAAGTTTAATTATTTGGCCATATTCACATGCTCGTTGCACAATATCTTATCTATGTAATGGATGAAATCCCCTATTAACATGCTGGACCACAAAACAATAACTAAATTTTTGGTCTAATTGCAATTATTTTCCTCAGTGCCAGCATTCCAGACAGACTGATGAGCAGCAGTGCCCACTGGAGTAATAACCTCAAAACTGTGCCCGTTGTCACTTTATAGTCCATGTTATATTCATTATTTATGAGTATTCATTCATATCTGTATTGTATACATATTCTGCATTGCTTTTCCAGTAAGGTCATTGCACTGCCTTGAGTTACATTGCACTATTATAGTGAGAATCACTCAAATCTTGATACTAATGACTAGTAAGTACTTGAATTTTTATTACTACATTTTATTATTGTTTTTGTATTATTCTTACTGATCTAAGTATTCCTAGTATCATTAATTTAGTCGTACTATGTACAGCAGTTAGTTCTAAGAAATATTTCACTTATCACCACTGTAACTTGTGTGTCACAACCATACAACTCAATTTGATTACAAAACCATCTTGTAATCCCTTTTGTGTGTATGTAACTGCCTGTATTTCTCTGTAAATGGGAATAAAAAAAAATGTGTTGTCTTTCTTTCATTAACGGTCACCTTTGCTTTATGTATTTATTTTTAAAGAAATAAGTATTACAACAGTATTATTCAGTATTATTCATGAATAATTCAACTTTATTTAAAAAAAACTATTATAAACAAATCAGGTAAAACACTAACTGGAATAAACTTGTGTATAACAAATAATAATTAATAAATCAAATTGAGATATTCTGTGAGGTTTCTTTTAAATGTATAAATGAATAGTGAAGTGTTTGATGCTGATGATCCACCTGGCTCCAAAAGCTTTGCATGGGAATGCCAACAGAGGGAGAGGTTTTGCTTTTTAGAGGCCAGGGTACTTGTCCCTGATCCGCATGACACAGGAGCTAGGGATAACAAGCCGGTTTTCCTGACCCAATGCCCCATGTTGCCAGAAGATGTACTGCCGATAGGCAGCATATCGGAACTCCCAGTTGTCATCCCTGGGCTCCATTGCTTCAACAATCACCAACACATAATTCCTGTACTGTCTGTGCAGACGCAAATAACCAGTAGAGAGTAGACAGTAGAGGGTGGCAGCTGGCTAATGCAATGGTTGGACCCTGTAAAATAATATGTAGGCCTATAATGGTGTTTGTTCATGCGTCATTGTTTCCTCCTCTGTTTCATTTATATATGCAAGGAGGCTGCACTGCTGAGAGTTTAAAATTGTGTGTACACTTGCCAAAGAAACATCACTTTGCCCCAGGTGACATCGTGCACCTGGAACGCTTGGAGGTCTGAAGTCAGAAATTTCAACTGGGAAATTCCGACCTCCGACACAAACTGGAACACATCATAAGCAGGGGCCCTCACACGTCTCAATACCACTAATGTAACCTAACCTAACTTAGGAACCTCGCCCTACAGCCCAGCTACCTGTCTTCACCGCCGGCAGCCCCAACCGGCATGCGAATGGCACCCGCCCCAAGCAACGAGTGCTCTGCAAGGCTTGACCGTTCGCACCAGGCGTTGCTCCCCAGAACAGCGTAGTCAACACTTAGTAGTCCGTCAGCAGCTCCCCTCCCTGATCACAGTCAGTACCTAGCCAATTCTAAAATGAATGTTACATTAACGTTACATTGCCCGTATGGTAAGTTTAGCGTTAACATTGCATAACGTTAGCTAACTAACAAGGTGGACCTTTAATGTTATTTTCCAACCTCACACAGACGCCATTTGTTCAAAAGTATTATCACCCTAAATTCTAACGCATTTCTATTATGTTTTGACTTCCTTGCATGCTGGTTTAATGGCTAACATACACTACCGTTAAGTTAGCATCGTTACTACAGCTGGGCTAATTCATTAGCTGGCTAATTAGCTAACAAGCCATGTATGGTGAGGGCAGACACCGACACCGATACCTGCTAATTATTGCTAACATATAAATAAAACACTAGAATTTCACTCACCGAAAAAACTGGAGTACAGACTTCTTGGACGGTCTGTTGGTACAATTAACTGCACAGCAAGCCAAATTATTCTTCAGATATTTTCATGAAAAAGTCTCCAAAAGGCACAAACACGGCCGAGAGGTCATGTTCGATGACTTGCTGAGCTGACATGACAAGCTGCTAGCAAACAGCATACCGTTTGAGACCATTTGAGACCGTTTGAGTGACAGCCTGTCACTCAAACGGTCTCAAATGGTAAGCCTTAACTTATTTTAAACAGTTATAAAAAAATCCACCCCCTTTACAATTGTCATGAAGGGGGAAATTAGCTATAGAGACCAAAACCGTTTTTGGTACCAGGCTGAAAGCATGTTTATTTATGCTGTAAAGTTGGGCATTTTAACATCAGGGTCAATGGGGATTGACTCCCTTTTGGAGCCAGCCTCAAGTGACTGAACTGCAGTTTTTGGCACTTCTGGGTTGGCTTAATTTTTCAGCCCCGGAGGTTGCTGCTTGCCTGGCTCCCTGGAGAAAACATCGATCATCTGTTGAATGAGTACCTAGGTAAACAGATCACAGATGCAACCACATTAGGCTAATATTTTACTTCACAAACTATTGTCAAAGAAACACAGCTATTGACATTTCCTTCTAGAACCCACCCTTGTGGGTGCAGTTGTGCTCATGATAGTTAAATATTCCAAAATACATGGACTGTATTTTTAAATCTTGTCTGCCTGTATGATGTTGCTGCTGTCATCTATTAATTTTGTGTAGTATGTTACATACATGGCAAGTTCTCTGAAAATACAAACCTCTGTCTGAACTCTTCTTTCATTTTGGATGACGTCTCCTCCTCTGCACATCTTGCACCTCTCCCCCTGCTCTCCCCTCTCTGGTTCCTCCACCCCCTCCTCTGCCACCACCTATCTGACTAGGACCTGCACTCTCTCCTTTCTCTGTTGTTCTTCCTCTGGCTCTTCCTCTCTGTACTCTGCCTCTTGTACCACTAGGACCTGCACTCTCTTCTCCTCCTCCTCCTCCTCCTCCTCCTCTATCTGCCACTCTTCCTCTAGCTCATCCTCTCTGCCCTCTGCCTCTTTAATAACTGGCACCTGACCAGCCCTCACTGGCTTCACTTGACACAGGTGAGGGCACCTCATAACTGAGGTCTGCATCAGGCTGCAACAAGGAAGAACAGTAGGTTACTATTCTGAAATAAATGTCAAGGTTACCGTAATTATTTCAACTTGGATTAATTTTTATGAAAAACCATTTTGATTCTTTTGACGGTGGACCCTTACGGACTAAAGGAATATAAATAATCGAGGAATGGACATATATTCGGACTTTATGACCGCTTCAAAGGTAACGATTGGGAGTCACCACTTTTTTGTCTCTCTTGTTTACCATGCTGGTAAATCTGAATGAATTATACTTTGGTGCTCATGGTTTCCCTAAAATTAACTGAATGATTGAATTGTGGATAATCTAATCGATCTAATGATGTGCAACATTGCCAATTGTATGCGCAATCTAAGAAGTTTAGAACTAGCTCAAGTGGGCGACCCAGTGGGGTTTAAGAGGTTTTATACATCCAAAGAACTACAAACTAAAACAGACCTGGCATCTAATTGATGCCTGCATTTATTTGTCAAAACGTGTAGCCACCTCCAGCCGGTAAAAGGGACTTGGTTTCAGGATAACGGGCTTAGCTTTGGCTACTGTAAACATAGCCAGCCATGCATCTAGCTAACATTGACAGTTATAAAAAATCCACATGAGCTGGTTTATAATTTGTAAACTATATATACATTGCAAATGTATACATTAGGTGATCAACTTACAGTGCTGTTGTGCTCATCTTGCGCTCGTAGGTTCAATGTCCTCAACCTGGCAACCTGTGTGAGCTTCGAGTCTGGGAGGAGGAGGTGAGAGGAGACAACGCTCTCCAATATTTAGAATTTGGACTGCAGTACCCATTTTAAATGCTAGCTGTATGTTGTGTTGTTTTCTTATTGACAGCTTGCTAAGCTTATTGTGCTGTCTTCGTAATATCAAACGTTAGCTTAGCAGGCTTAACTTAAACGTTATGGCTTTGTTATGGGTAACATTAGAAGGAGAAATGTAGGGATGTGTTCATTACACACAGGCTGTAGCTGAGTCACAATTGTGAATAGTTCTCCTTACACAAGATTAAATTGGAAAAAAATGTTATAAGTGGTATTTACATTTATATTCCTCCTATGCAGTACATACTGCATACTGCGTTCGTCTGTAGTATGTAGTAGGCAGTTCTGAATGAAGCCAAAGTCACTATCTTTGTGAAACCGATCCCCTGTGGACAGCCACGGGCGAGTGAGGGGAACCATCAGGGCCTATTATATTCTAAAAATAATATTTAAAAACTCATCATTTCTAATAAGATGGGTTTTTTAACACACAAAATGGAACAGAATTTTAGTAAAAGTCATGTAAAATAATGGAAACTAAAGCTGCTGCATTTACCAAAAAACAAACAAACAAAAAAAATACTGGGAAAAATACAATAGTGAAACAAAGCCTTAATTTTTGGGGAATTTTGAAATAAACATTTCTATGAAATCAAACGTCAATATTCCTTTATTTATATAAGACAAAGACATTTATTTCATTTTTTTCCTCTGGTTTTACATGATTATTTCATAATGTCCTATTTAGGTCATTTTGACTCATATGGATTTCTATATTTCTGATGCTTGTCAACACTGACAGGATTAAAAATGCAGGAAAGTAGCTCCACGTCTTGAATAGTGGACAGGCTATTGTGTTCTAATGATGTGACGGTGGGAGGAAGGAGGGGCTGGGAGGCTGGCGAACACACACACACACACACACACACACACACAGAAGGCAGCCGCTACAGGGAAGATGGAGGACGGTGTGGCAGCGGCGAAGCGGACCTCCAGCCTGCAGCAACATCACTGCTAAAAACAGGTGAGTTCGCCTGTCGTTCGGTTTAAATACCGCTCAGTGTCAGCCGACACTTCCAACACGACGCGGTGATACAGAGCAGCAAACCGCTCTGTAGCGGCCGTGTTGTTATTGAGCTGTGGGGAAGGTGTCGCCGCTCGGTTTGGCGACTGTTTGAGGAGTGGTACAGGAAAAGATAACGGCGCGTTTCAGAGGAAATACCATACCGGGTTTCGGATGGAAAGAAGCGCAACACTGGCTGTATGAGGGCGCGACCGCCCACCGGGTTGACATGAATGAAACGGCCCATAGAGGCCCTGTTGTTGGCAGGTGCAGAGAACCGGCAGGGCTAACCACAATCCAGTCAACACTCTGGCCTGGTTGAGCCTTTTATTGATGCTTCCTGGGTTATGTTTCTGCCAAACCAGGACTCCAGCTTGGCTTCCATCACCTCATATGATGCAGAGGCCCAAATCAGACACACATGTTCTGCAGAGGCAGCCTGCCTGTGTGGCCTGGTGGTGTTGACAGAGATGCTGCAGGTTACTTACTGGTTGTGCAGTTTGTCTGGGCTGTAGTACCTCCATCCAACAGGGAAAACCAGGTGCATCATGTCCTGATAGAAACCATAGCCTACTGGAAGGGGGGTCTTTAAAAGTGTTAACAGTTTTTTTATCATTAAAATGAGGGAAAAAAGGAACTAGAGACAGAGTAAACCAGCCTGCGTAGCCATACAAGCCATGGGCGGACAGCGTGTTGCAGCAGTGCACTTTTACCCTGTGAATGTTTGTTTGGTGGCACGTTCAACAAGCTAAGATGCAGGAAGAAGTGTGTTCGTTTGTAAGTTAGATAAGAAAGAGAGCAGGAAAGCTAATGTGGGTTGTTGTTCAAAGTTTGTGGTTCTTGTGTTGTGTGGCAGGCTGCTGGTTGGCTCTTAAGGCATGGTCAGGTTATTATTCTAGCTTGTTTCTTCACCATTTTTAGTACATTATCACACTACTAGACTACAAACTGTAGCTTTGCGCTCAAACACTGTTTATGGTCTGTGATCGCTCTGATCAATATTTAATATAATGCATCAGAAACGTGACATGATGTCCAATTTCGATGAATATTGTTAATGTGACCGTGACTTCAGTCAGTGTGACCACCTGCCTATGGCTAGAATGCTGACGTTACTGCTTTATGTAAATAGAGTTTGATTGGCTGTATAGAATTGTTCTCTATTTACATAGAGGGAAAAAGAAAGGTATTTGCTACAAGTTAATGTAAAGACATGGGGTGCCATCATAATGCCAAAACACAGACAACTGATTTATAGAGCAGATGTAGCAAACAAAAAACCCATTTAATTTCAAACTGTCCTTGTTACTCTGTTTTACAAGGACTGTGGTTGGTTGTGGTAATAGCTAACTACTGTTTCAATTTTGGTTCTCAGTCCTGGTCCTGAAATAGGACCAGTGCAGCCTGCCTAGCTGTACCTTCTACCAGTTTGTCAATTGCTGTCAGGGTGTGTCTGAGATTGGTCGCTATAGCTCAGCACTGATAGGTCTTTTTCACAGAAGACATTTTGACATGTCACAGCAGGAAAAACAGGTGTAAATAATAAAATGAAGGGGTCCTGGTATTGTGCATGCTGGCTCACTGTCACACTCTCAAGGCTTACTGAGCCATCGTTAATGTCATTAGTAACATCTGTGCTTTTCCTACTTGGTAAGTCAAAATGTCTGTGAACAAAGACTTTTCAGTGAACACTGGGGCTGTGTCCGAAATCACTCACTATATATTCCACTATATAGTGAGTTTGCCAATTTGTAGTGCTGTCTGAATGTCGAGTGAGAATTATAATACTCTATATAGTGGACTCAAAGTATCCCAGAATGCATCATGAAAAGTAGCGTACAACCTTCACTAGTACCGTCATGCATTGCGCTGAAAGATAAACGACGACGTTGATCTGGCATGTTTTAAATTGTGCGACAGAGAAAATGACCCGAGTAGTGTCCGAAAGTGTTTTTTTCATTTTGCCGATGGGCTCACTATATAGTCTTCTACATAGAACTCCCTAGATATCGAAGGCCCGGCTACACCCAGCCCACATGTCGAAGTGTCCTTGGGCAAGACACTGAACCCCAAATTGCTCCCAAAGGGTTGTGCCTTCGGTGTGTGACTGTGTGTGAATGATTAGTTACTTTGATGAGCAGTTCTGCCATCATTGTGTGAATGTGTGTGAATGGGGTGAATGAGATATGTAGTCAAAGACTAGAAAAGCGCTATATAAGTACAGTCCATTTACCATTTAGATAGTGAGTAGGTAGTAGTGATGATTTCGGACACAGCCCAGGACTCCAGAGCCTGTGACCTGCCACACCAGCTTATGAACTACACATCAACTACACATTAACTACACACTGTATAAACTGTAACAAGTTACATAGTAAGTAAGTAAAAGAAAAATCTGATAATAAATGATGTAATGATGATCTACACACTGAAATGATGTGGAAGATAAATTGTATAATTGTTATTGTCTTCCATTATTGGTGATCAGGTGGGGAAGCTAAGTCAATCAATGTGGTAAAAGCAACAATATTTAGGCAGCCAGGAACCAAAAGTAGTACGTCTCTCCCAACACGTTTCATTGTTTTTGAGTAGCTCTCATAGTAAAAACGTTGGAGACCCTTCACATAAAGTCCACAATTTAGCTTACCTTGATTTTAACAGAAAAAAAGCTTATTTTTTAATTTATTTTTTCATAAATGCAGGAAAGGCACTGGCATTTATGTGTTGATCATAAAATATGACTAAATGGACTATATGGTAAATGGACTGTACTTATATAGCGCCTTTCTAGTCTTTTTCCGACTGCTCAAAGCGCTTCAAAGCGACTATGAAATCAATTCAAAAATGTCTTCTGCTAATATTTAGATAAAACTTCTTTTTTCACCTCTGGGCAACTTGCAAGTGTTGACAAAGACTGTCTGTGGAGTCATGCCAAGCCTTATGACAAATGCTGTATTTTTATGGATTAATCTGCTGATTATTTTCTGCATTAATCGATCGATCGTTTGGTTTGTAAAACTTGGGAAAATAGTGAGAAATGCCGTCACAACGACCCAGAGCCCAAAGTGACGCCTTCACGATGTTGTTGTGTCCGACCGACAGTCCAAAGCTCGACATTATTAACAAAACATTACAATTATTACAGTCATTAAAGGAAAAGCAGCAAATCGTCACATCTGAGAAGCTGCAACCAGGAAATGGTTTTACATGATAAATGACGTCAACCATCAAAATAGTTGCCATTTAATTTTCTGTCAATCGACTAATTGATTAATCATTTCAGCTGTACTTGTATGAAGTTTAATTTAGGATAAAGCATCATATTTTATGATATTTATATTTTAAGATCTTCATATGTTTTGTGCTGAAATCTTATTTTGTAAGTAAGTATTTTTTGTAGTGCAGTAAAAAGTACAATATTTCCCTCTGAGATGTAGAAGTAGAAAGTGGCATTAAAAGAAAAGACTCAAGTAAAATACAAGTACTAAGGGTACAGTACTTGAGTAAATGTACTTAGTTACATTTCACCACTCTCCATTTCCACCTTGTTTAACTTGTTCATCAACATGAGTGGAAATATCCTACTTTAAATGGAGTAAGAAAGAATCTGAAGCCTGAATCAAAGCTGCCTCACAACAGTCCATTGTAACTCCAATGGACTGTTGTAACTAAAGTAACTAAACTCTAATTTAATGCTATGCACATTATTTTGTAATGACCGTCTCACTGAATACCTATTCATTCAGTGGGCTTAGTGAGTAACCATTGGAATTCACCATTTTCAGTTGTCCAATGATATGAACCTTTGCAAGTCCTAACTATGGGAACCTTTTCTATGGCTTCCTTTCATCCCACATGATGTGAATGCAACATTAACTCAACATTAACATCCAGTGCATTGGAATGATTTTGGTCAGGGAGACACCCTGAGGCAGTTTACTACCTCTGAGCTCTGGTTTGATTGCTTTTGAGACTGGAGAACATTGTGGAATGCATGAAAGCCTTGTTTTGGTTCAGTTCAACATCATCTGTCATCTTTCACATTGACCAGGAACTTCTCTTAGTATTTATCTTCTACCTGTACAGTTTTCTCAACAGTTGTTTTTGAAGCTCTTGCTGTTCAGTGTGATCCAAAAACTGAACTGAAACAAGCACTTGCACAGTGTGTGAGGAAGTTGTCAGGCTGAACATCAGTGCACTTTCCATTCTTTCCAATATGATGTCTTCATGCAGTGGTAAACCAGTGACATACACTCAAGACCAATCGAGAACACACCACCAGTGAGGCACATTTATTTAGGTGATACAAATTGTGACACAGCCTCATCCTGCTGCTCCTGACAAATGTGAGGTGATGGATGGATGAAGAGCTGTGGATCCAGAAATGCCCAAGGCTCCAGGAGCTGCTACCCCTGTCATATCACACAGTCTACCTCGCACAGTGTCTCAGAATGAAGGAAGATTAATGTTAATCAAGGAGCTTGGTGTTTGCTGTGTAGTGAATCTTTGCTGGCTCTTTCTGCTTCTATTTAAAGATGCTGAGCAGGTAAGCAAACAGAACTTGTATTCCTCACACAAGTCACTCCAATCACCCTGAATAATCAGCAGCCACGTAAGTTGCACTTACTTTGCTTTTAGGCTGAAATTAAGCCGACAGAGGTGGGTGGCTAAACATCTCATTACAACAACCGTATTTACATCACATGAAACATTATATCCTGATTGGTTTTGCTTTACCATGTTTCTCAAAGTAAAATAACACACAATTCAACTCTATTGCAAAGAAATCTTAATGCTAACCAGTAGGGCTGGGTTTAAAAGATCGATTTTCTGATTCAAATTGATCTTCATTTGAATGATCTGATATGGATTCATAAAATCATAAATCAATCTTTTAATATATGCCTTTTCCCGTGGATGCATGAAGCTTTAATCCATCCACATGTCAATGGTCCTTTTGATGAGTTGCTGCATCGCATTGAACTATACATACAGCATGGAAGGACCCACAGCAGCTTGGTCAGTTTGCAAGAGTCTGGCTGTAACTCTGAGGATCCTTGCATCTGGTAATAGTTAGAAAAATGTTGCTGCTATCTACAAATTAGGATCAGCGACGGTGTCATTGATTGGTTTCCGAGGTGGCTATCTGGAAGGCGCTGAGAAAGGATTTTGTGTATGTACCCAAAGCCAGCGAGTGGACCGCCATTGCCGGTGATTTCTGGAGAGTGCGGAACTTTCCAAACTGTGTGGGATCCTTGGATGGAAAACATGTGCAGATCAAATCACCACCAAATGCAGGAAGCAACTACTTTAATTACAAGGGAAATCACTCTATTGTGCTTTTGGCTGTCTGCGATGCCAAGTTTCGCTTCACCATGGTGGACATTGGTGCATATGGTCTTGAGAGTAATAGTGGAATTTTCCAGTGCAGTAAAGTTGGTTTAAGGATTCTTCAGGGGACCCTAGATCTTCCACCACCTGCCTGGCACAACATCACAACACCACATGTGCTCCTGGGAGATGCAGCATTCCCACTGAATGTACAGCAGCCTTATCCAGGTAATCTAATAATTGTACAATGACATCAAATTTGTTATGCTGTGTCTGAAATCGTTCACACATTCACTATTCCCTACATGATAGCAGTGAGTTCGGATACAGCTTTGGCGACATGTTAATTTTATTGTTTTAATAATAAATTGTTTTATAGCTGTCATTCCTATTATTACTAATTTATTAATATTTACACTACAATTACTATTCTACTATTTAAAAAATAATAATTCTGCGTGGTCTTTGCTTTGTGCCTCCCTCTCCCCCCCCTCTCTCAAAAATGTCTCTCTCTGTCAAAACCTCTCTCTCTCTCTCTCTCTCTCTTTTCTCTTTCTCTCTCTCTCAAAACCTAACACTGCAGCATCGGATGGCTGCCCACCATTGAGTCTGGTTCTGTCCAAGGTTTCTGCCCTCTTAAAGGAAGTTTTTCTGCTGTTAGACCTGCTCTATAGGAAGAGCGCAATGAAATAACTTCTGTTATGAATTGGTGCTATATAAATAAAATTTATTTGAATTAATTGTGCAGCATCACAAAAAAACCTAGCTTATAGAGGCATGTAAACTCAACTTTGGTCTTATACATTATATATTTTTTATTTTGGTCTCAGTGTAGTTAATTACAATGTGGTTTAATGTGTTCACTTGTGTCTTTTCACTTGTAGGTGTCAACCTTGATGATGCACAGAACGTCTACAATTACGGACACTCACGGACACTTTCGGTATCCTGGCTGCCTGGTCGAGGATTTTCAGGTCGGCCCATAGCATTTTCCAGGTCGGCCCATAGCATTCCCCCCTTAGAAGACTGTAGATTTAGTCAAAGTCTGTGTTGCCCTACACAACATGTTTGCCTATACTGATGCTGCAGTCTCTCCTACAGCCAGATACATTCCACCTAAATTTGTTGATGGGACAGCAGTGTCAGGGCAGCTGCTGCCAGGAGAATGGAGGAGGTTGGGCCAGAGAGAACAACCTGTTGGAGCGAGCTGCACAGGGTCTTGTACCCTATATTGTTTATATAGAAAATAAACAAATGTATCTTCCACGATGATCATTAAAAGTATGAATACACAATCAGTAGAGTATTAGATGTCTAGCACTAAAACAATTTATAATACATACTCCAACAGGTTCAGAATAGATGTGGAGAGCCACGGTGCATGACTCTTCATCCAGGCCTTGAGCTTGTCTGCTTGAACCCCTACTCCCTGCAAAATGCCCTAAACACCTACCAGGCAGACCATGGGCCACTGGAGATGAAGGAAAGAGCTGTGTAAGTCAGACAGTAAAATAATTTTTATTGATTTTGAATGTGTAGAAATGTAATTTGTGTTGATCAAATGGCATGCATTCTTTCAAAAACTGGTAAGGTTTAGGACTCAAGAACCTAAAGTCGCACTGTTTATGCAGTCATATTAGTGATGTTGATTAATGTATACATAGATCTGTGTATAAATAAACTATGGGAGGGTTCACAACATTGCAGTATCTTGAGGATCAATGCGCACCGAAAACAATATAATTTGCTTTAAATAGGCAAAGTATAAATCATGTTGCACTAACACATAAATTAGTCAAGTAAAGTCAATTTTATTTATATAGCCCAATGTCACAAATCACAATTTGCCTCAAAGGGCTTTAGAATCTGTACAATATATGACACCCTCAACCCTTGATTCGAAAAAGGAAAAACTCCACAAAAAAACCCAACAGGTCAAAAAAATGGCAGAAACCTCAGGAAGAGCAACAGAGGAGGGATCCCTCTCCCAGGACGGACAGACATGAAATAGATGTCATGTGTACAAAATAGATTCACAACAGAAAATCATAGTATATACAATTATGATGACAAAATGTAGATTGTAAAACGTAAGTGAAGAGGATGGATCCACAAGGACAATTAAGCAGCTTCAGGTGATGCCCACTAAGTAGGATCTGAGCCACACCACCTCCTCTCCACCATAGAGACATCAGCACTGTTCCAGCAGGTGGCCCGCAATCATAGATCCAGGCTCTGCAGCTCCGGAGGCAGAAATACCTGCTGAAAGCCACAGAAAGAGAGAAGAGAGAGGCGAGAAACCACAAAACTACGGGACATATAAAATATAGACTTAGTAGCATGCATTAATGGAATAATCATTCTGAAGATTTTGCTCTATGGTCCTAGAAATTCACTGGAAATAAAAAACAAACAAACTGCTATGTCCTGGTCCATCCATACAGCCAAAATGATTTGAGGGGTCCCGTTCTAAAAGACCTGACCAAAATAGAGGAAAAAATAAGACTAAGGCTGTTTTTGTTTAATGCATCAATCAAAGACAAAAATTCAACTCCTTTCAGAGGGGTTGTTCTGCCCTCACTGTTCGATCTGAGCACAGCTAAGCAGACAGATAATCTCCTCGACAGGTGTAGTATCTTCTTTATTGAGACAATTCCTTCAAAATGTAGAAGAGTAGAACTGGAAGAAAATAACGCATATTTTTCAGGCACTTGGCTGTGGCACATTAATATTACATTTATAGCACCACCTACTGGCGAGAATTAATCTGTCAACATAGGTCTTCTACAAAGACACCAGATATTGATAACAACAACTCCACAGTGTCAGTTTTTATTGCAGTCATCAGAAAGAAGACCACCTACCCAAAACAAACCTAGATATAATATAATAAATTGTGGTTAAATAATATAAAATTATCAGATGACATGACATTTTGTTGTTATTTTGTTATTACAGTCGTGCTCGCTACCTGGCCTACAGATGTTTTGTTTCCTGGTGCTGGGGATACCTGGGAAAGCACAACAGGGTTGTCATACCTTCTTGTGTTGTGCTCCGAATTCATTAGCAGTACCTGGATGAAGATGGGGAGTACACAAGCTTTAAACCTCCCATTTAAATTTAAAAAGTCTTGTATATTGTAATTGTTTGGTAATGTTATGTACAAATTATTTATTCAATACACTTAATAAATTTCATAGAATTCTTGGACGGCTGTCAATCAGTTTTTGAGTAATGACATGTTTGTATGTGTGTCACAACTTACTTTTTTGAAATGAGGCTGGTGGGGCTCTAGTGCAGGGATGGACTTAGGCAGGAGGTAAACTGGAGATTATCGTGTTCATATATCATACAATAAGTCGACAGTATATAATGTAATGTATATATTACCCAAATAACAAAATTTTGACTAAGGGCCAGAACAGTATGGTGGAGATGATGACTTACAACAAAAAACAGCTGATTTAGGAAAGGGGTTGTGGGGTTAGATGGATGTTGAGTCAGCTGTTTCTTTGTTTGGAGGCACAGCCCTCGGGAGCAATTTGGGGTTCAGTGTCTAGTACACAACGGCTGATAGGTGCAGATTCCCTGCTGGAGAGCTGCCTAGAAGTAGTTGACTCTTCCACTCTGATGTCTGAGCAACTCTGGTGGAGGCACTTCTGGGTCACAGAAAGGAATGTTCCTTTTACAGACTCTTGAGCAGGTGGGGCAGATTTTAAAAAGCTCAAGCAGGCACTCCTCGTACACCAAGTACTTCACCGTGTCCTGCGGTGTCTTGATTGATGCTCTGTTGACAAAGAAAACCGCAGGCAACAAAAAAGACTTGTTACAAAGTGTATTATTTCTAATTTCTCAACTTCATAGTGAAGTAACAACATTCTCAAATCAGATGATTAACAAAGATCTATAACAAACAAAGTTAATTTACTGTGTCTCCAGTTCAGACATGCTGGGGAGGCAGGTGGAGTCATCAGGATCTGCCATGTTGGAACTGATTTCAGATTCCTGAAAAGAGGGAAAGTGTGGATGCTTTGGTGGTTTATTAGATGGAACTGCTTTCCGTTGAAGAATCTTGGATGTGGTGTTGCCCACAACAACACTCCTTGTGGCTACAGTAGCTTGAGAACCTGGAAATTCTATTTCATATAGGTTTTGCCCTCTAAGGCTATCGCTAGTGGGTTCATCTGCGCAGCTCTGAAAAAACTTTAGTCCACGCCCACCTGTTGTGTGGGCCCCACCTCGCTCTCACCTTGTGTATAAATTGGACTGAGACTGGACAATCAGCTGCCATTTTTCTTCAGCACCACCACAACCACTGAGAAATCTAAAGAGCGAGAAGAATGTCTTCCAAGGAAGTCATCTGCATGTGCCTGGCCTGTCAGACGGGCTACATTATGAGCTTGGACCTTCACGGTTGCTGTGAGTCGTGCCTGGGTCCGGAGCACGCTGGCCTGGCACTCACTCCGCAAGTGTCATACCCCTTCTGTGCTCTCCTCCCTCAGGCCGAGAAGCAGCACAGAGCAGATGCTTTCGCTGCCTTCGCTGAGGGAGTCTGGCCAGTTCCAGACTATCCTGTTCCCGAGGTTCTGGATCTGCTCGACCCGGTGGAAGGGCCTGCTTTGGACGACTCCGCCCCCTCCAACCGTGGATCTCCCTGTGGTTCGCCCCTAGCTCCCCTCCCCCTGCTGGAGGAGCCAGAGCTCGGTGGTGGCTCACCAGTGGCACACCCAAGGGACCCTGGGGTCCCCTTCTCCACCTCCACCACCCTGCCAGCAATAGGCAGTCTACTGCGGGAGCTGGCAGACATCATCGGTTGGGCAGCTGCCCACACAGACCTTGGCGTCTTGCTGGCACAGGAGACCTCCGCTCCAGACGAGATGTCTGGCGACATCTCTCTGGCTCAGCCGACCATATGGGACCTGGTCTGACCGCGTTTTCCTGCAATCACGAAATATCAAGTAGGAGCTGCGGCAGATCCCAGGAACCCGAAGGCTCCAGTTTATACCTACTCCCCCATCACCAAGGTAGAAGGTTTTTACGGAGCAAATCCACCGGCACCTCTTGCTGCAACAATTCTCTGTCCCAGAGGCATCGAGGAGAGACCTGCTGGAAGCCACCATCAGTTCGAATGGACTGTTTGGGCCACACTTCCGCATTGTGGTGGACACTGCCAGGTCGACTTCGGAGGAAGCAGACATCATCAGGCGTCATGTCTGCTGGACACGACCCGCTGTGTAGCCTCAGCATTCCTCCGATCAGTGTCAGGAACGCGGGTGGTGGGAGCACAGTGGCCAGCTCACATGTCTCTCCACATAAACACGCTGGAACTCCTCACTATGTGGAAAGTAATCCAGCACTTCGCTCCGTTGCTGCAGAATCAGCACGTGCTGAGTCGCAGACAATAAAGCGACAGCATCCTATATAAATCGCCAGGGAGGCATGCGTTCAGTGCAGCTCCTGAACATAGCCAAACAGCTGCAGCGCTGGGCGCACATACACTTACTCTCCATCAGAGCAGTGTATATTCCCAGTGAGTTTAACAGAGGAGCGGATATTATGTCGCTCGACAAGGAGACTGGTGCCTCTATCCCGACCTGATCACCCAGATTTGGTAACAGGTTCGACAGAGCAATGGCGGATATCTTTGCGGTGCATGGAAACGCAAAGTGCACTCTCTGGTTCTCTCTGAGCGCACAAGACAACCCTCCACTCGGAGTGAACACGTTCGCGCATTAGCCGTGGCCCCTGATGCTCCTGTACGCCTTACCACCAGTCATGAGGGCACATCATGGTTTCCGTGCCTGCAGTGACTGCTGTCATGCCGGCCGTGGAGTTTCCCGTGGTGCAGGGACGCTCTCTGTCAAGCAGGGGGAGCGATCAGGAATTACCCAGTGATAGGCCAGCACCTGCAGGAACATTTAGAGAGGCTGGGTCTCTCTCAGGACGTTGTGCACACTATCTAGAATGTGCGAGCCAAATAGACTGCTTTCCAGCGTTGGTGTGTGGAAAAGAGCCTGTATCCCACTGCGTGTCCCCTGTCTTTCGTGCTGTCATTCCTCCAACTACTAGTGGATAGGAATTTGGCTTTCAGCATGGTTAAAACTTATGCTGCTGCCATTCCTTCCTGCCACGAGGGTTTCGGTGACAGATCGGTGTTTAGCCACCCTCTGGTGAAACGCTTCCTGAGGGTACAGAGACACAGGCCAATTTCACGTTTCCTAGCTCCTCAGTGGGACTTTGCGCTGGTTTTACGCATGCTGACTAAAGCCTCCTTTGAACGAGGTTCCACTCAAGTTTCTGTCAGTCAAGACAGCTTTGCTTCTGGCTCTGACGTCTGTAAAAAGAGTTAGTGATCTATCTGCTCTCTCTGTGGCTCCATCGTGTCTCAGGATCCAACGAGATGGCAGCTTGGCTGTGCCCTAATCCGGCCTTTATGCCTAAAAGCATCACTAGCTCCCTCAGATCGAGAGTGATAACCTTGGATGGTTTCTTGGCTCCTCCTCACAGTTTCCACACAGGAGGAAGACACCACATCTCATCTGCCCGGTGCGCGTGCTGTCTTGCTACGTTGCGTGCATGGCCGCCTTACGCCGTTCTCAGTGTCTATTTGTGCACTACAGAGAGCAACCTCAAGGTCTGCCTCTGTCTGCACAGCGCCTGTCTCACTGGCTGTGTGAGGCTGTTTCACAGGCGTATCTTTCTTGGAAGGATCCTCCGGAGAGCATCAGAGCGCACTCTACTAGGGGGATTTCATCTTCCACGGACCATATCCTGCATCGCCCTTAACCCACTTAGAGGGCCTATACGAAATAGAACGTTAGTTACATATTGTAACTCCAGATTCTATGAGTATAGGCACAGCCCTCTAAGTTCTGGGCCTCACTGGCTCCTTAAATAGCTGAAGAAAAAGTTATTTTGGGAGCCGATTGTCCGGTCTTAGTCCAATTTATACACAAGTTGAGACCGAGGTGTGGCCCACACAACAGGTGGGCGTGGACTAAAGTTTTTTCAGTGCTGTGCGTGCGCGTGAGGGATAAATCCATTAGCAATAGCTTTAAAGGGCGGCGCTTATACTCATAAAAGACAAGTCTGTTCTATTTACATAGCTCCACCTCTCTTACACATATAAACACTATACATAAAGAACTTTATCTTTATCTTTATTTCCATATATATCGTTAGTTACGTATTGTAACTCCAGATTTTGTTGCAAGATTTCATACAGAATGCATATAATTTTGTCTTGCACCATCAGAACGTTAGCGTACTGAAAGTCTGAAATTTACAGATAACCTTACTGTCTGTGTTCAATGACTAATGAAAGGGTTTAAGTTAAGTTTAATAATAATAAGTGCTTCACAGAGAGAGAAATAAAATACCACAGTGAATGATAAAATATGAAATAAATAAATACATAAAAACAATAAAATAAACAGACAGCTCAGGTAAGATCAGGATATGCTTTCCGATAAAAATGTGTTTTGAGAAGAGACTTACAAGAAGACACTGACAACCTAATTTCTTAGGGCAAGTCGTTCCAGAGCCTCGGGACCCTGGTGGCAAAAGCTCTGTCCCTTAGTTTTCATCCTGGACTCAGGAACAATTCAATTTTATTTATATTGCGCCAATTCATAACAGAAGTTGCTCATTGCACTTTTCCTATTGAGCAGGTCTAGACCGTACTCTTTATAATATTATTTACAGAGACCCAACAAATCCCACCATGAGCAAGTACTTGGTGACAGTGGCAAGGAAAAACTTCCCTTTAAGAGGCAGAAACCTCGAACAGAACCAGACTCAATGGTGGGCGGACCATCCGCCGCTGCCATGTTGGGTATTGAGAGAGAGACAGAGAAAGAGGTTTTGATAGAGAGAACGGAGTTGGGGGAGGGGAGAGGGAAGCACAATGCAAATACCACCTAGAATTTTAAAATAGTAATAATGTAATGGTAGTGGTAATATTAATATTAATTAATTAATAATAATAGGAATGACAGTCATAGGAATAATAATGACAATCATAGTAACAGAAGGAGAGAGGAGAGAAACAAGAAAGCAAAAAACTACAGGGGAGAGAAGATGTCGCGTTAGTAACATGCAGTAATGGGATAAAAATGCATACAGACGGAGAGGGAGAGAGGAAAGAGGTGCATCATGGGAAGTCTCCCAGAAGTCTAGGCCTATAGCAGCATAACTAAGGGATGGTTCAGGACTCACCCAAGCCAGCCCTAACTATAAGCTTTATCAAAGAGGAAAGTCTTAAGCCTACTCTTAAATGTGGAGATGGTGTCTGCCTCCCGAACCCAAACTGGGATCTTATTCCACAGGAGAGGAGCTTGATAACTGAAGGCTCTGACTCCCATTCTACTTTTGGAGACTCTAGGAACCACAAGTAACCCTGCATCCGGGGAGTGCAGTGTTCTAGTCGGGCAAAACGGTATTATTAACTCTTTAAGATACAATGGTGCATGACCATTAAGTGCTTTGTAGGTGAGGAGAAGGATTTTAAATTCTATTCTGGATTTTACAGGGAGCCAGTGCAGAGAAGCTAATATTAGAGAAATATGATCTCTTTTCCTAGTTCTTGTCAGTACACGTGCCGCAGACTCTCCAGGTGATTAAGAATCACCTGGAGAGTCTTAAGGGACTTATTTGGGCAGCCGGATAATAAGGAATTGCAGTAGTCCAACCTAGAAGTAAGAAATGCATGGACTAGTTTTTCGGCATCATTTTGAAGACAGGATGTGCTTGATTTTTGCAATGTTACGTAGGTGAAAGAAGGCAGTCCTTGAAGTTTGTTTCATGTGGGAATTAAAGGATAAATCCTGATCAAAGATAACTCCGAGGTTCCTTACGGTGGTGCTGGAGGCCAGGGCAATGCCATTTAGAGCAACTATATCTTTAGATAATGTGTCTCGGAGGTGTTTGGGGCCAAGTACAATAACTTCAGTTTTGTCAGAGTTTAAAATCAGAAAATTGCAGGTCAACCAGGTTTTTATGGCCTTAAGGCATGCTTGAAGTTTAGCTAACTGGTTAGTTTCATCTGGCTTGATTGATAGATATAAAATTTGTGTATCATCTGCATAACAATGAAAGTTTATGCCGTGTTTCCAAATAACATTGCATAAAGGAAGCATAGATAAGGTGAATAGAATCGGTCCAAGCACAGAACCTTGTGGAACTCCATGACTAACTTTGACGTGCACGGAGGACTCACCATTAACACTTAAGAACTGAGATTGATCTGATAGATAGGATTTAAACCAGGTTAGTGCAGTTCCTTTAATGCCAATTAAATGTTCCAGTCTCTGTAATAGGATGTGATGGTCAACGGTGTTGAATGCAGCACTAAGATCTAACAAGACAAGTACAGAGACAAGTCCATTGTCTGCTTAAATTAAAAGGTCATTTGTAATTTTCATCAGTGCTGTCTCTGTGCTATGATGCACTCTAAATCCTGAATGAAAATCCTCAAATAAACTATTGTTATTTAGAAAGTCACACAACTGATTGGCAATTTCTTTCTCAAGGATCTTAGAAAGAAAAGGAAGGTTAGATATAGGTCTATAGTTGGCTGAAACCCCTGGATCAAGAGTGGGTTTTTATATAAGAGGTTTAATTACAGCTACTTTTAAAGGACTGTGGTACATAGCCTTTTAATAAAGTCAGATTGATCATATCCAGTAAAGAAGTGCTAACTAAGGGTAAAACGTCTTTTAAGCAGCCTAGTTGGAATGGGGTCTAAGAGACAGGTTGATGGCTTAGATGAATTAATTGTCAAAGTTAGTTGGAAAAAGTCAATAGGAGCAAAGCAGTCAATATATATATCAGGTTTTACAGTTGTTTCTAAGGTTCTGGTGTTTGAAGATAAATCATTACTGGTTGAGGGCAGGACGTGATGAATTTTTTCTCTAATAGTTAGAATTTTATTATTAAAGAAGCTCATGAAGTTGTTACTTCTGAGGGCTATAGGAATACATGGCTCAATAGAGCTGTGACTCTCTGTCTATCAAGATCTCAAACTACATAAAGGTTCATAAGGGATTAAAAGATCTAAAATATAATCTGGAGCCAGGCCATGAAGAGCCTTAAAAGTAATCGATAAGATCTTAAAATCAATCCTAAAACAAACACGGTGCCAATGTAAAGAGGCTAAAACAGGTGTAATGTGATCGTTCCTCTTGGTCCTGGTTGAAAGCCTAGCAGCTGAGGTCTGTACAGTCTGCAGTCGTTTCAAAGTTTTTTGATTAAGACAAGTGAACAGACTGTTACAATAATCAAGGTGTGAGGAGATAAAAGCATGTACAACAGTTTCTGCATCACTAAAATTTTAAATAGATCAGATTTTTGCAATATTTCTGAGGTGATAAAAACATGATTGGACAAGCTTAGTGATATGTTGCTCAAAACATAAATTGCTATCAAACAGGACACCAAGATTTCTTGCGACAGGCTTGATATGTTGTGACAGGCAGCCAGTAGATGGCAGTATTTGTTTAGTGATGTGTTGGGGCCCAATAACAAGGATTTCAGTTTTATTTGAGTTGAACTGTAGAAAATGTATCGTTCTGCGCAGTATCTTTTCTGTTCCTAGTACTGCACTTTTCTGGACCAAGATGTCTGGTGTTCTTCCAGGGATCTGTTGTAGCCACTCCTCCAGTTTGGGGGTCGCTGCCCCAAGTGCTCCGATGACCACGGGCACCACTGTCGCCTTCACCTTCCAGGCCTTCTCCAGCTCTTCTCTGAGCCCTTGGTATTTCTCTAGTTTCTCATGTTCCTTCCTCCTGATGTTGCCATCACTTGGTATTGCCACGTCAACCACAACGGCTTTCCTCTGCTGTTTGTCCACCACCACAATGTCTGGTTGGTTCGCCATTACCATTCTGTCAGTCTGAATCTGGAAGTCCCACAGGATCTTGGCTCGGTCATTCTCTACCACCTTTGGAGGTGTTTCCCATTTTGACCTTGGAGTTTCCAGTCCATACTCCGTGCAGATGTTCCTGTACACTATGCCAGCCACTTGGTTATGGCGCTCCATGTATGCTTTTCCTGCCAGCATCTTACACCCTGCAGTTATGTGCTGGATTGTCTCAGGGGCCTCTTTGCACAGCCTACACCTTGGGTCTTGTCTGGTGTGGTAGATCTGGGCCTCTATTGCTCTGGTGCACAGGGCCTGCTCCTGTGCAGCCATGATGAGTGCCTCTGTGCTGTCCTTCAGACCAGCCCGCTCTAGCCATTGGTAGGATTTCTTGATATCAGCCACTTCAGTTATGTTCCGTGGTACATCCCATGTAGGGGTTTGTCCTCCCATGATGGTCCCTCCTCCAGCACGTCTTCCTCTGTTCCCCATTGCCTGAGACATTCCCTGAGCACGCCATCTGTTGGGGCCTTATCTTTGATGTACTTGTGGATCTTGGATGTTTCATCCTGGATAGTGGCTCTCACACTCACTAGTCCACGGCCGCCTTCCTAACGGCTAGCGACAGTCTCAGGGTGCTGGATTTGGGATGGAACCCTCCATGCATGGTGAGGAGCTGCCTTAACGCCTGTGGTCTGTATCTCTTCCTTTGGCCACCTTATTATTCCCGCAGGGTATCTGATCAC